>CM066037.1:104469677-104958542 GCA_033557465.1 Ichthyophis bannanicus
CCCACCGAAATGGCAGAGAGCAACTCATGGCAGGACGAGATTACAGAAGCAATCTGGGAAAGATGGCTCCAATGCTGTGGACAAGGCCCCCACTTGAGAGACATAATACCTGCGAGATTGGGATATAATAATGTTGGGGATGCAACATTGTGGGTCTTTGGACAATACTTATTGGAGATGGCTTAACCATCCCCAATGGGGAAAAACGAAAGGATGGGGGAAATGGTTTGTTAAATAGTTGATTATGCACATTGTTACTATTATGCTAAGGTTTGATGGGCTTAATATCAATGGAGAGGGGTGAGAGGAGGGGTGAGTGAACAGGGGAAGGGAAGATAAGGGGAAATTAGAAGACGGGATTAGAAGGGGTAATTATTGGGGGGCAAGAAGTTAGCGGGAGGAAGGGGAGGGTGGGTCGGAGAGCAGGATTGTGGCTGTCTACCCTGAAATGTCGGCTCTTATTGTCCTGAGAAGGGAGGAAGGCAGGATAGTACGGAGGGGAGAGGAGGGGGAAGGAAGGATAGGTGGGAGCGGGAGGGACAGACGGGTTCAAGCAGAGCTAGTTATGGAAGAGAATAGGGATACAGTGATGGGAGAGCTTAAAATTGTAACCCTCAATGTGCGAGGGTTGAACTCCCCTTTCAAGAGACAAATATTGGATTAAAAGAGATGACAAGGTAAAAAGCAAATATTTACTTGGTGCAAGAAACACACCTACGCAGGAAACATGAAAATTTAATGAGACCAAAGGGCTATGCTATGGGACTCTGCGTCCAATCTGGTGGAGCAGAAAAAGGGGGGAGTGGCAATCTTCATTGCCAGTTATTTGAGGGTGGAAATAGGAGAGGTGGTGAAAGACAAGAGAGGGAGATACCTACTAGCACGGGTAAAGATAGGGGACAAGTGGCTATGAATAATAGCTATCTACGTACCAAATGGAAACCAGGGAGTATTCTTTAGGGAAGCCGAGAAGCATATAGAAGAAATAGGTGAAGGATAATATGTGGAGGAGACTTCAATTTAAATATGGAATGGGGAAGGATAGCATGGGGTGCGACGCCTTCAGCTTGGCCCAGGGGCTTACAGCCTGGAGGACGGCCTTGTATGTCCTTTTGGAATAAAGTTCTTTTGAAGACACCAGAGGATTCTGGGTCTTGTAGTACTCTTTACTCCTCGAGGGAAATAATGTAGTTGAGTCGGTGGTAAGGCATGCAAGAAAATTTATTTGTGGGGATTTCCAAAATACGCTAGGGCTCATACACAACTAAGGCAGCAGGATACATCTCCAACAAAACAGATGAAATCAGGATTTAAACCAGAGGGAGAATAACAAAAAAAACCTTTCCACTTCAGCTGTTCTGCTTTCTTACACATTCACACCGGGGACTGCCCCGTGTGGTCAATTAGCAGAATTCCAACAAACTTTGTCACAGCTGGGTTTCCTTTTCAAGCACACAGTTCCTCACTGCTTCTTTACTTCAGCCAGTGATACAATAAACACAGAATTAGCTTTCTTCAGTAAAGGTAAGAACTGCCCCTATTTTCCTATAGGGTTTTCAGACTCTCTGTTCTTGCTCACAACTGTAGAATTTTTTCTTTGTGCCAAAGAACAGTCCATGGGCATAGGCAAATATTCAGAGCTAGGCACACATGCATCTATTTGCATTCCCTCACTATCATTAGGGTAAATAGAGTCTCTCTCACAATTAGGAGCTTCCTCAAACTTCCTTTCTTTTAGGAACTCTAGAAATTGGCTCCACAGCAACTCAGCCCTTGTTGGCACTTTTAACTTAGGGGAATGGAACTTCTCTTCAGAGAATAGCTTCCTTAATGCCTCTAGCTACGGCCTTTAACCTCTGATAAACTTTCTATCCACTTCTTAATCATGGGAGGTGAGGGCTCAGCTTCCTGCCTTTTAAAACTAGCAAATAGTCTTTCTGCTATATTATCAGAAATGGAAGTATTGGCTTTACCTGGAGGCTGTTTCTTCACATAAGCACTGCTTTCTTTCCTCCTGGGTCTCTCCAGGCTTTGAAATGCAGGCTCCTTCTGTCCTACTCCAGTCCCTCTGAAGTAGCTGCTTTCTGGAGAGATTTTCTCTGGCCTCTTCCAGCCTAGCACTGCTTCAGCCTCTTTCCTTTCTCTCCCACCTTTCCATCTCTCACAGCTGTTCCTGTTCCTTGCCTGACGTCCAGCTCTCCTCCATTCACTTGTGCCTCTGCCTTCAGTTGCTGGCTCTGTCTCTTCCTCCTCCCGGTCTGTATCTGTGTCCGGGCTCCAGCCTGAGACTGCCACTGCTTCTGCCTCTCCGTGTGCTTCTCTGGGTGCTTCTCTCCAGCTGACTCTGGATGCTTCTCCTTGTGCTTCCCTGGGTGGTTCTGTCTTCCTTTGCTTTGCACGTGTTTTTAACCACTGCTGCCTGCTGGGCCTTTCCTGCTCTCTGCCCCCATGTGACCAATCAGCAGGGAATCCTGTCTCCACCCCTGAGCTAGGGCGTGGTCTGACTCTTGCAGGGAGCTGACTTTGCTTCTGACCTGGGCTGTAATTCCCCTGCACCTGTGCACTACCATTCACATCTATGGGGAATTCAGGATTTTCAACCAGTTCCATGTTTTCCAAAGGGCTTTCATCACCACAGGGGGAAGGAGAGGGACGGCGAGCGGACCGGGCTGGTGCTTTCTAAAACCTGGGAGGCGAAAATTTACTTATTACTCACTAGTCCATGGAACATATTCCAGAACTAATATGATATGGTTGGGGAAAGAGGGGTTAGGGAGATTGCAAAGCCTAGATTTGAAAAGGGCCAGAGAAGGTGCCTGACGTACAAACTCAGGTAGTTTGTTCCAGGCTTAAGGAGTAGCACAGATTCAACTTTATAGAATAGGCAGCATTAATGCATCAATATCTAGCCACTACTTACAGAATCACCCTCTACAGTTATAGCCTAAACAGTTACTTTAGGCCTGATGAAAATATCATCACTAGACATGTGAAGTTTGGTTTTAGAAGGGGATATCTAGGGAGAATCTGGGACATCCAGAGCACAAGATCCAAAAATCTAGGGGAGTGGCAGCAGTGAAGGGAGGCACGTATAAGTGCTGTCTGAAATCACTCTGTTCTGGCCGCAAAAAATGGACGTCCCAGCAGCCGGTCTGGAGGTGGGCCTGTGCCGCTAGCAAAGCCGGGTACGTGCATGGCTGTAGGGTGATTTAGAAATGTGGACATCTCTGAATTGAACAGCCACAGAAACGTGTGCTTGGATGTCCCAGCCAGCATATTTCAGAAGGCAGACATCCATGTTCAGTGACATGCCTGGCCGGCCATTTCAGAAGCTCAGACATGCAGCAGCTAATATGTTTGCTGTATGTATTTACATGGCGATTTCGTTAGCCAGAAGATATTAATTGCTCTACACCCTGGAAGTATTATAGCCATGAAACGAGCACTGTTTTCCACCCTGTTTGTGGTCAGGATCAGGTATAAGCATGGAAGTCTCAACAATCAGGACCAGCTTTATTGTGCCGTTCTGAAATCACACTGCAATGTACATCTTCATTGTTCCACCCAGGCCACTCCTCCAACACGCCACATTCTACTTAATCATCCTCAAGTCGGGAACATCGAAATACCCAGCTTCTAAAATGGGTCCAGGGACGTCCCTGTGATTTGGATGTCTGAGTGCCTGTTTTCAGATGTCCAAAGCACAAATAGGGCTTCTAAAATAACCCCCCTAGCCAATAGTGGTCAGCATATTACATGTATATTTGGCACTGCTGACCATACACATTTCTTTAAAAAAATCACAGCCATCAATTTAAAAAATGCACTGACTGCTGCAGCTCAATGGTGACCTAATTTATGTTTTAGGAATAGGCAAGTCACTTAGACATTGGCTCATTAAGTGCTTCTAACTCATCTACTGTTTCCATATAAATAAATAAGTAAGTAGGACAGTCTCAGCTCAAATGCTAGTTTGCATTAGGTGGTTTCAGCTGGGAGGCCTAATTGCATTAGATAAACTTAGCTTGCATGCTGGCTCTCATTGTAGGTTGTCAGAGTTTGGATGCTAACTTGCCTTAAATAGCCTCAAGTGAGATGCTGGCTCTAACTATAGGGGGGTCACAACATGGATAATGGTCTCTGCAAAGATGCCAACTCATATTAGCTGATGCACAAAAAAGCTTGCCATTCACTCAGTTTGCAACACACCATGTGAAATAGTAAAGCACTAAAAGAGGTATAGTAACCATTAAATGGGATTAAAAGAACCTGAGAAATTGTGCTTCACATTCTCCAGTTAACTCAAGTACTTTCTCAGTCATTGGTCCCAAACCCATAATTTTTTTTTATATTTTTGTAACTATGCTTTAATATCTGAAACTTCTTATGTTGGTGCAATAATCCAATCATTTCAATCATATACTGTATGTCTTTGAACAAAAACTGCTCATCTGTGATGCTGGATTGCAGACGTTTTGTCACCATTTGAGGGGACGTTATCAGTGCAGGGTTCCAAATGGTAATGTGTCTGAATGCTTGCGTTTGTACTTATATTGGGGTTGGTGGTGACTCAGCACTTTGGTCTGTAGGGATTGATTGGTTGGTTTCCCTGAGGATTGCTGGGGTGTTGTTGCTGTTTCTGAGCCTTGTTAGTGGTGACTCAGCTCTTTGGTCCACAGGGATTGATTGGTTGGTTTCCCTGAGGGTTGCCAGGGTGTAGTTGCTGTTCCTGGGCATTGTTGGTGATGCCTCAGCTCTTTGGTCCACAGGGATTGGTAGATCAGGTCTATGTCAATGTGTCTGTTTATCGAGTTTGTTGTGGAAAACCAGGCTTCCAGAAATTCTCTCTCTCTTTTAGTTTGTGCTCATGCTATGATTTCAGTTGTGTTCCAGTTGAATTTGTGTCCTTCCGCATCTTCATGGATTGAGACCAGGGAGAGTGGGTCATGTCTTTGGCTGGCTAGTTGGTGTTCGTGTAGTCTGGTGGATAGTTTTCTTTCAGTTTGGCCAATGTAGTTCTTGTCATAGTCACCACATTGAATAAAAATGATATTCAGAAGAGTATAATCCCACTGCAACACAACAGAAGCTAAAATGAAAGAAGAGAAACATCTATACAAGGCATTAACAAAGAATGGCTACCCATGGAACTTCATTCGCAGATGCCTGCAGCCAAGAAGCCCGAACCTCCAAACCAAAAGTGTATCCCAATGATTCACCCTCCCATACATCCAGAACACCTCCAAAATGACTGTGAGACTACTAAGAGACCACAGCATTACAATAGCTCACAAACCAACCGCAATCCTGAGAATCCTGTCAAAACCGAAAGGACAATCACAGAAAGATCAAAGGACAAACGTAAGGGACTTGTGATTTGTTAGGTTTAATTGAAGTTTGAGATTTTCTTTGTTGTTTAAGGACTGGTTCATCCTCATAAATTTTTCATTTGCCCCCTCTGTACCTAAATATTGTTCTTCATGATGGGGGCTAAGAAACCAAGTTATATGTGGGGTATTTTATGCCTAAATGCTATTGTGTATTGGATTGATATTTGTATTTTCTGTAGTATTGCTTGATGTATATACTCTAAAAACTTGAAATTATAAAAAAAAAGAAATAGATATCCATGGTACAGTGTTGTCCTGCTTTGCATCCTTTTTCCGTGATCGATCCTATGTTGTTAATGTCAAGTGGGTACTCTCTGCTGTGAAGTCCCTCAGGGCTCAACTCTTTCTCCATTTCTTTTCAAGATATTCCTCAGCCTCATGGTTACACTCATCCAAAGCCTTGGCTTATCAAGTTTTGTCTATGCCGATGGCATTCTCTTTCTTTATCCAATTTTATTTTATTTATTTATTTAGCTGTATTTATATCCCGCTTTTCACCGGGTCAAAGCGGTCAATTGGGAGATACATTTAACACAAGGGGATATGACACACATACGCTAATACTTACAGGGAACATGGGCAATGGAGGGTTAAGTGGCTTGCCCAAGACCACAAGGAGCACCTATAGGACTAGAAATCCCAGTCCCTCCGGCCTGAGATTGCTGTCCCCAGGTGGGACTTGAACCCTTGGTACCTTGTCCTAACCACTAGGCCACTCCTCCCACAGTTGCACTAAGCTCCGATCTTACTGCCTTAGATTCCTGTCTTCATAATATTTATTTTATTTATTATTTATTACATGCACTTATATACCGCGCTATTTTCCATCAATGCAGTTTACATAGAACCAGTTAAATACACATCTCAAAACTTTTGATTTGTGTTTACAATTAACAGGCAAGAGAACTTGGATAGATAACAAGGGGGTAACTATTTACAACATCACTCAGTGGCTATGTGACCACTCTCTAAAACTTAATCCTCTGGTCAGTAGCCACCTGGCTAACAAGCTCTTCATCTAGTCTGCCCCAGCCCCTCATCTGGAAGGGTCTTCTGTTCAGTTACAGCCTACCCTATGCTATCTAGGTGTGATTTTGGACCCGGAGTTCTCCCCCCAGCTAGCGCAGGTTGCTCGGTCCTCCTTCTGAGCCCTTTGAAGCCTCTGCTCCATACAGCCTTTTCTTGATGATACCTCTCAAATTACAGCTCTACTTCAAACTGTAGTAACTCAGTTGGACTACTGTAATCTTGCCTATCTTGGTCTTCCAGCCTACCAACTTCGCCACTTAAAAACCATTCAAACTTCTGCTGTACGTATTCTCTCTCATACACGTAGAACCGAAAACGTCATCCTGCCTCTTAGCTCACTACCACTAGCTCCTGATTAATGCTTGCATTAAGTTCAAGGCTGTAACACTTATATTTAAAGCAATTCATGACATTGCCCCTGAATACCTCTCCAGCTTGATCATTTTTCATGCTCCTGCCAGGTCTCTTCGTTCATTGCATGGCCTTCACATTCATATCCCCTCTCCGTCGTCGATAAAGTATGAATCAGCCTGCAAGTCTGCCTTTTTTGTGGTGGCACCTATACTCTGGAATTGTCTGCCCCCTTATTTGCATACAGAGCAGCACTTCTCACAGTTTAAGAAAGCCCTGAAAACTTTCTTGTTCAAGGAGTCCTTTGGCCTTTCCTAACTCTTCTGTGAGAGTCCCACTGTCAGTGTCTGGGGGAAAGGAATTCCTCCCCAATTGCTCCTACCTCAACCTCATCTGCTTAACCCTCTCTTCTTGTTTGTTTGTTTTTTCTTGCTATCTTTTTTATCCATATCCTATTTAATTATTGGAGTTCCTATTTCACTGTTCTTTACCTATATGTTAATTTTATTATTTGTAAACTTCAATGTTTGCCCATGAATTGTGGTATATCAAATAAAGCTAAACATAAACTACATCCTCCGGTTTATGAATTCTAGAGTTTGCTTACACATTGAGTGAAAAATTATTTTCTATATTAGTCTTAAATGTGCTATATTTTAGCTTCATTGCATTCCTCCTAGTCTTTCTACTTTTTTGAAGGAGTAAATAACCAATCCACATTTACCGTTCCACTCAATTCATTATTTTATAGACCTCTATCATATCTCCTCTCAGTCATCTTTTTCACAAGTTAAAGAGCCCTCATCTTTTAAGCTTTTCCTCATAGGGGTATTATTCCATTCCCTTTACCATTTTGGTGGCTCTTCTTTGAACCTTTTCTAATTCTGCTATATCCTTTATAAGATACGGTGACCAGAACTGCACACAATATTCAAGGTGCGGTCGCACCATGGAATGATACAGAGGCATTATAATATCCTTGGTTTTGTTCTCCATTCCTTTCCTTATCATTCCTAGCATTCTATTTGATTTTTTGGTCACCACTGCACCCTGGGCAGAGGGTTGCAACATATTATCCATGATGACACCCAGATCCTTTTCGTGGGTGACGGCTCCTAATGTGGAACATTTCATCATGTAACCCCGTAATTTGGGTTGTTCTTCCCATGGAGGCTGATTCTACACAGGGCACATCCAGGTCGTCCGGACGTCCAGAAAATGAATGGGGCACATTTACACATGATTCTGCAACCACCGGAGCTATATATTCCAGTGGGCACAGATTCAGGGCACCTGGATGGCCCGGCATGCCCCCTGTGTTGCAGTTAGGTGTCCCATGTGCTGCCCAGCCAGCTCTTTATGCAGTCCCATTGGTGTTCTGGTGCAGTGGCGTCATGTTGCCATGGCAACAGCATATCCAGCAGGAGCCCCCAATGCCCAAACAGAGGAATTCACCCATTTCCCCACCACCTGACCCATGGCAGGGCCAGCCAGGGCTGGGACCGGGCAGCGGGACACCTCCCACGGCAGCACAAACACTTCAGGGGGCTGCAGGCCCCAATCACCCCCACACCCGGCACATAAATTGGGCATCTAAACTGGAGCTGCCGGACTACAGAGGGCCAACTGGAATAGCCTCTGAACATCCGGGTTCTTTGGCCTGCCCCCACTCTGCCTCCATCCTGCCCCCTCCTGCCACCATCCAGCACTCCCCGCACAAACCTTCTGTACATGAGGGGAGCAGCTGGCACTGAATACGGTCCCGGTGAATAGTGGAGGATGCGCATCCAATCTGGACGTACATCCCCACTATTCTGGGATCAGAATGACCCCTAAGTGCATAACTTTGCTCTTGTCCACATTAAACATGACCTGCTATTGGACGCCCGGTCTCCTGATTTATCAAGGTCCTCTTGCAATTTTTCACAATCCTTTTGTGTTTTAACAAAAGGCTAGCTATGGCCTATCCTCAGTGGTATAAATTCCTCCAAAGCAGCCCCTGTAATGTGTGGGGGGGGGGGGGGCAGGAGGCCCAGACAGTAAGAGGGTCCACACAGCGGTGGAAAAGGCAGAGCGGCAAACTCATACACTCTCCTCTTCTATACCGATGCTCTACCCCATCCTCACTCTTGTGTTCCATTCCAACCATCACTCTCCAATCTGTGCACCTCCCACCCACCTCTCCACTCACACATCAAAGCCCCATCCCTTCCCTCTAGATATCCTCATCCAAACATGTTTGCCATGCTGCCTCTGCTCTCCTGCTCTCTTCTTTTAAGTTTTGAGCCCTGCCAGGCATCACCTCCCGTTGCCAGGCAGACATCTCGCAATAACAGTCACACTGAGAGACTTTAGCCCCAGCAGTGGCTAGGAAATGGGAGCTGCCAGGCCTCAAAGCTTAAAGCATGGCAAACATTTTAAAGTGATTTACGCACACCAGGATGGGGAGGCTGCATCTCTACAACCTCCATAAAATTTTGCTTGGGGGCCCCTCATTAGAACTTACACCACTGCCTATCCTAGATTAAATTTTCTGACCTAGATCAAATGTTTCTGGTTTATGTTATTCATACTTTTGAAGCGAGCTATTTCAGATGTAAATGAGTTAGCTCAGATTGTTGATATGTTGCAACTCTGAGTTTTAATTTGCTAGGTTAGGGCTGACAGAATCATGAGTTCTAATGATGTAAGAAGCTTTCTCAACTGATCTATAACTTTTGACTACAGTGTGATATTAGTTAGATGTCAAGTGAGCCTCAGTCTATGCCTTGTCCATTTGAAGGAGTTGGGTTGTTACTGGGAGTTGGGACTGGCTTGGGTGTTGTCGAGATGAGTCAAGCAGCCATGAATTCTGATTTAAGTCTGCGATTCTTTTCAATTTATATATGCACCCATTGTGCGATGTTATAACAAATTTTAGTTTTATCATTCTGAATGTATGCTGATGATATCATGATTATTTTGGGATAATATGGATACCTCTTTGCAGGTCATTTGGAAGCCGTAGAAGACATGTATTCATTTTTCTTTTTTTTTCGTTGGCAAAACAACCATAATAAATAGTTCCAACAAACATTGTCCCGCCCACACTGGATGCCTGCCATTTTCCAGTTTTTGTTTCCCCACAGACCTTCCAATGACCTCCATACCCTCTCCCCTTCTATACCGATGCTCTACCCCATCCTCACTCTTGCACTCCATTCTGACCATCACTCTCCCATCTGTGCACCTCCCACTCATATCTCCACTCACATATCTAAGCCCCATCCCTCCCCTCTAGATATCCTCATTCAAAACCTCAGGCTTGTCCACACCCTCCAGAAAATGTTGCCACAACCAGCAGTATCCCTTCTGCTCTAATTGTGCCTTAGATTGGTATAGAAGCAACTCACACTTTGCCACCTCGCACATCATATGCTTCTAATGATGGATACTTGGCCCCGTCTCTTCCAAACAGGAACAGAGAATTGCTTTGCCCACCAAAAAAGTCCCATAAGAAGAAATCTTTTTACACCTGAGGCTATCCCAGTCTGCTTCGTACCATCTACGTTCCCCAGCAGTAACAAGTCATATGTTCATTCCACCTTCTCTCCCAACACTCACTTTAAATCTTTCAAGGTTTGTTCCCATAGGTCCCTCAACAGTAAGCACTCAAGAAAGGTATGCACTACTGTCCCCTTATCCTTCTTATATTTGCCACAAGTACTATCGGGCCACAAGTGCATGAGAGCCCCTCTCTCTCTCATAATAAATGTTCTATGCAGTAACTGGAATTGCATTCCTTGGTGAGCAGCATTGGACAAATACAAGTATATATTACTGAACAGTTCATCCAGCTCTTTCTCCCCCAAGGGCTGTGCAATGACTTTTGACCAGGTCTCTGCCAACTCTAACATTCAGAGTCTCTGCCTAACCCCTCGGCACCTCTTACACCATCTAGATAGTTTATTGAACTTTGGCTGCAAAGCCTGAAAGTCTCTGTCCAGGCGTCCTGTAAGCCCAGCACTCCCAGCGACTGGCAACAATGCTAGACCTGTCTATAGTAGAAGTCATGAGTCCTGGGGATTCCCACTTCTCCTGCACTTCTGCAAAGGCTGCAATCTCCATGTCATGCTCTGTCAGCTGATGCCATATCCTATAGCACTCCAGTCTTTCTCATTGTCGGGCCAGACTGGCAGGACATACAGGGCCAATTCAGGTCACGGCCTTGTATGTCCTGCCGGGCCTTCCAGGACATGCAGCTTATATCACCTCTGAGGTGGTATAAACTGCACATTTTGGAAGATCAGGGCAGGGGAGCCACACAAGGATCCAGGGACGGGCGTGCAGGGTCCCTATTGCTCAATCCAGGCCGTGGTAGGCCAGCCTTGGATGAGGCAGCGGGGATCAGGGGGGCCAGAGCTGTGAATGTTGGAGATGCCTGCAGGGAGGATGTTTCCGCAGGTTGGAGGAGCACACCAGGCCGTCCTTGGGCCCGATTCTGGCTCCCGCAGAACAAAATCAGCTCCTAACAGCCTCATCTTCAGCGGGGACAAACGGATGGCCCGGATGGCCTGCTCCCAAAATCAGGCTTCATGTTACTTGCCAAGCTCTCTCATCTGCTCTCTCAGCTCACCTTCGTTCTTCTTCCTATCAGAGTTTACATACCCCATTATCTGCCCCCTCATCACCGCCATTGCAGCTTCCCAATAAGTTGCCGCTGACTCTACAGATCCCTTGTTATGTTCCGCATACTCCATCCATGCTTTTTGCATGAACTCCTGAAAACCCTTCTGAGCCATATAGGTAGGATTCATCCTCCAGATGAAATCCCTGCCCCCCCTGAATCAATTTCAGACTAATTTTCACCATTGAATGATCAGCGATCATACTCTATTCCAAGCCCACACTGTGCAACTTGAACGCCCATGATTCAGGGTTCAACCAATAATCCAGTCTGAAGTAAACGTTGTTGGGGTTGGAGTAGACAGTGAAATCTTGTTCCCATGGATGCAGGAACTGCCAAGCATTGACCACTCCCAAGTCTGCTGCCAAAAAATGTATCCCTTTCTCAAAGTGGTCTCTCTGCACCACCCTCTGTGGTTTGCAATCTAAACATGAGTTAGCCACCACATTGAAATCCCCCTATAAGAGGGCTATACTCTGGGTACAGCAAGCATTTTAACATGAGGCTAGTGAAGAAATTGTGACAACACACACTCAAGGCATACATATTGCACAGCATCATTTTCACATTTCCAATTTCTACCAGCACCATCATGTATTGAACCTCTGTATCATGTATGGTTTTGTGCCATTGAAACCCCAATCCCTTCTTAATTAGAATTGCCACCCCACACCTTAGCCCATTGAAGGCAGAGGAATAGATCTCTCCCATCACTGACCTTTACATTTTCTTATGTTCCCCTGCACTCAAATGGGTTTCCTGAAGGAAGGCTGTATCCATCTGCACCTTCCACAGTAAACTCAGAATTTTCATGCGCTTCACCAGGGAGTGTATCCCGTCCACATTTTTGTGATGTTAGCACCTAATCAGCCATTCTCTATCAGCCTCATACCAGCATGCAGATCTCCCCTACTGTCCACCCTGTCCAGCCTGCCTCCCCCCAACTAAGAGGACAAGTCTAGCCCGAAACCCCATCCTGAGGTTCCACTACCAATCCTGAATTCTCCTGTGCTCTACATGTGCACAATGCCTGAGGAAAAAAGCCTTAACCTTGCATCCCCTTCCTCCTCCCCCAGTACCAACCTTTCTCCACATTCACAAAACCACTCACTCCCCTCCCTTCTTTTCCCCCTGAATATTCCTCTCTCCTCATCCTCCTTCTTCTTCTGCATGATCACTCTACCTCTGTGCAGCTTCCCCCCCCCCCACCACCACTGAATTTCGTACAATTTCTTACCATTTGGCTGTTGACCCTTCCAAACAAAAAGGAACAGAACAAACTGTTACAGCAACCTCCTCTCTCCGACAAAGATATACAAAGGCACTTCTAATATTTTTCCACCTCCCTTCCACCATCCACCATCAAAACACGTCAGACAGTTAGAGCTGGCTCCCCTTTCCCTATCCTTCCCACCCTGTCATAACAACAGCCCCCTAGAAGGCTCCAGTGGTGGAATTCTAAAAGTCCATTGAGCTGCGGGAGGAACTCCCACTGAGCTAGAACCTTTCTCCAAACCCATAGTCCCTCTACAAGCATCGAGAACCTTCAGCAGAGCCTTCAGCAGTTCCCAACCACCACCACTTGGACTTTTATAACCTCATCGACATCATTGACCTCAGGCACCTCCTCTCTCAATCTCCTCAACAAATCTCTAAATGTCTTCTTTGCCTTCCAAGATCCATATAGAGCCCTCATGGAACTCCTGAGGTTTAGCCGAATATTTCAGACTAAAGCGGATGCCCTTAGCAAACAACCGGGAGCAAAAGGGAATTACCTCCTGCTTCTTAGCAGCCAATTGAGCTGAGAAGTCTTGGAATATGAGAAGTTTGGTTCCTTCAAATCCAACTACTTTTGCTTTCTGTAAGCAGCGAGGAGCACCACCTTATCTGCATAATTTTTAGCACTTTAAAGATCACTGGTCATGGCCTGCTGCTATCTTCCACTCTCAAGCCCAGCCTGTGCGCCATCTCCACCTTCAGCATCAGATCCAAAGCTGACAGTCTAACTCTGCTGGGCAATATCTTTTCACAAAAATGCAGCATCTCCTGTCTCCAACTTTTTCAGGTACACCAGTGAGACGCAGATTGTTTCTCCAACTGCGATCCTCTTGATCTTCTAGCCAGGGCCAGCCCAAAGGTTTCTGCCATCCGAGGCAGAAGCTCCAGCTGTGCCGCATCTCCCTCCATATGCCAAGCCCCACTGCCCCCCTCATGATGAGTCGTGCCACTGCCCCCCGCTGCCGCTTATTCCGATGGCAAGGTCGGGGGTGGCTCGGCTCGGTGGCAGGCCATGTGCTTCAGCACACATGGCCTACTGTGGGCCGCTGCTGCCAGGCTGATCTGAGACACCCCCCAACCCCTGTGCTGGAATCAGAGGCTGCAGCATGGCAGGCCATGTGTACCAAAGCACATGGCCTGCCATGGGCACTATACCGCCCACAGAAGTCTGCCGCCCTAGGCAGCTGCTTAGTGGATGGGCCAGCTGCTTCCAGCCTTTTCTCCAGTGCCTCATTTTTCTTTTGCAGGTGCTGTAACTGTGCCCTAAGATCCTCCACTGCCATGTCAGTTTCCTGAATCCATTGTGAATTTTCAGCAATTTGTCTGGATTGACCAGTCATAGACTCCTTCACGTCATCTAAGGTGAACTGAAATTTGGGCAGTTTGTCCTTCAACACAGCAGTCACACACTTTGCAAGATATTTGTCTATGTCCTCTGTCAGGAACATCGTCTGCTGTCCCTCAGGGGCTGCCATTTGACCTGCCAGTGTGGCTGTGGGAGGGTGTTCTTCTGCCCCCACCATCAGCTTTGTCTGCCCTGATGTGGAAATAGTTTCAGTCCCCTTGCATGGTTTACACTGCCCATTACAGAGGTGTCCTATAGGTTTTACCAGCATTCCACACTGGAGGACCACTTCAAATCACCCTACTGCCAAGCGGCCCTGCCCTTATTTGCAAAGGTCAGCACCTTCTGCTTCTTCCTGTTAATCAAGCAGCTGTGACGTACCAAGTTTTAACTGAATGAATGCCACTCAGTTTATAGCCTAGGGTGCCAAATGTCCAGCCCATGGATATAAGCATACTCTGCACCTCCAAATAAACTATGGACCAGGGGCTACAAACCAAGAGGAAATGTAGGGCTCTCCCATGCAATGGACACTCTCTGAAGGCGCCTTCAGGACTGGATGTGAGTCCAATGAGGCCTCTCAGCATGCTTCTCCCCTGGGGGGGAGTGCTCTCCCCTATTATTCTGCTGCTGGGGTAGTTTACTCATGGCCCATGTGCCAGCATCATCTCTCCCTGTGAATGTTGCTCAGTAAACCTCTAGTCGATAGCACCCCAGGCACAACACACCAGCAGCCTCCGTCTCTACCAAGGCGTTCCATGCTCCTGCCACACATGTGTGCCATGGGGCTATGCTCACTTCTCGTTGTGCCCGGCGTATTCTGGGCTCTCTAAGTGAGCAGGTTGGATTGTTCCCATACACCACTGCAGCTTCCTCCCCGGACCTCCTTGCATACACTGAGGCAGCCTTCACCTTAGCCTATCATCAGCAGTTGCTGCTGTGCCGCCACACACCTTGTTTCTCCCAGGTAAGACAGCGGGGGAGGAGGGGAGGGGACGAGTACCGCCGGGCCTTCTCCAGTGTTTTTTCAGATAGCCGTCATTGCATTAGCTGGCACTCAGCTCTCTTGCACCTCTCATGTCTCTGCTACATGGTCTGCAGATAAATTATAGGAAGACAAGTATTAGTTCTCCATACACAAGAAACGCTGTATGTTCCTGATTAGATGCAGTTAGGAGGTCAGTTAGTTCAAATATTTCATGAGATTAGATATCTTGGAGTCAGCTTGGATGCCCAGCTTACTTTGAAAACTCATGTTAGAGAGTTGGTGAAGAAATTCGAGGCAAGTTTCATTCAGGTACAATCCATATTTTCCTCTCCCCAAAGGGCTTACAATTTGATCTTGTACCTGAGGTAATGGATGGTTAAGTGACTTGCTGAAGAACACAAAGAGCAGCAATGGGATTCAGATCTAGCTTCCCAAATTCTCAGCAGAGTGTTCTAACCATTAGTCTACTCCTCCATTCCAGTAATTCACAAGGCAAGAATAGTCTTTCTAGAAACTGAAAAGTTTGCATAAACTATTTTAATTGACGGATGATTTCCATTTGGTTATGTATCATTTAGTACTTTTTTCCTCGATTACTGTAACTCATTGATGATTGGACTTTCAGAGTCCACATTAAAGCCTGTATAAATGGTCCAGAATTTAGTGGCTGATATCATCAATGGGATCAAATTGAAGGAGCATATTATGCCTATACTGTTTAACTTAAACTGGTTACCTGTGGCTGCCAGGGGTAAATTTAAGCTTTTGCTCCTTTTATTTAAAGTTCTGAAATTTAAAGGCCCACTATTGCAGCTCCTGCCCGTGCTACTACCTCACTCCATTAATGGGTAAACACAAAGGGAAGACTAGAGCTTACCCCTCAAAGCCTAGGAAGCCCATTTCTGGCTCTTTTCATGGAGCGGCCAAGGGCACAAGGAACAACCCCAGATGTGAAACCATTTGATAGGATGTCAGAAGCCAGAAGTTCAGCATCAATGTCCAGGCTACAGATCTCGTTGAACCTAGAGGATCAGGTTTCCCCTGTACAGCCACTAATCTCTGACTCCCCAAAGTGCTCGACTGTGAAAGCATCCTCCAATGAGGTGACCAGCTGCACAGTTCAATGGGGGGGGGGGGTATTGGTGTGAGACAAAGCAGCTGTCACACAAAGGAACTGCTTAGTGCCTGGTTTAATGGTGAAGGCCCTATTTTAGCCAGCGGTGTTGCCTCTGCTCCGCCCACAGAACTCCCTGGTGCTATCTGGATAGTGCTGGGCTTTTAACCCAGGTAGCAGGGGATGTTCAGTGCCTCTGAATATCCTGATCAGAGATTTAAATGCTTTTGAATATGCGCCCCTCCCCACCCCACCCCCCGCGCATCTCATAAAGCAGCTCATTATGCTGATGGAGTGAGCTAATCACATGTATCTGTGCACAAACATGGCACAAAACTAAGCGGCTCAGTATTCCAATGGGCGTATCTGTACAGTATAAAGAATAATATTACAACAGGTGCCTAGGTCGGAAGATCCCATTTTAAGGATTTTAGAAAGGCACATAGGCACCTATCTGTCTTTATAAAATTGCTCCACAAATGCTGCAGACATTGCAGCTGTAACGAAACCACATCCGTTTACACCAACTTAGAAGTGGTTTCATTAAAAGACTGCACATACATCGTGATACTACCCATGCTCCATCCAAAATCCACTCCAAACCAACCTGCACCCAAGTCGCAGACATGTACATGTCTTCTTGTCATCCTACATACTTGAATGCGAGGGTAATTTATAAGCAGCCTCTTATATGCATACACCCAAAAAGTCAATTATAAAATTAGCCCCATAACTGCTGCCACTTAGTAAGAGGCCCATGACTGTGCACACCTTTAGTAAGAGGCCCTCTTACTAAAGATGTGCACTTACCATGCAATCAGGGGCAATACCAACACGTGGTAAGCTCACGTATCTTGCAGCTATCGGGAGGTGTGGGGATGTACAGCAAGATCCTGACAGTTAGCGCAGGATCACAAACCATAATGTGTGGTGTGATTAACACAAGTGCACCTAAAAATACCCATAGAGGTATCATTATATACAGTCATGCTAATTGCCATATTGTTACTGAGCGCACAACAATTGCCCTCATGCTAGCAGCAATGAGCTCTCCACACCCACATGCTACCCCTAACCCACCCGCTCTTTGCCTTAGTGTGTGATGGACAATAACCGAGCATTTTATTGGCTGATAGCTGGCATGCGCACACATTAGCGCTCACCAATGACAAGGGCCCTTAGCACGCATTTTAATGTGTGGTAACTAAGTCCCTTATCTGTGAATTTTCAACAGCAGTATCCAAATACAGTCAATGAAAATCCCTTTAACTGTCATGAGGCTATCCAGAGAGTGCTAGGATGGAGTGAGGATGGACTGACTAACTATACATGTAGCTGTGATATTCAGCCACTACCCATATAACTATATGGATTAATTTAGGCCTGCAAAAGAGCAGCCCTAAATGAAACCGCTTAGCTATCCATATAGTGACATGCAACATTAATTTTATTCAAATGCCATGGCCAGCGTTTATAAAAAAATGTGATCATCATCACTTCTGAAATTTGATCCAAAAGTGAAGAGTTTTGTTTGTCTAACTGAGACTCATTTTTCGAAAAGGGTTCCTGGGGTGATCCGGGAAACTACAGACCAGTGAGCCTGACATCAGTACCGGGAAAAATGGTAGGAACCATTATAAAGAACAAAATTAATGAACATGTAGATAGTCATGGCTTAATGGGAGACAGGCAACATGGCTTTAGACAAGGAAGATCTTGTCTTACTAATCTGTTATGTTTTTTAAAGGTGTGAATAAACAGGTAGACAAGTGTGAGTCGGTTGATATAGTGTATCTGGACTTTCAGAAAACCTTTTTTAAGGTCCCTCATGAGAGACTCAGCAAAATTAAAAAGTCATGGGATTGGAGACAGTGTACTATTGTGGATCAGGAATTGGTTAAAAGATAGAAAGAGGGTAGGGATAAATGGCCAATTTTCTCAATGGAGAAAGGTGAATAGTGGAGTACCCCAGGGATCTGTGCTGGGTCCGCTGCTTTTTAACATAGAAACATAGAAACATGATGACAGAAAAAGACCACAAGGCCCATCTAGTCTGTCCTTCCATAACAACAACTACAACAGTCCACTTTCTACCTTAAGAGATCCTCTGTGTTGGTCCCATGCTTTTTTGAATTCAGTTACTGTCCTCATCTCTACCACCTCCACTGGGAGACTATTCCATGGATCCACTACTCTTTCCATAAAGAAATATTTCCGCATATCACTCCTGAATCTATCTCCCTTCACCCTCATCCCATGTCCCCTCGTAGCAGAACTTGCTTTCAATTGAAAGAGGCTCTCTCCCTGAACATTTATGCCACGGAGGTATTTAAACATCTCAATCATATCACCTCTATCCCGCCTTTCCTCTAAGGTGTACATATTAAGATCCTTAAGTCTGTCCTCATATGCTTTATAATGAAGCCCATTAATCATTTTAGTAGCAACCCTCTGCACCGACTCCATCCTGTTCACATCCTTTTGAAGGTGCGGTCTCCAGAATTGCACACCATACTCCAAATGAGGTCGCACCAAAGACTTATACAGAGGTATTATCACCTCCTTTTTTCTGCTAGCCATTCCTCTCCGTATGCACCCAAGCATCCTTCTAGCTTTTGCCGTCGCCTTTTCTACCTGTTTAGCTACTTTAAGATCATCAGACACAACCACGCCTAGGTCCCGCTCTTCTTTAGTGGACAAAAGTACTTCACCTCCTATTCATAAATGACCTGGAATGGGAATAACGAGTGAGGTAATCAAATTTGAAGATGACACAAAATTATTCAAAGTTGTTAAAACACATAAGGATTGTGAAAAATTGCAAGAGGACCTTGATAAATTGGAAGACTGGATGTTCAAATGGCAAATGAAATTTAATGTGGACAAGTGCAAAGTTATGCACCTAGGAAAGAACAACCCAAACTATAATTACACAATGGAAGGTTCCACATTAGGAACCACCACTCAGGAAAAATATCTAGGCGTCATCGTGGATAATATGTTGAAACCCTCGGCCCAGTGTGTGGCGGCAGCCAAGAGAGCAAATAGAATGCTAGGTGTCATAAGGAAAGGAATGGAAAATAATCAAAGGATATTATAATCCCTCTGTATCATTCCATGGTGCGACCGCACCTTGAATATTGTGTGCAATTCTGGTCGCCGTATCTTAAAAAGCATATAGCATTATTAGAAAAGGTACAGAGAACAACAATAAAAATGGTAAAGGGGATGGAAGGATACCTCTATGAAGAGAGACTAAAAAGGTTAGGGTTCTTCAACCTGGAAAAGAGACGACTGAGGGGAGATATGATAGAGGTCTATAAATTAATGAACGGAGTGGAACAGGTAAATATAGATTGATTGTTTATGCCATCAAAATATAGAAAGACTAGGGGACATGCAATGAAGCTACAGGATAACCTATTTAAAACTAATAAGAGAAAATATTTCTTCACTCAATGTGTAATCAAACTCTGGAATTCGTTACCGGAGGATGTAGTAAAAGCTGTTAGTGTAGCCAGATTTAAAAAAGGTTGGACAAGTTCCTGGAGGAAATATCCATAAGTTATTATTAAAGGTGACCTGGGATGTCCACAGCTCGCCTTCATCCAAGCATTGTGGAACCTGTGTCTCTTGGGGAAACTGCTAGGTACTTGTGACCTAGATTGGCCACTGTTGGAAACAGGATACTGGACTTGATGGACCTTGGTCTGACCCAGTATGGCATATCTTATGTTCTTATGTTCTTAAGGGAAGGGAAAGAAAAGCATATGTGTGAAAGTGGATAAAGTGTGAGATGAAAGAAATTTTGGAAATGGAAAGATGAGGAAGAATGATATGTCAAAGGCGTGGCCAAATGCTTTGTAAAGTATCAGCATGTCTTTATACCAATTTTTCTCTGTAAATACCCTGACCGTATTTTGATGGATGGTTCTGCCTTAAAATGCTTTCAATGGATTAAATGGAATGCCTTTTTTCACTCATTAATTCCAGTATGTAAATACATAGATTTATGGTTATGCTGCATCAAGTAGGATGTACATGAGAGGGACAATAAGGAAGTAGGCTTAAGTCATGATGGAAAAAATATAGAGGGTGGTTTTACAAGGCAGCGTTCAATCATTGCAGCCTTGAACAGTGGGTTAAAGCAAAACAGAGTCATAAATCTCGTCATGGCTGTTTAAACACTACCATCAGAAACATGGATCTAGGGTCAAAGAATGATTTAGAACCATAGAGATTAGATTCCAAATCAAATTCACAAAGATATATGTAGAAATGGATCAATAGAAAGAGATTGACTCAGTTCCTTTGGCTTCTGCAGCACTGTAAATATTAAACTAGCAACAAGCAGGTCCATCTTGCTCGGTGCTTTCAATGCAAATATCTGTTGTCCTAAGAGAAAATGATGAAAACTTTTGTCTTGCTCTTCCTGGAGCTTAAATGTATTAATTTGTGTGATTGATTTTTACACCCAGTGGCAAAACTTGTTCCTTTCTTCATTTCCTTGTCTGATTTCATTGAACTGTTGCCTACTTATCTAACACCATATGCAGCAGCGAGTACACCATCAGTGGAAATGAAAACATGCAAAAAATGCATTGGAGGGCAAAAATTCAGTATTCTGCCAAGCCTCAAAGCAACTAGGAGCAATTTAAAAAAGGGCAAGCGATCCATTAATCTGCAATTTATTGAAACAAGCATAAAATAGAGAAGTGCTCATGACGACTCACGAGAGATAGACCAGAGTGTGTTGTGCTTGCTCTTTGCCCATGATGGATGATTGTACTGTCAGTTTCTCTATAAAATATACATATATATAAATCGGAATTCAGTAGGCTTGGAAGATCTAATTAGGGAATGTTAAACAGTGGTAATATCATCACCCGCAGTTCATGCAATAATTCCAGCACAGAGTTGATATGTTACGAGTTCCCTTGAGTAATTAAAGGGGCATGTTTACTAAAGAACATGCTGGTAGCACACATTTGGGTCACAAAACCTGTGTGTAGGTCCACTTCACCTTCAGGTACCTGTGCACCATCTGTGTTGAGCGCAGCAATCGAGGTTAGGGCGCACCCATTATGCCCATACTCACCTCAATGTTTCGTCCACAGCGCATTCCACACCCAACCTGCCCTGTCTATGCCCCACACTAAATTTTTGCATGGTGCACTTTCTGTACACTGAACCCCATGTTAGCTGTTGGTGCAATTCAATAAACATGCTCCTACGTGAATATCTTAGCACCAGAACTTTGGATTCTGTTACCAGAAATGTTTGACATGACTCATGTGGATTTTCATGGGTTTCTCAAGCAGAGCTATGGTTTTTTATACATTTTTTTATTACCAGCACCATTTATAACATAGATGCTCATAACATAGGGCTATAGGGCCCAATTCTGACCTCCAAATAGCAGGGCTGGACATCTGGGATGGAGGTCCAACCTCCGAACAGGCCCAGCAGGCTATTCTATGTCCAGCCCTCCCTGCACATACAGAGGACTTGTGCGGGGAGTGCTGGACGGGAGCAGGAGGGGGTCGTACGGAGGCAGAGAGTGGGCGGAGCATGTGTGGCCTACAGCACCCAGACATACAGGGCCTATTCTGATCACAGCCCTGCTGCCCGACCCACGACTGGCCTGCTGTGGCCTGCATCGGGTGGCAGGACCCCCCTGTATCCATCCCAAGCCCAGGGGGGGATCCCCAGGCCTGATTGCTGGGTATTTCCTGTTTATTCCACCTAAATCAGCCCCGTATGACCTGCCGGGCTGGCCCACCCCCACTCTACCCCGATCCTGCCCCCTTCGATTCCCCACCGGCTCTCCCCATCCTGATGCTCAGGATGGATGGTGAGAGCCGGAGGGGGAATTGGGCCCGGACAGCTTGCGAGGCTGTACATCCCACCAGGATGTGCAGCCCTGCAACCCGCATCCCAGAATCTGGCCGTAAGTGCTGGGAGAGAGAGTTGCAGAGTAAGACCAGATTCAGAAGGCTACTTATAATAGAACATTTTCAATACTTGCCCCAAGCCTATACAATGCATTTCCATTGTCTCTTCGTTTAGAATATACAATGTGTTTCCATTGTCTCTTCGTCTAGAATATACAATGTGTTTCCATTGTCTCTTCGTTTAGAATATGTTATGCTTCCGAAAGAGGTTAAAGGCATATTTGTTTACGAAGGTCAATTAGTTGCAATTAGACATCTGAGAACACAGGAGGCTAAGTGGAGGGGGGTTAGGAGGAGTTACATAGAATGCAAAATAATATGTTATAGATGCTAGTTTCAGAGGAACGCATGTATGAATTACTGTAATGTAGATGCTAAATTATGTTTTATTATGTTTTAATGTATTATGGATGTTTTATGGAAACCACATTGATGTTTTTATGTTTTGCAGTATAAAAATATAAAAAAAGAAAATGAACTGAAACCATGCTGGAGACTGCCCAGAGCCAGCCTGAGAAGAGTCCAAACCCTACCATGACCCTCTCCATGACTGAGAGATCCTGCAGGAAGAGAGTCCACAGTCAGGGGCCAGATCTGAGTCACAGAGTCGTATCCAGCCGTATGGAGAGTGCACATTACTCCATCATATCTGCTGGGTTCTGTCTTCCAAATATTACTGAAATCATTCCAGTGGGATTCATACAAACCCCTAACCCCTCCAATCTCTGTAACAGATGTTTATGGTCATCTGTCGTGAGGCACTAAAGGCAAACAATAACAGTGGAGTCCAGGTCCAGCAATAAGATGAAAAATTTATTTACATCCAAAACAAATGAGCCTAGGTTACCTTGCAGGCATAACGGTAGTTATACATACATGACATGAATGTGTGCCGGGGGCCTTCCTTCCTCCAGTCTGGGCCTCTCGCCTTCCTTCTCTGCCTAAGCTTCTAAACTCCCTTCTCAGGGCTTGCTTTTGCCTCTTTCTCGGCTTTGGTCTCATTATGGAGGGCTGGACTTAAGGGGGGCTGAATACCCCTCCCCTACACTCTAGTATATCATGTTTATACCAGCCAAGCATCTTTGAGCCATCAAGAACACTGAGCCAATCTTGGTTTTATTTAATTTCCATCTCAAAACGTTTGGCTATTTGCAGTCCCATTTTTCAGTCCAAATAGAGTAACTTAAGCCCCAAAATGTTTTGAATATATATATGACTTTGTGAGACCCCTCAAGAGGCTTTGCTGACAAAATGGCTGAATTGCTTTCGCATGACACGTTATTTATTGGTTTTAAGAGTGTGTTAGCATTAGTGAATCAGGTCCCAGGTTCTTAAATTTTTAGTTGAGTTTCAGTCAGGGTAAAATATAGCTTTTTATTAGTGAGGAGCAAGCTGGACCAGCATGCAGAAGTATTATGTAGCAGTGCTATAAACAGTTTGCTAATGTTGTGTTCATGGCCTTGATGGGCCTTTTCATTTCTAGAATCATATTCTGTTACAGTTCTATTCCAAAGATTAAACATACCTGATGTGACATTTTGATAGGAATAGAAATACAGCGTTTCTACAGTTCTATGTATTTCTTGTTTTAGGATAAGAACATAAGATATACCATACTGGGTCGGACCAAAGATGCATCAAGCCCAGTATCCTGTTTCCAACAGTGGCCAATCCAAGTCACGAGTACCTGTCAGATTCCCAAAAGGTAGACAGATTCCATGCTGCTTATCTCAGGGGTAAGCAGAAGGTTTTCCCCCAATCCACTTTAATAATGGGTTATGGACTTTTCCTCCAGGAACTTGTCCAAACCTCTTTTAAACCCAGCTACACTCACAGCTTTTACTACATCCTCCAGTAATGAATTCCAGAGATGATTCCAGGATGTCTACAGCAACAGTGAAGAGGGAGATAAAGGAAGAGATGGGCTAATGAGATGAAAGACGGAAGATCTGCTGTGCAGAATCAATGTGAAAGAGCTGCAGTAAGAATGAGGAATTAGAGCAAACAGCCAGCAGGGGGAGGCAGAAATCTCTCTGATATGCAGCTACTTTCGCAGGTGCAGATAGCCTGAAGGTTTGCCTGTGCACACATGGTAAACAACTGTAGCTAATCAGATATTAAAATAGTGTAGCTTTAGTTACAGTCAGCTAAGTAGGGAATTATGAAGAAGGTCTGGTAAATGTATGATTCTGGCTTTTTCCCCGGCATTTCTCTGAACGCACCAGAAACTGGATTTCCCACAATATTTGACCTTCACATCAAAAAGAAAAGCATCAGAGAGTATTTCTTTCTCTGTAGCGTGTTTTATTAATGACACTAGACATGAGTGTGGATCACCGCTGGTCCAGCTCTGATTTGCACCGTCTTTCATTCCTTCTCTGAGTAATGAGGTCTGAGTAATGCCAGAGATAAGAAGCAGGGTGTTGTCTGTTTTTCTGTCTTTCTCGTGGATGATTTTAAGCTGCAACTTGTGTCTGCGGTTCTACCCTGGCCACCTGTAATATACTGATTTTACGTCTAAGTGACAATAACTTGTATGTAACTCACCTTGAACTACTATTGCAAAGGTGTGAACTAAGGGCATATAAATAAAAATACATAGCACAGCTCAGATCAGACCAAGATGGCAGATTAACTGAACAAGGGAAAGCATTAAAAAAGCATCTTTGAACATAGGATGGTCATCTGCTTCCATTGGGTCAAGACTAAATGAACTGATCATGGTTTTACCTCACTACGTGCATAGACTCATATTTCTGGATCCTCAAACAAAACTTGGACTGCAAGTCCCTGCATAGAAAAGAGAAAAAAAAATCAACCAGATGTATCCTGTCTTGAGAAAATGGAAATGGGCAGTAACCCTGCTTCCCAATAACATAAGGAACTGAGAAGTGTAGCTATACTAAAAACTAACTAATTTACAAACATCTGATCTACCCAATAACAGCATTGAACCTTAAGGGCAAAAAAGCGTCCCCTGAACTTTCTCTGTGGAAGAATCCTTTCAAATATTGTAATTGCTTCTGCTCTTCCTATCGGCACGATGAAAAAGAAGACCTATCGTTTGGTTCCCAAAATCGTCTGTACCCGTAGAATATCTTAAATCTTGCCTCATCCTCTGTAATCTTGTGGTATTTCTTTTGACTGCCAAAAACTGTCTGTGCTTCTAAAAGAAAGAGGAACTGGTAGCATAGTCTTGAGAGTATTGTAGAGTCAAATGAAGTGAGAGTTCATCAGACACAGTCGCTCCAGACAGCAAAGGTAATAATAGCTGGATACACCAGGGCCAACCAGACTCTTTCACATTGTTGGCGCAAAAAAGATATCATCCTCGTGATCATCTACAAAAGGACGTGGCATTGTGGGCACATGTCTTTCAGCAGAATAGACATTGTACTGAACAAAAAAAACATACACACACTGCTCTCTCCCTCTCTCTCTGCCAACATAGACCATGTTACTATATTGCTTATATTTGCCAGCTGTTGGAAGCTATCTAAATAAGGAAACAGGCTACAGTGAATACAAAGCAAAGTCTAGTCTGCTTTGGGACCTTCAAATGACTTGGAATCCCAAGACACCTAGCAGCTGACCTTGCAATTTGGCACTAACCCAATGTCCTCTACATGGCTGTCCAATCAGCACTCTGCTTCTCGGCATTTGCACCTGTCTATTCATGATGCAATTGACACCCTATATCAACCTTGCTCGGTCCTACAGAAGAGACACATGATGTAGACAAAGTCTTAATTATTGCATAAAGGGTCTAATTAAATAAGCTTTTATCCCTTAGGCACAGGATGGAGAGAAGAGCCTAAGTAAATCAGGTCCTAATGTGCTCATTATTGCACCAATAACATCACAGATTAACCTCAGTCAAAGATGCAAAAACAGCTCGAGAACTGAAAGCTGTAGTGAGTCAGTGCCGTATTGTATGAGTCAGTTAGAGAGTAATTTGATAACCAGGTGCCTATTTTATAAAGAAAAGCAGGCCCCTACTTTCTTTAGAAAATAGGGGTGTTAGTGATCAAAAATATGCATTAAAAGTAGCCTTGGGCACTTCCGCCAGCCTTAGAGACTGATGTAAATGCCCACATCTAGATTTCTAAAGAATGTGCACAAGTTACAGTATTTTATAACTTATGTGTGTAAATTTACACTACACCCACACTCTGCCTCTGTGCACGCCAAACACCAAAAGTATGCACCATTGAACTTACACGTGTACTTACAAAATAGCGGCCAGCTAAAATGCATACATAGAGGCTCATCCGCATGCATATGTCATAGAAAATACATGAATTACACATGTTGATGGCATGTAACTTTATGAGGCTCCTTATAAAAGTTCCACCACAAGATATTCTATAAACGTACCCCCCATGCACACACATATAATTATGCACAGGCACGACCCTGTATGTGACTTCGATGTAGGAGTGTAATTTGGGTAGAGTGCAAGCAGTCATGAAGTACACATAGGTTATAAAGTATGTGCCATAAAGTGTATACTTCATCCACAAACATTTACACCAACGTCCGCTATATTCTAGCCACAATTTTAGCTGTTTTTGTGGGGCAATTTTATAAAGACACATAGGGGTATGTTTACTAAACTGCGTTAGTGCAATTCGCGTTAGGAGCCACGTTAGTGGAAGGAAAGCCAAAAAAGGACATGGGCAGGACATCGTAACCGATAACGCGCAGTTGCGCGCGTTATTACGCGCCATGCAGCAACGATCGCTACAGCGTGCACGCCTAAGACAGCACGCAGACACCCAAAGACAGAAACAGAGCTGTAGCACAATGGTTACTACACAGACTGATAGTACAAGAGTCATGGGTTCGATTCCCCAATGTGCCTAATGAAAAAGGCTGGCTGAGGTGTCCTTTGAAAGTCGACTATAATATTTTAATCCACAGTCTGTAGGCGGGTTACAGTTTGCATATGTCAGGAAAATTGTACCCGTCTTATGCAATATGTTCCAATAGTGACGTTCTCTCTGACATGGTCATGTATTATATACCATCTGATAGGAATATTTAGGCGCTCCCTATAGGGCAAAGTGGAAGGCGCACCGTATAGGGCGACTTGTAAGGCGCGCCCTATAGGGCGCCGCGTAAGGTGAGCCCTATAGGGCGCCGTAAAAGGTGCCCTATAGGGCACCGTAAAAAGTGCCCTATAGGGCGCCTTTTGAGTTACCCTATGGTGACAGTACCCTGAGGGTGGTTCTGCTGGCAGCACTAATATACAGTAAAAATAGACAATGCCTAAGACAGAACTATCAATGAACCCCACTGTGGGTTGTGAACCTATGACCCCTGGCTCCATAGGCAGTGAAGTAACCAGTGGGCTAGAGCTGCTAATAAACACATGGCTGGCTACAGGAGGACTGCACGGCACCACACCCACATTCTGCTGTGGTTACCAGAGAGATTACATACCACCACCCAACGCACCCTCTAGGGCTCAGGGTGGGGGACAGGATCTCCCACCCACAGATCCACTTTCAACCCCCTGCAATGGTGGTAGTAGAGGGGACCATCATCCCAGTCCTACTCGGGATCAAACACCCTACAGGGCAGGCAAGGCAGAGCACTACACATCCATAAGGCAATAGCAGACAGACAGCAGGTCTAGAAACGCACAGCTGCCCCCCACCATTATCTGACATTCTCCAGCAGCAAGTCCCCAGCCGCTGCACCCTGCACAGTGTTCCAGCAAGACACATACTAGCTGCAGACAGTCCACCAGCTAGTCCATAATGCATGGTCCCGGAGGAGATGCATGTACCCAGAACGGGGATAGCAACAAACACACCAAGCAGAGAAGTCAGCGATTGGGCCACAAAGGAAAACCCATAAACATCACATAAACAAAATACTATATAGCACTATGGGGGAAACCTAGCCATGGCATGCTCACTGCTCAGTCAGCATGAGAGTGACCTCCCAGCAGGACATGCTATGGCCACCCTGTCCGTGCAGGTGGTACCGGGCAACACAATGTCCGGCCATTGCCCTATGCCCTGTGCAGATGCGGCCAGGCCAGGCCACCCTATCCAGGCTATTCCCACAGTAGCTTGCTCCTCATTATGCACATTGGCAGGCCAATACTGGCAACAGTGCTAGCAGTGTGGGCTGTGGAGGGTGGTTGCAGCCACCACACACTGGATAGACAGACACACACTCCCACACCTAGGCCAGCATTGTGCTACTATAGAGGTGTTTAGCAGCCCTGGCCACCACACCAGTCCTGGGCACAGTGCAGGCATGGATATGGTACGCAATACTGGTAGGGGTCACTCCCGAGGGTGGTAAACACTGTCAGAGACCAGACCTGAAGCAAACACCACAGACATCAGAAAGGTTGCTATGATGCAGCTCACTCCGAACATTGTACTTAACCTAGGAATTGCTATCTGCCAGTACTTGTAGCAAAATTTTGATAGCTGTGTACCATATTCCCAGGTTTAGGGTGGCATTACTAAGGTATGCAAGTGCTAGTATTGGGAGATGCATGCAGAGCCCAAAGTCCTGCCTCTCCAGGAGGCTTGGGATAATGGGGCCTGTGGGTGCGGGTGTGTCTGCCCCTGTTGGCTGCTGCTTTACGGCAGAGGTTCCCAACTCCAGTCCTGCGGTGCCAAACACTGTTCGGGTTTTCATGCTGTCCCTCATGAATATGCATGAGATACAGCTGCATACCATGGGGGTGGCGCATAGAAATGCAGCACAGGCATCTTTATCAGAGGCAGCATGGAACTGGAATGGTGTTTGGCCCTCCAGGACTGCATTTGGGAGGCTCTGCTCTAGGTAATGTGCATGTTTATGGTGTCTGTGCTCTGTAGGGTAAAATGATCGTGTTTTGGGCATGTTTACGTCATCTGCAAGAACGGTTCTGCCAGTATTAGCACGTTATAGTAGTGGGTAAAATATGGGGACTGGGTTGGCAGAAACCACAGCTGGGACTTGAACCTGTGACCTTCTGCTTCTGAATACAGTGGTTCTGTGCACTGCACCACCATGTACTAACAGAGATGGTGCATTCCCTGGTGATAACATGACTGTTGGCTAGGCCATGGTCTGCTCCGGGCAGCTGCCACTGCCCCCTCCACCACCAGTATCTCTCAGCCACCATGCTGACATGCCCTTCTGCTGGTGGAGCTGGTGGTGCGTGGTCTCAGGCCATCCAATGTGCAGGTAGGCGGCTGCCTATGGTGCGTGTTCTGGGGTAGGGGTGCCTGCATAGACGTCCACGCTCCCCCCCCAGCCCCGCCTGCCAGTGTTCCGTGCCCTTGGGGGTTGCTGTTGGGTACTCTCCCCTGTGATGCTTTACCAAACACACTCGTGCCCATGTTGGGCCCTCATCAGCTGCTATCTGGCTCTACTGTTTACGCATTCTTATGGGCCAGCTGAGCATCACCCTAGTCCCTACTGTGGCCCAGCTGCGCCACTGCATGTGCCGCCTGCAGCCCTCTGTATCCCCTTTTCCAGCATCTGCCCGGTTGCCCGTTCTGACATGCCCGCCCTGATGTTGCGGGACATGTGCATGCCATAGGAACCCTGTTCGATGGTGGGGAGATCCCTGAGCAGTGCTATTTCACTGTGGGCCCATGCACCTTGTATGGGGACGGAGTATGGACCCTTCCACGAATTATCTCTGTTCTATGGAGCTTACTCGGGGGGGGGGGGGTTGATGTTTCTCATTGCTACCACTATTGGCCAGCTTGGTTGTTGTTTTTTTCCAGTTTGTTGGGGTCATTTTCGGTGTTTCTGTGCCCTTTTGTTCTATGCACATGTATCACACTTATCACCTTTTTTTGGTTTCCCTGCCTAGGCTGTACATTGCTGTCACAAAAATGGTTTCTCTCCCCTTTAAAGTGCTTTTACCGGTAGGTTTTCATTCGCGTTGGAATTCAGCTCTGGAAATCAGCGCGTTAGCCTCTCCCCGCCCACTCTCCGCCCATTTACCCCTTCTCTCCACCCTCTCTCCACCTTCTGCGGTGTTTTACCGCGCCGCGGAGCATTACGCTCGTTAGCGCGTGATAATGCGCGCTATAGCGCGTTTATGATCGTTAATGCGCTATAGCGCGTGCTTTAGCACGCTAACGATCGTTAACATCGTACAACGCGCGTTATTCACGTTTACCGCAGTTTAGTAAACATACCCCATAGGTGCTTATGCATCTTTGAAAAATAGATATAAAATAGGTACCCACACAGTCTCCCTTCCAAGGCAACTAGTTATAAAATTATGAGTCAGTATTCAAACGCCATGGTCAGCATTTTTGTTCAATGCAAGCAAGCAGTGGTGAGTGCACATGGAGATTGCTGACAGCTGCTGCGCTATATATACTGCTCTATGTATAGCAGTGATATTAAACTGCTGTCCATATAGCTATGCCATTTCATGTAGGAAAGCCTTTTTGCATACAGTTCATTAGCATTTTTGCAGTCCTAAATCAAGCCATGTAGCTATACAGATAATTTGGCTGAATACCACAGATTATCCATAGAGTTATTTATTTATTTTATTTTATTGAGCTAGGCTTATATACCGCTTTTCACCAGGTCAAAGCAGTTTACAGAGAACAGAACATCAGGTACATAGAACAAATAACATCTTGGATAGCAAGTAACACAGTTACATGGAACAAATAACACTTTAGTTATATAGTATATATAGCAGTAAACTATTTGCGATTAATGAATTATTCCTTGGTACTATCTGGACAAACAAGGAGCGAAGTTACTAAAAAATGACAATGCAAAGGTGTGAATTACAAAGTGAATTTATTGTCCTGTTTTGTCACACATAAATGACAAAAATTCACTTTGCAATTCACAGCTGTGGGTTGTCATTATTTATTCACCTTGCTCCTTGTTTGTGTTTTGGATTTCATGAGGATGAATGCTTTTCTTGGATGTTGTTTTACACTATCTAGATTCTACTACAAGAAGGAGGTTGCAATAGTCAAGATAGGAAGTAATTAAAGAGTGGACAAATGTTTTAGTAGTGTGTTCAGAGAGAAAGAAGCAAATTTTGTCAATGTTATAGAGAAAGAAACGACAGGTTTTAGCAATCTAATGGATATGTGAGGAGAAGAAAAGGGAGGAGTCACAAATGATACCAAGGTTACGGGCTGAGGAAACAGGAAGTAGGTTATCAACAGAGATAAAGAAAGGAGGAAGGGGAGAGAAAGGTTTAGGAGGAAAGATAAGAAGTTCAGATTTGTTCATGTTTAATTTCAAACTGCAGTGAGACATCCAGGTGGCGATGTCAGTGAGACAGGCAGAGATATGGGCCTGCAGTGTCGGAGAAATATCAGATGTAGAAAGATAGGTCTGAGAATCATCAGCATAAAAATTATACTAAAATCCTTGGGAGGAGATGAGAGCCAAGAGAATGAGTATAGAGACAGAAAAGGAGAGGACTCAGAATAGACCTTTGGGGTATACCAACTGAGGGTGGGATAGCAGTAGAGGAGGAACTACCAGATCAAACACTGAAAGAGCAATGGGAGAGATTTAGAAGAGAACCAGGACAGGACAGAGCCCCTAAAACCAAGTGAGGATAATGTGTCAAGGAGAAGGAGGTGGTCAGCTGTATCAAAAGCAGCAGAGAGGTCAAGAAGGTTAAGGATAAGTTTGGTGAACTATGTCCAAGAAGAACCTCACAAATATTTGACTTGAGAAAGAAAAAGAGACATATTAAATATATTGATATGTCTATACCATATATACTGGTTTACAGCCTTTAAAGACCGGATTTAGGAGTCCCTGCTATAAAAGGCAAATCCTAAAGGAGTGAGGAGCCCCACCCCTAGCCTCTGATATCATGCTAGCTCTGACTCCTATTCTGGAAATAAAACGGCATTCTCAGTCTCACTGTCTTAACTCTACCCTCCCCTTACTACTGCTACCACTTAAGCTCCCCTGTTTATTGAGGGCAGGCTGTAGGGCAGCTAGGGAGGTTCTAGGATGGTATTGCTGGCAGGGGTGGGCTCTGGAAGGAGTATATGGGCCCATGCAGGTCTGATCTTGAAAGCCACCTAAGTCAGGCCTCTCTTTCCATATGAACTGGTGTTGGAAGGAAGACATCCGATGGTGAAAAGAGATGCTCTTTGGGGAGCACATGTATAGCAATTTTCCAGTGACATTTTAGAAACATAGAAACATAGAAATATGATGACAGAAAAAGACCACATGGCCTATCTAGTCTGTCCTTCCATATCAACAACTACAACAGTCCCCTTTTTTCCTTTAGAGATCCTCTGTGTTTGTCCCATGCTTTTTTGAATGTAGAAAAAGACCAGAAGGTGTCTGCCAAGGCTATAGCTGGTGTTCGCACTCACCTCTTCCCTGGAGTCGCCATGCCGCATGCATCAGCCTCTACAGCTACAACCTAGTCTACCCTTCTGCTCCCACAATACACAGCACCCCTGCACCATTGCACCTCTGCATATTTCTGTTCTGTACAACTGCATCCCAAGGTCCTCCGGACTGCTGCTACATCAGTTAAAGATATATGTGTCATTGCCATTCATTTCTATTGCATGTATTGCAGAGCGGGGCAGAAACGTTTTTATCTCCTCACCTTATTCCGTGTCTCATGAGGGGAGACATGCAGGATGTATACGGGCTCTTCCTGAATATGCACTGTATGCTGCTGCTGCGGACCATGCCCCCATTCCGCCCAATCCTGCCCACAGGAGGAGGTTCTGTTTCATGCTTATAGCAGATCTTGGGTGTCATTCTAACAGGAGCATGGAACTAATGTGACTGTGACTGGATGGGTTTAAAGAATGGAAACAATGAAGAGGGAGACTCTGGTTTGATTTCTGGACTGATGTCATGAAGGATGGTTTGTGATGTCATAAAGTCTTATGGACTGGATGGCTGTTTATACTAATTGATTTGCAAGACACATAAAAACACAATAAATGGCCACAGGTCGAGTGACCATGTGGGGTGTGAAGTGGAGTTAGTTTTATGAACATCTTACCTAGACCCCTGTCCAGTAAGCAGGATAAAGGCAACAAAAAACAAACTATCTCCCTTCATTCTCCCAATGGTCAATCTCTCCCTCAAACAGGGACACATTCCCCCTCCCCTAAAGCATGCCCTAGTGTGCCCCATCTTAAAAAACAACACGCTTAACAAGAATTCCCCTACCTCATATAGGCCAATATCCAGCCTCCCATTTATGACAAAACTAATTAAAAAGGTAGTTCAAATACAACTCCAAGTGTGGCAGGTGCAGGCCTGTGACCCACGGTGTCTGACATAGGCAGGCCAGCATGGCTAGCTTGACCTGTAAATGAGGCCTGTGGAGAGGCATATAGGATTGCACATTCCCCAACATGCTGCTATTGTAAGAAAGAACTCAGTAGAAATATTGAATTAGCTTAGGTAAGCAGAACTGCAGAATTAAGAAATGGAAAAATACAGAAAAGACATGTTTAAAAGTTACTGATAAGAAAAAGTACATTTGCAGAGAAATAATGAGGAGTGCTGACAGATGAGTTACAGAACTTTGCTCTTCTGCACGCACAAATTGGTCCCATAACCTTGAGAGTGTGAAAGTAACAAGTTGATGAACTGACCATTGTAATTGGGACTAGAAGGGGGGCAGGCAGGTGTCATGCCCACAGAAGGGACATAATTGGAGAAACTTATCAGTACCGGGACCAATAGAAGGGCTACGGGAGGTACGGGAGAGTACCGGGACCAATGAAATGTTTTTCTATACCTAGAATGGAACAGAAGTCTATAAAAGTTGTTGTTTTACTAGAAGCCATTGCTCAGCCATTTTGAAATTGACTTGCTTGAGACTTGTGCACAAATAAATGATTTGGACCTTCTGAACAGACTCCTGGTATCATTGGTTTGTCTGCGCTTTGCTGCTACATATTCCTTGGTGCGTTGGCCGGGAAGTTGTGGAATCAAAGTGTATATAGGGCAATATACCACGACTTTCCGCTTCTATAGGCTTGGTCCTGCCGGGATCGCGCCCTTCCGACGAGGGCCGCTCCCTGGCACCACCGGTCCCTTGTATCGGAGGGAGCTGGTCGGACCTCGGCGGGTGCCGGGCCCGGTTGGAGCCAACGCCTCGAACCCGAGTGAGGGGAGTCCGAGGTCCAACTCATGCGCCTGCTTGGGAAGTTTGAGGACCGGATCCGGTGAGTATAGTTTTGATTTTGGGTCTAGACAGAAATAGAAAGAGCAGTACTGCCATTGGAATTTGGAATTTGTAATCTCGAGATATTGGGAATTGGTAAGAGAGCATGATCAACTCTCAAGGAAGAGCCGAGTAGCCTGGCATGGGAATTCGCTAGGTGAAACCCTCATCCTTTTTGTAATTGGGAAAAAGACTAGTCAGAACAGATAGAAACGAATGCATTCTGGGATACGTTGCTAGCATGATTGTGTGAACGAAGGGTGAATGAGAGGTCTGGCAGCACGGACCAAGTGAAGGCGGACCCCTGATTAGCGCATTTCCTGACCGGGCGACCGCGTTCAGGTCGCGAAAAGGGGGAAGCGATTGTCGTCTTGTCTTGTTATTTGTATTCCCTATACGTTTCCAGGGCCGTGAGGACCCCTTACCCACGGTCCGCCCTCCTTTTCCCTTCTGTCTGTTGTTGCGCGCACACATCGAAATGGGAGGGGCGGGGTCTACTAGAAACACTCCATTAGAATGTATGATCGCACATTTTAAAGAGGGATATTCAGGAGATTATGGTATTAAAATGACAGCAGCCCGTTTGCAGATTTTGTGTACTAGGGAGTGGCCCGATCTAGACCCCATCTGGCCCCGAGAGGGAACGTTCACTGTAGAGATTATTCAGTCAATACACCGTAGAGTGCGGGTAGCGCACCCCGATCAGTACCCCTATATAGATTCCTGGTTAAGTATTTGTGAAGATCCGCCCTCCTGGGCGCAGCGCTGTTATGAGGAACAGTGCAGAATAATGTTAGCTAAAACAGATTCTAGACAGAAAACGGAACAGCCTAGAATGAAAGAGCAGGATAAGAAAGCCACGAAGAAACCCATCCTGGCAGATCCTGATTCCCCAGAAGTAGTCCTCAGGCAGCCCCGAACCCCAGGTCCAGTAAGAGTAGCCCGGCGTCGTCCTGCCCCAGAACCCCAGAGAAGGCCAGAGCCGAGGCGGGACCCAACCCCTGATCCCCCTCCTGGAGAAGAGAAAGAGGAAGACTTAGTGGAAAGAGAAGTGGAGGATGTAAAAAGTGAGTCAGAAGCGGAGATAGAAGAAGGAGAAAGAGAAAATTCCCCAGAAGAGGAGGAGGACAGTTTACAAATAATCGAGAAAGCCAGCGCTAGCACTAGCATGCCAGTGAAAGAGAAACCCAAAGCCAAACCTGTTGCGAAAAAGAAAGCGACTCCTGCAAAGACAACGACAATAACCCTTAGATCCCAAACAACGCCTGGGACAGCCAAACTGTTTCCCTTAAGGCAAGTCCCGGGAGTGCCCGTAAAGAATGATAATGATGAAGTGGTAGCGGGACCCTTAACTTATGTGTATATTCCTTTCTCTACAACTGATTTATTAAATTGGAGGTCGCATTATGCCTCCTATACTAGTAAGCCCCAGGAGCTGACAGAATTAGTAACTAGTATTATGGAAACTCACCAACCCACTTGGCCAGATTGCCGTCAGCTCCTGACCACCCTATTCACTACAGAAGAACGAGCGAGAATTAGAAAAGCAGCTATTGAATGGATGGCAGAAAACCCTGCAGCTCCGGCACAGGGGCAGAATATAATAGATCGTAGAGAAGCAGCTCAGAGAGAATTCCCGAATGAAGACCCCCAATGGGATCCAAATACAGATGAAGGATCCACAGCCCTAGCCCGCTTTTGCCAAGGCTTTTTACAAGGCCTGAGAAGGGGGGGCCAAAAAGCTATGAACCTTTCCAAAGTCACAGGAGTTATCCAAGGGATAGATGAGAGCCCAGCAGATTATTATGAAAGATTAACTGAAGCCTACAGAATGTATACTCCCTATGATCCCGAGGCACCAGGAAGTTTATGTATGGTGAATTCTGCTTTTGTTAACCAGTCTCAACCAGACATTAGACGCAAATTACAGAAATTAGAAGGGTTTGCGGGCATGAATGCAACACAGTTATTGGAAGTCGCTCATAAAGTGTATGTGAATCGTGATACTGAAAGACAGAGAGAATGTGATAGAAAGATGAAGAAGAAAGCTGATTTTTTGGCTGCGGCCATAGTTGAAAAGAAAAGGGGAGGTGTCCCTAGTCGAAGGAGCAGAGGAAGAGGGCGGGGTCAAGGCGGAGGCCGGACCCAGAGACTAGGCGTGAACCAATGCGCCTATTGCAGAGAGGAAGGACATTGGAGAGATACGTGCCCGCAACTCGAAGACGCCCAGCAAGATGACGACAACGATCATCAGTGGCGAGAAGAAAGACGAGGCCGTCCCCGAGGCCGAGGAGGAGCCAATCGAGAACAATTCCAGCGAGAGAGAGGAGGAGGAGCCATTCAAGCATTGGCCACACAAGCCCATGACGAGGATGACGTGGATTAGGACAGACCGGGCTCCAAGTTTGCTTTAGGTCTCCAGGAGCCTATGGTCGGAATACAAATAGGAGACCAAATTATGAACTTTATGGTTGATACTGGAGCAGAACATTCAGTAATAGACAAAAAGATAGCCCCATTCACTAAAAAAGCAGTCACCATTATAGGAGCAACTGGTGCCAAAGCCACAAAGTCTTTTCTTCAAAACCGAATATGCAGTCTAGGAGGACAGCAAGTAACTCATCAATTCCTTTACATGCCCGAATGTCCAGTGCCACTACTGGGACGAGACATGCTAGCCAAGCTTCAAGCACAGATATCCTTCTCCGAACAAGGAGAAATGCAAATGACTGTAAATTCCCAAGCCAAACCAGCAGGAGTAATGCTGCTGACAGTTCCCCGAGAAGAAGAGTGGAGATACTACATTGATGATTCTATCCAAGACACCTATTTTGAACAAACTTTAAAGAACATTCATGCACCACCTGGAGTATGGGCAGAAGGCAGTCCCCCAGGCCTAGCCAAACATATAGCTCCAGTGATTGTAACTCTCAAGCCTAGTGCTACACCAGTGCACGTCAAACAGTACCCTCTCCCAAGAGCCGCAATTGAAGGCATCCATCGCCACCTACAGAGATTGCTCGAGTATGGCCTACTAAAAGTATGTCAATCCCCATGGAACACCCCACTTTTGCCAGTAAAGAAACCTGGGACAGATGATTATCGCCCAGTGCAAGATTTGAGAAGAGTAAATGATGCAGTTGAAACTATACATCCAGTTGTACCCAATCCTTACACTCTTCTAGGACTGATACCTGCTGAAGCTACCCATTTCACTGTACTGGATTTAAAAGATGCATTCTTTTGCATAAGATTAGCCCCTGTAAGCCAAATATTGTTTGCATTTGAATGGCAGGACCCCATCTCTGGAAGAGGGGGCCAACTCACCTGGACAAGATTACCCCAAGGATTCAAGAATTCACCTACCATCTTTAGTGCTGCACTGAATCAAGACCTTTCAAGCTATCCAGTAGCCCCGGGGAAGAGAGTGCTTCTCCAGTATGTGGACGATCTGTTGATAGCTGCCGTATCAGAAAGTGAATGTATACTAGCCACAAAAGATCTCTTGCAGTTACTAGATGAAGCTGGATACAAAGTTTCCAGAGCCAAAGCACAGCTATGTCAAAAAGAAGTGAAATACTTGGGTTTTCGTATTACCCAAGGAAGCAGAAGATTAGGCAGAGAAAGAAAGGAAGCCGTATGCAGAATTCCAACTCCAACAACCAGAAAGCAAGTCAGAGCCTTTCTGGGAGCAGCAGGATATTGCCGAATCTGGATACCCAACTTTGCCCAAATTGCCAAACCACTGTATGAAGCCACAAAAGGAGAAGAGAAGTCACCACTGGAGTGGGGACTTGAGCAGGATACAGCCTTCCAGAAGTTAAAAGAAGAATTGATGTCATCACCAGCACTTGGACTACCAGATGTCCACAAACCTTTCCACTTGTTTGTACATGAAGCACAGGGAAATGCCCTAGGCATGTTGACTCAGAAATTGGGAAATTGGGAGCGACCTGTAGCCTACCTATCGAAACAATTGGACCCTGTGGCCAAAGGATGGCCACCTTGCTTGAGAGCAGTTGCAGCTACAGCGCTATTAGTGAGTGAGGCAGACAAACTCACACTAGGACAGAACATACGAGTCACTGTGCCACATGCAGTCCTTGCCCTTATGGAACAAAAAGCAAATTATTGGCTCACCAATTCCCGAATGTTGAAGTACCAGAGCATGTTATGTGAAAACCCACAGATACAACTTGAAGTGAGCCATGCCTTGAATCCAGCTACCTTGATACCCATCAGTGAAGAACTCCCAGAACATGACTGTATCGAAGTCATGGAAACTGTGTTCTCTAGTCGACCTGACTTAACAGATGTGCCCATAGACAATCCCGACCAGATCTATTATGTTGATGGGAGCAGTCTCATCCTTGATGGACGACGCTGTGCCGGATATGCAGTCGTCACTCAACACGAAGTAGTTGAATCATCAGCTCTAGCCTCAGGCACATCAGCCCAGAAAGCCGAATTGATAGCACTCACCAGAGCATTGTTGTTAGGAGAAAAACTTGTGCTGAATGTATATACAGATTCCAAATATGCCTTCACTACCTTGCATGCCCATGGAGCCCTCTATAAAGAAAGAGGACTCATCACATCCGGAGGAAAATCAGTCAAATATGGTCCCGAAATATTGATGTTACTTGATGCAGTATGGGCCCCAACACGTGTAGCTGTCATGCATTGCAGAGGACATCAAGCAGGAAAAGGAGAAGTTGCCCGAGGAAATAGATTTGCAGATGCCTCAGCACGACAAGCAGCTATGACAGGACAGATTGCCCCACAAGCTATGCCAATGCAAGCAGCATTATTTCCAGTACCTTTGAATCTATGGACCCCACGATATACCACCAAAGAATTGGACTACTATTGTGACAAAGAAAATGGAGTATTGAAAGATGGATGGATTGAGCTGCCACCGGAAGAGGGCAGTCAACCTCCAGGACGAATAGTAATTCCTGAATTGTTAGGACCATCCTTTGTCAAAGCTTTCCACGAAGCCACCCACTATGGGAAGAGTGCTATGGAGAAAGCACTCAGACCACATTTCTACATCCCTCTGATGACAACTATATCAGCCTCAGTAGCACGTCAATGTGTAACTTGTGCCAAAAATAATGCCAAGCAAGGCCTTATTACAGCACCCCGAGTTCAGTCAGGAGGTGTCACCCCCATGCACAACCTCCAAGTTGATTTTACCGAAATGCCAAAAGCCAATGGATACCATTACCTACTAGTATTAGTTTGTACTTTCTCTGGGTGGGTAGAAGCATTCCCAACCAGAACTGAGAAAGCCCGGGAAGTTACCAAAGCCTTAATGAGAGAGATTGTCCCCAGATTTGGAATCCCAGCAGTGATAGGGTCAGACAATGGACCCTCATTTGTCTCCCAAGTTACTCAGCAGTTAGCAAAAGCTTTGCAGATACAGTGGAAACTCCACACTGCATACAGACCCCAGAGTTCAGGGAAAGTTGAGCGAATGAATCGTACCTTGAAAGCCCAAATGTCTAAGCTTTGTCAGGAGACACACTTGAAATGGCCCCAAGTGCTCCCCATAGCTTTACTCAGAATACGCTCAGCCCCTGTAAAGTCAACAGGATTTTCCCCTTTTGAAGTTTTGTATGGTAAACCCCCACCAATAGTGCAGGGAGTCAAAGGAAGTTTAGCCCAGATTGGTTCAGAAGTAACCAGGCAAGAACTCCTAGCTCTTAGTTTTGTTCTGCAGACTCTCCATACGTGGATCCAAGACCAGTTGCCTATCAACTTGACGGAACCCTTGCATCCCTACCAGCCTGGAACTTCGGTGTAGATCAAAGATTGGAAGAAGATACCGTTGGAACCCCATTGGAAGGGACCGTACACCGTCATCCTGTCTACCCCAACTGCAATAAAGGTAGCCGAGATCGACGCCTGGATCCACCACAGCAGAGTCAAGCCCGTCGCCGATCCTGAACCAGAGCGGTGGACAGCAGAGCAGCACCCTGATGTACCCTTGCGAGTTACTCTGAGACGGCAACCAGCAGCATAGACACTTCATCACAAGTGCTTTGCAGTAGCCAAGTCTTTCGAAGAGGATTGCTGTTTTCCATACAGCAACAGTTTTGTTTCAACGAACCCAATTTGTGTGTGATTTAACACACTACTTTGAGACTACATTGACTAAAGCCAGACTTCACAAGCCAACTGAATTGCTAAGTTGGTTAACGTATGCTGGACATCTTGAGGATCTTCAATCAACACTCAGCACCCGTTAAATTGCTTCATTAGCAAACGGGACGAAGAATAATAGACCGTCGTGATCAAGATCAGCAAGCTGAGGATTCAGAAGAACTCCAATCAACATCAACATGTATCTTTGTTTCTGCTTTGCCTTGGTTGCCTTCTTTGGAGGTTTTGAACAGACTTATGCTCTGCCTCCATGCACCGCTTGCATTACTTCTACTAGAACTGGACTGAAAGTAACTCAGACTTTGCTTTACCATTCTTACTATACCTGCAAGGGAACAATAACTCGGTGTATCTATAACACCACTGAACTAAATGTTTGCACTCATGGCAAAATCAAAGCATGCTATAATCCGCATCAGAATCCATCCTATTACACGTTGGAAATAAGATGGAGGGATGCAGATGGACCTATATTAGCTGCTACACCACCACTTAAGGACATTACTAAACCTGCTGTTTTGAATTTTGATGCATGTAATGCTATTAATAGAGATAGTTATTCCACCTGTGGTACATGGGAGAAAGCGTATCGAAATGACCATAAGTATATGTGTCCAGAAGGTGCCACAAATTGGTGGAAGTGTACAGGTAAAACAGGATCAGGGTATAGTACTGCTACAGCGGCAGATTACTATTGCCCGTATTGGGGATGTGTTTTTTATGCTACCTGGAACACTGGTATAACTGATGAGAAAATAGATAAGCGGATGGCTACTCTAACCAAGCCAACCACAAATGATAAATGTCAGAAAGATGCTTGCAACCCCTTACATTTGCGTGTACATAATCCCCATGCATGGAAACAAGGATATAAGTTTGGTTTACGTATTGCTGGAGGAGCAACAGATCCAGGGACCATTGTGTATATTAGATTGAATACTCAAGCCCACAAGTCATCTAAATATCATATTCATAATACCTTTTATGAAGCTATGCATGTAAATAAGTTTGAGATCCCTCACCCTTCACAGAATTTGTTTCTAGAATTAGCCGGAGCAGTAGTATCTAGTCTTAAGATCACAGATTGTTATTTCTGTGGCGGAACCCAAATGGGAGACCAATGGCCCTGGGAAGCCCAAGAATTGAATTATTCCATGATTTACAACCAGACTGAATTACACAAGACTACCAGTGAATGGGTGTTAGCGCACTCAATCGTTGGACGTCTTTGCTTTGCCAGAACTGGACCCCAGTTCACCCAAAAGGTAGGACAGCTGGTCTGTCTAAGCCAGAAATACTTTAATGCCACAACTAAAAAGACAGCATGGTGGTCAGGAATCAGACATCCTGAACCTCCTAACCCATTAGCTAGATTTCCTGAACTTGCAGGTCTATGGACTAACCTTGCTAAAGTCCAAGCCTGGCAAGCCCCACCTGGCCTATATTGGATCTGTGGAAACCGAGCATATGCACAACTCCCGCCACAATGGGGAGGAGCATGTGTCTTAGGAACCATCAGACCTTCTTTCTTCCTGTTAAACACTGAACATGGAGAACAATTAGGATACCCTGTATACACAACCCACAGACACAAAGGAGCATCAAGACAGAAAAGAGAAGCCTTACAGATAGGCAAGTGGGAGAAGTGGCAAGGTGATGATTGGCCACCAGAAAGAATTATTGAGTATTATGGACCCGCCACTTGGAATGATGATGGTATGTATGGTTATCGTACCCCAATTTATATGATCAATCGTATTATTCGCTTACAAGCAGTAGTTGAAATAATAACCAATGAAACTAGTCATGCTCTCACGCTCTTAGCTAGACAAAGTACTCAGATGCGCACTGCCATATACCAGAATCGCTTAGCACTTGATTATTTGCTAGCAGCTGAAGGAGGAGTATGTGGTAAACTGAATTTAACTAATTGCTGTTTGAAAATAGATGATAAAGGTCAAGTAGTTGAAGAAATTGCTAAAGATATGCAAAGACATGCTTATGTGCCAGTACAGACTTGGCACGCATTGAAATTTCCTAACTGGTTTGCTAACCTTTTCTCTTGGCTGGGAGGATTTAAGACTTTCATTGTTTTAGTACTAATCCTTGTTGCTGTTATCCTCTGCTTACCATATTTAATCCCATGTTGTATGCGTTCCATTCATAGTGCTATCGATAGTACAGTAGAGCGGAAGACCGCAACTAAAATAATGGCTTTATACCAAGCTAGCCCTAGTAAGAATCCTTTAATCAGGATGTGATTCTTCTAAAAGTGATTTAATTCTCACACCTTATTAAGTAATAGGGTGAGATTAATCAAAGGGGGGAATGTGGCAGGTGCAGGCCTGTGACCCACGGTGTCTGACATAGGCAGGCCAGCATGGCTAGCTTGACCTGTAAATGAGGCCTGTGGAGAGGCATATAGGATTGCACATTCCCCAACATGCTGCTATTGTAAGAAAGAACTCAGTAGAAATATTGAATTAGCTTAGGTAAGCAGAACTGCAGAATTAAGAAATGGAAAAATACAGAAAAGACATGTTTAAAAGTTACTGATAAGAAAAAGTACATTTGCAGAGAAATAATGAGGAGTGCTGACAGATGAGTTACAGAACTTTGCTCTTCTGCACGCACAAATTGGTCCCATAACCTTGAGAGTGTGAAAGTAACAAGTTGATGAACTGACCATTGTAATTGGGACTAGAAGGGGGGCAGGCAGGTGTCATGCCCACAGAAGGGACATAATTGGAGAAACTTATCAGTACCGGGACCAATAGAAGGGCTACGGGAGGTACGGGAGAGTACCGGGACCAATGAAATGTTTTTCTATACCTAGAATGGAACAGAAGTCTATAAAAGTTGTTGTTTTACTAGAAGCCATTGCTCAGCCATTTTGAAATTGACTTGCTTGAGACTTGTGCACAAATAAATGATTTGGACCTTCTGAACAGACTCCTGGTATCATTGGTTTGTCTGCGCTTTGCTGCTACACAAGATCATATTGAAACATTTGCACCCCTAGATGAAAACCAATATGGTTTTCATCCACACCACGATGTAGAGACCCTCCTTGCTGTCCTAATTGACCGCCTCACACGTGGTATTGACAATACCAAACAGGCATTTCTTCTTTTATTTTTAGACATTTCAGCTGCTTTTGACACTATAAACCACCATATAATGCTCAACAGGCTACAACAGATAGGCATAAAAGATACTGTACTCCAGTGGTTTACCTCTATCACACAGAACCCAGCAAGTACGCATTGGCCCGCATACCTCCCAGACATACAAACAAGAACATGGTCTCCCACAAGGCTCTGCTCTTTCCACACTTTTATTTAACATTTATCTACAACCGCTCTGCACAAGCCTCAAAAGGTTCCAAGTACATTATCATATTTACGCCGACGACATTATGATATACCTCCCATTTAACATCTCCAACCCTACAATTCAGCAAATCACAATTTGTTTTTAGGAGACATCAACATGGTTAAAATCTCAAAACCTCAATATCAACCTCAACAAAACCGAAGCCTTATATATAACGAAGAATCAAACCTTCAAACCCCCAGCATTCATCACAATTCAAGTTGCAAACATAGCAGTAAAAAGTGAAGTTAAATACCTAGGAGTAACCCTGGACAACACACATGCTAGCCCACATCAAACAAACCACAAAAAAATCTTCTTCAAACTCAGATCCGCCCACTCCTTTACCCCCATGATTTCAAAACCATTGTCAATGCCATTGTCACACCCCACTTTGACTTCTGCAGTATCTCCCTCCAAGGTCTCTCTAAACAATCTATAAGACAACTTCAGCTAGCCCAGAACATTGCAGCAAGGATAACTTCAAACGTCAACTTATCTGAACACATTACACCTATTCTCTACAACCTTCACTGGCTTCCAATTCAAAGTTGCATACGGTAGAAAATACTAGCCACCACCTTCAAGCTAATCAAAAATATCGCTCCATCATACCTCAATACATTACTCACCAAGGAAAACAACCACCGAAACCAAAGAAAACACAACAAAAACAAGCTAGCCATCCCATCTGACTTCAAGAAATCCAGAAAATCAACTAATAACAGAGCTTTTTCCCACTTCTTTGGAACAATCTCCAAAACAACATAAGATCCATAGATGACCTCACCACATTCCATAAGCATCTCAAAACTCACCTGTTCACCCTACACTTTGTAAATGCACATGAGCACTCTCAAACACAACTGAACCAAGGCATCCCTACAATCAACCTAACACAAACACTCACCTAACAAAAATCATCCAGAATAGCTCAAATTTATCAAATATAACAAAACATCTACAGGCCCAACATGTACATAGTTAATTAGAAAATTGTTTTCACTTAATTGTATATAGTTACCTGTTCTCATTCAACTGTATATAATTACCTGTTTAATGTAAATGAATATGTACTGTCTTTGTACAATTCAAAGTTGTGTTCTCTGTAAACCGCATTTGATCTATTGGAAAATGTGGTATAAAAATTTCCAATAAATAAATATAAACTTATGTTCTGCTTTCCTGTCTCTTATTTCTTATTAAGTTCCTTTTTCCTAAATATTAACCTTTTTTGTTCCTATGTCCCTTTTTGTGGTCTTATACAAATATCGTATAGATCTTCTTTTTCCTTTCTTATATATATACATTTGAGGATATGTAATTTTTTTTTTGGATTCACAACATTTGGACATTTGTTTTTTTCTTGTACAAGTTTAACTTGTAAATACTAGAATGTTAATGAGGAGAAATTAAAACAAAAAACATAACACACACACATACATATATACACATATCACACATCTATTGGCTGTATATTCAAAAGCACTTATCCATGGATAACTCTACAGACATTTAGCGATATTCAGTTGCTATCCATACAGCTATGCGGTGTTATTTAGGACAGCAAACAGGCTCCCCTATCTTAACTGCATAGGTATACAGATGGCAGCCGAAATTACAATTGGAATAGTTAGTCTGCAGTACTTTCAAGCATTGAAGCAGGATCGGATTGAAATGGCCGGGTCCTAAACGCAGTGCTGTGTTCGTTTGTTTAACTGCAATAACGGCGAATTTTTGACTGGAAAGCTGCCAGCTTCTTCAATCACTCAGATACCAGCTTTTTTCCAAGTCTACATTGATGAGTATTCTTAATTATTTTGTTATTGTGATATAGCACTGTTAAGTGTGCATATTTCACGATCATTTATTGGTGTATTTTAACTATTATTTGAATAAAAGGGAAGTTACGCTTCAAGAGAGGATTTCCTCCCACGGCAAAAACTTCCAACAAAAAATTATTTTATGATTTAGTTACTGTTCTAAGTTCACTCTTGGGGGTATGTTTACTAAACGGCGCACAAGTGCGCGGCGCACAATAGCGTGCGCTAAGGTACCTTAGCGCACGCTAATGATGCGTTTTTGTGCCCCGCACACGTGTGTGCCACACTAACGGGCCCGCTCATGTGCACGGCGCGCTACTGTGCGATAGAGGCGTGGAAAGGCTCCGGGAGGGCGGAGGAAGGCTCCTCAGGGGCGGAGGGAAGGGGTCAATGGGTGGAGAGTGGGAGGGGAGAGGCTCCCTGCACAGGAGCAGGGCTGAAATCCAGGTAAAAAAATACCGCGAGTGAAAACCTCGCAGTAGAGCCGATTTAAAGGGAAGAGAAACCATCTCTTTCAGCAATGTACAGCAAAACCAGGGAAACCTAAAAAAAGTGAGCAGTGTGATACATGTGCAGTTGTGCACGGAACAAAAGGGCAAATAAACAGTAAAAATGACCCCAACAAAATATAAAAAAATTATAATCAAGCTGGGCAATAGTGATAGTAATGGGGAACATCAAAAAACACTCCCAAAAAAGCCCCAAAAAATAATTATGAATTTTAGAAGGGTCTATGCTCCGTCCCCATACAAGGTGAATGATCCCACAGTGAAATAGCACTGATCAGGGTTTCCCTCTCCATTGGACAGGTTACCTATTGCATGCACATTTCCACAACAGCAGGGTGGGCAGGTCAGAATGGGCAATTGGACAGATGCTGGGAAAGGGAATACAGAGGGCTGCAGGCGGCACATGCTGTGGTGCAGCTGGGGCACAGTGCGGACTAGGCAGATGCCTAGATGGCACCTAGGAATGCTGAAACTGAACAGCAGCTAGACAGCAACTGATGAGTGCCCAACATGGGCACGAGAGTGTTTAGCACAGTGTCACAGGGGATAGTACCCAGCAGGTACCCCCCAGGGCACAGAACATTGGCAGGCGGTGTTTGGGGGACATGCGGACAGATATGCAGGCACCCCTTCCCCAGAACCTGCACCATAGGCAGCCGCCTACCCGCACACAAGATGGCCTGAGACTGCGTACCACCAGCAGAAGGGCATGTCAGCATGGTGGCACAGGGGTACTGGAGGTGGAGGGGGGCAGTGGCAGCTGCCCAGAGCAGACCATGGCCTAGCCCTGTGTAGGTGGGTGCAATGCACTGCAACAGACAGGCCCTGACGGACAAACAGTCATGGTATCATCAGGGAATGCACTGTCTCTGTGGCAACACGGTGGTGCAGTGCACACAAGCAGTGTGTTTGGAGACAGAAGGTCACAGGTTCAAGCCCCAGCTGGGGCTCATGCCAATCCAGTCCCCATATTTTACCCACAACTAACTAGTGATAGTAAAGACGAACCTTTATTGCAGAGAACATAAGCATGGCTCAAACACCTCTATTTTACCCTACAGAGCACAGACACCAGAAACATGCACATTACCTAGAGCAGATTACCCCAAATGCAGTCCTGCAGGGCCACAAATCCTTCAGGGTTTATGCTGTCTCCAATCTAAGGATGGAGCGGTACTGGTGGTGGAGGTGGCAGCAGCTGTTGGCCACAGCAGACCATGGCCAAGCCCTGTCCAGTTGGTTGTCGTGCACTGCAACAAACAGTCCCTGTCAGATGTACAGTCATAGACTCCCCAGGGAATGCAGCATATCTGTAGCAACACGGTGGTGCAGTGCACACAGACAGTGTGTGCAAGAACAAGAGGTCACAGATTCAAAGCCCAGCTGGGGCTCCTGCCAATCCAGTCCACATATTTTTCCCACAACTAAACCGTGATAGTAAGGACAAACCTTTATTGCTGAGAACATACGCATGGTTAATACGCCTATATTTTACCCCACCGAGCACAGACACCATAAACAGGCACATTACCTAGAGCAGAGTCTCCCAAATTCAGTCCTGGAGGGCCCCACACCATTCAGGTTCCATGCTGCCTCTAATAAAGATGCCTGTGCTGTATATCTATGCACCACCCCCATGGTATGCAGATGTATCTCATGCATATTCATGAGGGACAGCATGAAAACCCGAACAGTGTTTGGCACACCAGGACTGGAGTTGGGAACCTCTGCCGTAAAGCAGCAGCCAACAGGGGCAGACACACCCACACCCACACCCACAGGCCCCATTGGCCAATGCCTCGTGGAGAGGCAGGACATTGGGCCCTGCGTGCAAGTCCCAATACTAGCACTTGCATACCTTAGCAATGCCACCCTACACCTGGGTATACGGTACACAGCTATCAAACGTTTCCTATGATTACTGGCAGATAGCAAGTCCTACGTTAAGCACAGTTTGCTCATTGAGCTCCATCATAACAATCTTTCTGATCTGTCTGATGTCTGAGGTGTGTGCTTCAGGTCTGGTCTCTGACAGTGTTTACCACCCTGGGGAGTGACCCCCAACAGTATTGCATAGCATATCCATGCCTGTACTGTGCCCAGGACTGGTGTAGTGGCCAGGGCTGCTAAACTCCTCTATAGTAGCACAATGCTGGCATAGGTGTAGGAGTGTGTGTCTGTCTATACAGTGTGTGGTGGCTGCAAACACCTTCCACAGCCCACACTGCCAGCACTGTTGCCAGTATTGGCCTGCCAATGTGCATAATGAGGAGCAAGGTATCATGGGTATAGCCCAGACAGGGTGGCCTGGCCAGGATGCATCTGCATAGGGCATAGGGCACTGGCTGGGACATTTTAGTGCCCGGCCACCACCTACACAGACAGGGTGACCTCAGTATGTCCTGCTGGGAGATCACTCTCACCCTGACTGTGCAGTGATGACAGCATGGCTAGGCAACCCCATAGTGCTAGACAGTATTTCTGTCATATGATATTTATGGGTTTTCTTTTGGGGCCTGGTCACTGATTTATCTGCTTTTTGTGTATGTTGACATCTCAGGTCTGGGTGCATGCATTTCCACTAGGAACATGCACTATGGACTAGCTAGCTGACTGTTTGCAGCTGGTATGTGTCTTGATGGAGTGCCTTGCAGGGTGCAGTGGCTGAAGGCTTGTTGCAGGAGAATATCAGATAGTGGTGGGGTGCAGCTTAGCATATCCAGGCCTAATGTCTTTCTGCTATTGTGTTATGGATGTGTACAGAGCTGCATTGACTGCCCTGTAGAGTGTCTGTTCCCCAGCAGGACCAGGGTTGATGGTCCCCTCTACTGCCACTATTGCAGGGAGGTAGAATGTGGATCTGTTGTTGGGAGACCCTGTTTACCACCCTCAGCCCTGGAGAAGGAGGGTGGTGGTACATAATCCTCCTGGGGGGCCATAGGGGCTACACCTGACTGAGACAGACAGATAGATATATCCAAGGTGTTTCTGCAGAAACCACCTATCTCACACATTAACACTGCTTTGGACCTCCAGCATGGCCTATTTCTGCCATGGAAGGTGCTGTGGACCTGGTGCTGGGCGCCTCACCGCACCCTCAGGGTGAGCACAGTACTCGCACAATGTGACGGTGTGTAGCTACTCTGTGCCAGTAAAACACACGGTCAGTACCCCCTACCAGGCCGAGGTGCTGTGGGGGTGCACATGGTCAGTTCCCCCTACCAGGCCGAGGTGCTGTGGGGGTGCATACCCCATCTTGTGTTTATCTGTGGACAGCTGATTTGCATGTGCAGTGCATCATGGGTACGGGTGTGCTAACCCTATCCTGGTGACCACAGCAGACTGTCTGTGTGGTGACGTGTACTCCCTCTGCAGCCAGCCAGGGGCTTACTAGCAGCTTTAGAGCTGTAGCACAATGGTTACTTCACTGCCAGTGGAGCCAGAGATCATGGGTTCAAACCCACAGTGGGGTTACTTGACAGGGCTGTCCAAAGCATTATCTATTTTTAATGTACATTATTGCTGCCAGCAAAAACACCCTCATCGTACTGTACCCATAAGGTGCCTCAGAGGGCGCTTTATAGAGCGCCCTATAGGTCACCTTATGGTTACCGTCCATATAAGGTGCACTATAAGTTATCCTGTGGAGCAACTTATAGGGTGCCCTATAGGGGACATTTTAGGGTGCCATGGCCGACAGTGCACTTTATAATGTGCCCTATGGAGTGCCTTATAGGGTGCCTTATGCGGCACCTTCAATTACGGCACGTGAGGGCATGTTTGCTGGCAGCAATTAATAAAATACAAATAAAGTGCTGCAGGAAACAATACGTACATTGCAAAGCTGATGCCTCAGCCAGCCTTACGTATTAGGCACACTGGGGAGCAAACTCATGACCCCTGTATCAGCAGTCAGTGCCTTAACCATTGTGCTACACTTCTGTTCCTCCTTGCCTGTCAGCGCACCTACTTAGGATTTCCATGCATTTAAATGCACAGTGCTGCCATCAAACACAGTGCTCTGTCTCCAAGGCACAACATCTGAAAATCAGTAAGAGGACAGCAAAGGAGGTGGGCAGGCGTAAGTGCCTTGAATCTTTTATTCCCTACTCTGAAAGCTACACATGTCCACGAGATAAAAGGAAAAATGGGGATGTGCAAGGTGATGGGTCCGGCATGTGCAGGTTTTTGACCAATTTGAGAAACAAAGCACATGTCAAATATGGGCATCTGCCATTCCATAAACATGGAGGTGCCTGCAGCCCTTTTTCAGAACTTGCCCGCGAATCTCTCACCTTTGGCCCCTGTTAATCCCGTGGCAGAGGACTCGCTCGTGTGTCTGGTCAGACAGGCCCTCCTCTCTCCTAATCTATACCCCTCCTCGCCCTTGTTTCAGTATTTCTCTCACATTCCTATTTGATTAAATGGAGTTCTTTTCTTTCCTATCTTATTTTTTATTGTGAACCGCCATGCATGCTTCATGAATTGCGGCATATCAAATCAACTGAAACATAAACATAAACATACACAGCCTGGCCTGCCATCTTGAAAATGGGTTTGCAGCTAGAGCTAGGACTAATGCTTTTTAAATTACTACCAAGGTTTTTTGAAGGCAAGAAAAATATCAGAGGAATGAGGGGCATTCTCTCTTCTTCTTACCGTTGTTGAATTGCCAAAATGAGCACTTTTCTGAGTCCTATTCGTGCCCTGGAGCAGGTATAGCTATGGAGGTCTCTGACTGCAACTTGATATATGCAACACCGGTCCAAAATCAGACATGCACATGTATCCATTTTTGGCCTCGTGCGTCTTGGATGTGATCACACTGGACACATATAGATCCAGGGCTTTCTAAATTGGCTATGGAGAAATCCATGTGATTTCCACATCTGAGTGGGCATTTTCAGACATGGAAACCAGGAATAGGACTTTAAAATGACCCTCTTAGATAACACAAACACATATACACATGAAGCCCAAATTTGTATAAGTCGTGTAGGTCTGGAAAGGGACATTGAAGTCAGTATGGTCAAAATTTGCTCTGTATTTTACAAAGAGCATGATGAATGCAAAGCCGTTTGTAAAATGTACATAGGAATGTGGAAGGAATATATGTGTTTGGTGGCCTATACAACAAAAACAGCCATTTTACAAAACAAAAACATTCAAAATATGTATCGCATCCGTCAGGGCTTTGCATATCTAAGTGGCAGTGCTTTTAATACTGTAAATCATCATTTGTTGTTGAAAAGGCTGAGGGATGTGAGAATCCAAGGCAGTTTGGATCTGGTTACAATCCTCTCTTCGATGCATCCCAGAGCATGGCCTGGAATGCGGAAGTATCAGGGTAGTTGAGTTGCAGTGTGGATTGCCACAAGGCTCCGTTTTGTCACCTTTGCTTTTTAATGTGTTTCTAAGCCTTTTGATAACATTAAATTGATCTTTTGCTTGGTATGCTGTACAAAAGGAAGTCGGCATCAGGTGTTGGTGGGAGAGGAAGCAAACAGCCCTGTGGCGCCGAAGGTTTGAGGTAAGCACCACGGGGCTGATTTAAGATACTGCAGCCTCTGTAGGTCCCAGTAAGGGGCAGCAGCGGCGGTAATGGGGGCCAAGGAGGAGGGCACAAAGGATGAGGTTTGCATATAGGAGGTCATTTAAGAAGGTTTGTGTGGCATTTGCTTATGCAGTCAGCTTTCTTACACATGTAAATGGCCTTACACATCTAACTATCAATTTTTAAAAAGCCACTACTTACTCATGTATATCCACAGCCTGCACAGCTTTGAAGGCAGCATGTTTTGGGTGTGGTTTGTGTGTATTTTCTATTTTGCAATGGCAGTACATGCATAGTTGAAAAGGTTTACCCTTTAAGTTTCAGCTAACTGCTCATTTGTGCACTCTGGTTAGTATAAGAGGTCATCAATGCATGTAGGTGGCCACATAAGTTAATTAAAATTTTTTTTTTTTTTTAAATTCAGTTTTTAATAAAATTTACAAATAACTCATATTACAACAAAAGGAAACAGAAAAATATAAGAAACAGAAATATATTCATAGTCCAAGTCAAGAGGAAAGAAATTCCTAAAACTAAAGCAACAAAAACCCAGGAAAAAAAAAGCAAACATCCTAAAATTATAAAGAACCAAACACGCCCAGGCCCCAAAAAATACAGTCCTTGAATCAGGAAGATTTCTCTGACAACAACTTCTCCAAGTGAATGGGATCTGTAAATATATATTTAACACCTGAACAGAAGAAGAAAGACCCTTCCAGCCCCCCCCCCCCCCACTGGGTCAAAACGTTTGGTTTTAAGAATAAAAGGGGGCGGAGCCCGATGTCCAGCGGGATGGTCGCATAACGCTGAGGCTCCCGAGAGGCCTACTCAGAATCCTGAATTAACACCGGACATACTTGAATTTCTGCTCTGATCCTGCCGGGGCACATTGGTGAGATGGCGGGGACCAAACCCACGCGCCTGGAATTTGGATCTCCAGCGGCTTCTCACGGTAAACGCTCCAAAACTGAACCTCCGTCCCCGCAGAAGGGGCTGGCTCTGCGCGAGGGCCCCGAAATGCAGCAGGAAATCCTCGCAGAAATTAGAGGGGTTAAGGACCTCGTGCAGTCAAACGGTGAAGCACTTCGAGCGCTGAGGGAAGATCTTGGTGTACTGCAAGGCAGGCTGGAGGGGCTCTCTTCGCGTCAGGACAAAATGGAGAGTATATTAGACTCCCATGTGGTCCGGCTGTCCAAACTCGACAAAGTTGAATGTCAGGTGCGGGCCTTGCAGAAAGAAGTGGAAGATGGCAATAATAGAGCGCGCCGCAACAATCTACGACTCGTGGGCATACCGGAGGGAGCGGAATTGGGAGACATGAAGGAGTTTTTAGGTAAAATCCTCCCTTCCCTGCTCCAAATCACCTTTACCAAAGAATTGGAGATCGATCGCGCTCATCGTGTACCCACAAACATAACGCTCAACAGGAAGACCCCGCGGCCTATCATCTTTCGACTTTTGAGATATCAACATGTGGAACAAATTCTTAGTGCCTCCCGGGCAAAGGGCCATATGGAGTTTGAGAGCCACAAGGTCTCCTTCTATCCTGACTTGGCTAAACCCACGGTCGACCGCCGAAAGCGCTTTCTGGAATTTCGGCCGAGGCTTCAACAACTACAAGCACGCTATGGCCTCATGTACCCGGCCAAGCTCCGAGTCACGCTTCACAATCAGACAAGAACATTTGAGGACCCTGATCTACTAGCGGAGTTTTTGGACTCTAAAGAAGCCGACTTGATGCGCTGACTTCCAGAATATTCCTACCAGTACTCTCATATCCGCTGTGCCTGCCATATTGGATTTACCGCGGCTCAGCGAAGAGTCTGTCGAGGGCGGTTTGTTGCCTTATTTTGAAGATATCTGGGACCCGACTCCATCTACCCATAGTAGCCTCGACGAGTATCAGAGACAGTGTTGCTTATGGACTCTGGTGTTTCTTTTCTTTTGCTATGTCTCTATCTTCCTCTCTGGGGCCTCCTCCCGCAGACATCTGGTCGCCATATTCATTGGGGGTTTGCTTCTTCTCTAAGTTACTTTGGTACATACTTTTCAATTTGGGTGTATTGGCCAGCATACTTGGTGCTTATGTCATTATTGTACAGATTCTGATTATGTTGTAAGTTTTCAAGCGCTCTTACCTAAAATGTCTGTTATCGATTGATGGCACCATGTAAGATTTTCTCATTGAACGTACAATGAATCAATAATCCGATAAAACGGAGGAAAATCCTAAGTTATTTAAGTCATGATGCTGCGGACCTGATTTTCCTCCAAGAAACACACTTCAATTCGAAGGAAATTCTCAAACTCAATATTAAACCTTACATGGTGGCCGCCTATTCCCCAGCCGTTTCTAGGGAATGTAGGGAATGTGGGGTTGCCATATTGGATAGGAACTCTCTGCATGCTACTATTATTGCGACTTGCTCAGATACAGCGGGTAGATGGTCCCGAGTTCACCTCAAGATAGGTAACTTTAAAGTTACATGTATACGCCTTTTGCTCCTAATGTAGATGACCCTGCCCTTTTGTTACTATTGCTCAGGTTGCGCAGGCCTCTGCTACTACTTCATTGATATTGGGGGGGATTTCAATTTAGTTCTTGATCCCCCGATTGACAAATAGCCGCCTAGGACAAGTGGTCCCCCCAAGAGTCACATCGCGCTAATCTCTGTGAACATAGATATTGTTCTAGTCGATCTATGGAGGTTACTACACCCCAATGAGCTTGACTTTACCTTCTTCACTTCCCCTCACAAATCCCAGTTTCGCATCGCTTTCTTTCTGATATCAAAACTGTTGGTTCCTCAGGTGGACGTTGTAAAGATTCACTCTCAGCATATTTCAGATCATGCTGCTATTTCTTTTCAATAACATACTACTGCACTCCAAGGGAATCCGGGGGCCTGGTTCTTTGATAGAGCCCTATTAACTCAGCCAGAGTTCCGGTTAGAAATTCGAGCAGCCATGTATGATTACTTCCAGACCCTGGTACTCCAGGGGGATCTGGACACCCCACCAGCTCTTCTCTGCAGCTCGTTGGAAAACCTTTTCTGATTTATACAGGGAATTTGCGTTACCAGCGAAACATTACTTTCAATTGATGCAGCTTCCATGCTGCCTCAAAAGTGCTCCAATCATGCCGCCCTCTGTCCCTACTAAGGACGGGCTATTAGAACTAATTCACTCTATTAGTAGTACACATGGGGTAGCCTCTAACTTTTATAACTATTATGTCAGGTACAGATACTGTCACTCGTAGAGTCCAACAAGCCTGGGATCGCTAACCGCAAACCACTTTAACCCCTGTGCATTAGAGCGTTTTCTGGAGCAAAATAGTGCGGGTTTCCCGGTCTGCCTCAGTTACCCAAACTCTCTTCCTTTCTGCACATAGATGTTCTTATATTCCAGAAAATAGCCAAATGGAACACAACTGCCAGGGATCAGTGTCGGTCTTGCCATACTGATGTAGGACCCTCGCTCATGTTCTTTACGAATGTCCTTAACTACAGGTTTACTGGGGGCGGGTCTGGGGTCGTATTCCATTTATCTTACACCTTCACGAGCCTCTTTCTTGGAAGACTGTGGGACTCCGCTCAGTGGCGGAGGTCCCCTCTGTTCCTAAGAAGGGTCGCTTTCTCCTGATTTCATGCTGGGTATAGCCATATGTTTAATCACGAGGACTTGGAAGGATAGCTCTCGACTTACTGTCAATGAATAGTGGAACCTTGTCTGCTTATATAGTAAATATGAGCAGATATCTCGGAGAGCTATTTTCCATACCCAAATTCATTCTCGCTTGTCTAAATGGCAGATACTCAAAGATCATGTACAATCTGCTCATTGCTTCGACATGTCTGTTTAATGTACACTCATCATGTTTCAGATCGCTGTTAGGTTTTGTAACACAATAATGTCAGTACACGCCCGCTTCGAGAATGATTCAGTTTCCTAGAGAAGAAGCAGGGGGGAGGGGGGTGGCAGGGGTTTACTTTGGTGTATGTATCATATTCCATGTATGTATTTGTCTTTTAGCTGTATGTCTTCCTTTCCTTTGTTGTTGTAAAACGAAAATAAAGAATTAAAAAAAAAAAAAGAATAAAAAAGCCTTCCGCCTTATCTGAGTGGAATGAGAGACATCAGGAAAACCTGAATTGCTTGGCTGCAAAAGAGCAAGTCCTTCTTCTTGAACTAAGTTTTTAATACCATGATTTTGTCCATTTCATTTGAAAAAACAACCACGAGGGTCACCCAAGCTTTTAGGAAATCCTTGCAATGCCATCCTGCAAGGACTTCCTAAAAGCTCTCTTAATCCCTTACAGCTTGCACTACATGCTATTGCTCGGATACTCACAAGCGCATCCAGATCTAGCCATATTACCCCAATACTGAAAGATCTACACTGGCTACCTTTCCTATCCATAATCACTTACAAGTCCCTTGTAATCACATACAAACTCCTCCACAGCTCTGGCCCGCAATACCTTCAGAACCACCTACTGTAGATAGACCACCCCAGAAGAAGTTCAGCAACAAACATGCTTGCCCTTCCTCAAGAGCTAAACACATGAACTAAGGCAACATGTTCAGGCGCCTTTTCTCTGTATGTATTCAGCATCTGGAACTCACTCCCACAGGACCTTCGCATCTCTCCTGACCTCAAACCCTTCTGCAAGTCCTTAAAAACCTTCATGTTTAAAGAAATCTTTGCAGATGTAACCTGAACTAGGCCTTCTTTCCCTCCCACAGACCCTCCAATCTTTCTACTCAACTGCTTGGCATCCTTTTCACATGACCTTTCTCTGTCTTCAAACTCTTTTCTCCTACCCCCTCCCCACTTAGTTATATCCTACCATCCCTCTCTCCTCCTGAACTGAACGGCAGCACCAGAGGGGAACGGGCAAGGAAGCTCCTCCCATTCCACCCTGGCACGGCCAATCGGGCCAAGCCTCCTCCTACATCTAGGTACTCTTAAAATCCAGCATCCTCGGCAGACTGGCCTCTCTCCTCCTGAACTGATCGGCGACACCATAGGGGAATGGGCGAGGAAGCTCCTCCCATTCCACCCCGGTACAGTCAATTGGGCCAAGGCTCCTCCTGCATCCAGGTACTCTTAAAATCCAGCATGCGCAGGCACGCCTGTGGGCTCACACCTGAGGGCCTCGCCAGAGGGCCCTTTGGGGTAGCCCTTAGGTGTGCAAATTGGTGACACAAGTAAGCTTAACCCAAACAAATAAGATATAATACCTAGAAGCTCAGAAACACGTTGGAATAACATGAAAATACCAACTCTGCAACATTTGTAAACTGCTCCCATTCTCTTTGTATAAGAATACATTCAACAATCATAAGTCTTCCTAACGAAGGTTTCGCTAAGGTATTATAGATATATTATATGATAGCATAACCAGAAATGAAGATTGACACTGCTATCTTGTAATTACCACATTAGTCTTAAAAAGCTTACTCTGTTAACGTGTAACTTCACAATTTGCATAACTTTTCATGTAACTACTACATTAAGTTTGTCTTGTAAGCCACATAGGTTATCCTTGTATCCACCACATTACTGCTCCTCTAGACCATAGCTTTTTCTGTTATAGTGTAATAACCCACAAAAGCCTATGGTCTGCTGTAAAATACATCGTACTGATTAGATCTTCAAAACAGAATGCTGTAATTTCCTGAAATTGCAATATTCCTGCTAGTACTGTATCTTTTCTAGCTCTACAACCCCAGTGAAACTCCTATTCGACAGTGTAACCCTAGGATTCATCCAAGTACTGTAACAGCACAGAAATTTCAAATCTACAGTTACAATATACTGTTGTAACTTTGCGCCATAATAGCAAAGATGTATTCTCAGCTAATTGTATCCATTACACTAGAAGCATTTATTCTCTCATATTTAACACCAAAATTAAACACACAATTGTCAACTCACCTTCACAACCAACACATCCCAATAGTAAACTTGTTTTATGGCAAACTCAAACAACACCCATCATACAAAACATACTACAAATCACAAAATCACCCATACATGCGAATATTAATTCATATTAACACCACAGATATTCCCACTCATGACATACTGATTGACAAGAATAAAAAAATAACACTAAAATATACATATATAAATTCAAAATCAATAAAAAAGAAAATTCCAATAATAATTGACTATACAAACGACACTAAGGGGTATGTTTACTAAATTGCGGTAATGTCATTCGCAGTAGGTTCCACGGTAAAGGTAGAGATGCCCATATAAAGGCATGGGCGTTGCATCGTTACAGCAAGCTGACAGCTAACGCGCGTTAAAAGACGCCTTAGACTAACAAGCGTTACAAGGCGCCTTGTAAGGCGCCCTGTAAGGTGTCTTATAAGGTGCCTAGTAAGGTGCCCTGTAAGGTGCCTCATAAGGCGCCCTATAGGGCCTCCTAGGCTAAGCACCATATTAGGCACCCTTGGATAAGGCACCGCAGAAGGCACCCTGGGCTATGGAACCATAGGTTAAGGTGGCCTAACAAGGTTATGGTGTCCTAGGTTAGTGTGCCCTAGGGACTGCAAGGTGCCTCAGGATGACATGCATGACCTGTGCGGAACAGAGACATATGTAGCCCTAACACTAGATAGAGCACTCAGGAAAGGCAATGAACAGGTGAGTGAAGGAGGGAGAAGTGGGAGCCGCTGGACCTGCCATATCTGCGGGCATCCCATGTGCCTGCCAGTACCGATGACAAACATGGTGGGGCAGCTGTACCACAGCACAGGGTGTTGGCAATGTAAAGTGCCAGAAAAACAGTTGGTGGCAGACAATGGGAATACGTGTCCCCCAGTGGAGGCAGAGGTGGTAGGATAGCTACAATGATGGGTGGACAGAGGAGTGGTGGTGCCATGGAGATCAGGCACAGGCAAGGCAAGCATGAAGAGACGCAATGCAGGAAAGGGTATGACATGGGATAGCAGCCTGCACTGGCAGACAGGGCTCTACACAGCTGACAGACGCAGATAGACGGACCGAGGGAATGTTGGCAATTGTGGCGAGGGTATTATGGGCTGGAAGCACAGATCTGCAAAAATATGACCTCTACAGGCATGCACACTATATGAGTAGGACAGGCATGAGAGGGGGGAACAATGAGGAACTGAACCCATAAACACTGCCAAGAATGGCATTGTATTAACCAGTAGGCTATACCCCCATGGTGTATGTCACAGCAATGTCTGGGTACAGAAGGACTGCAGGTCACCGCACCAATTGTCTGCTCTGAGTGCCAGGATAGGGTAACCCCACCAGTACCCATGATGCAATGCACATGCTGAATAGCTGTCTACAGCTGATCACCAAATGGGGTCTGCACCTCTCCGGTCCCCCAGCTTGGAAAGATGAACTGACAGTGTGTGATACTGGCATGGAGTAGCTGCAGACCATGCCATTGTGCAGGTTCTGTGTTCACCCTGAGCGATAGGATGGGTGCCCAGCACTAGGTCCGCAGTACATGTGCTACTAGAGATAGATCCTGCTGTACAGCCCCATCACTGCCAGTGTGTGACAGGTGTTCTGTGCAGTGCAGCCGAAGGTAATTTGGTGTTCATCTGTATCCTGCAGTCACATATGGCCCTGTGGGACCAGACACCAGCCAGATTAGTGTGTACCCCGTGTGAGGGTCTCGCTGACATGGGCAGCCGTTATCAGGGCAGAGGGGTTCCTAGAATTGCATGAGGTGTGTGTAGCAGTGGCTGTATAGGTCACAGTGGTATATACTACATACCCCAAAGAGCCCACATCACCCTTTTGTAGGTAAAGAACAGTGCCCCCACCCCAGGGAAGCAACCTCCATCCTGTTTGTACAAGACAGCCCTCCAGGGTTGGTGGGCCAGAGCCATACCTATGACTGGGACAGTGGCAGACCAGCAGCAACCCCAAGTGCCTCCCACCACTGTCTGCCAGTCACCAGCAGACTGCACCTTAAAGGTGATCCAACCATGCACAGTCTAACTGCAGACAGTCCACCAGGAACTATGTGCAGCAAGCAGGCATCTCAGTGATTGGAACCCCAGCACTGGGGAACACAAATATATCATGTGGTGACGAAACTGCTCCAGAGCCCTTGAAAATAGAGAAAACACAAACATTTACCTCCAAGCAGAAGGGAAGTGCAGGGAGCCATGACTTTAAAACTTCAGCTAGAGAGAAAAAAAACATGCCCAAAGCTGATGTCTGCAGGCCACGCCCAAGCTCCATAGCAACTAAGGGAGGTAACGAGAGACAGCTGGGGGAGGAGTGGAAAGTGGTAGGGCAGCCCCACTCATTTAAGCCCCAGAGAACAGGAAGTAAGAGAGACAGGAACGGGAACGGTAGAGAGACCAGAAGCAGGCACAGCCGGGAGAACAGCAAGGATTCTTTCAGAGAGCACTGCAGGGAGACCAGCAGAGAAACAGAAGCTGAAGAGATCCCGAGAGATACAGAAAGAAAGGATTCTTTCAGAGAGACCGGGAGAGAGAGGTGCTCCAGGGACAGCCTAAGGAAGGATTCCCCTCATAGCCAGCACCGCAGTCCTGAACAAAGCCAGTGCTGTAGAGAGACTACAGCTGGCCCAGGAAACAGGAGGTTTTATCCTAAGGAGACTGCTGTCTATAACCCAAGTACGGGGACTTTCCAGGAAGAGCTGGGTCAAAGAGTTTTACCTCGGGGAAGGCCGGTAAGAAGAGCTGTTAATAGAAGGGAGGTGAACCCTTTAGAAGTTTTAAACAGTTTGCTGCAAGATAAGGATCTCCAGTGCCCTGCTAACACCCCTGAGTTAAGAGGGAGGTCTCATTGGGAAAGGGTTGTTAAGTTGTTGGAAGAAACCAAGCCCACGCTGTCCCAAGCTGTTACCAGTCAGGAGACTACAGAGCCTGACTCTGAATGCATGCAAGTAGATAATTATGATACTGAAAATGATTTCTCAGAATGTGAGATGGATTGTTCTCTATCTATGAGGGTAGAATGAAAGGCTATAGGTTTTAAGCCTGAAGAAAACCCAGGAGTTATAGTACCTGAATGTCTGCAGTTAAGAAGGCTGAGAATGTTTGAAAATGAAGTTGCTGCCATTTTAAGAAGTGCATGAGACATTCAAAGGCTGGTTTTGAATGTGTCTGGAGCAACTATCTAAAACCTATGATAACCAAAGTAAAGAGGAAGCTTTGATGTACATGTGGTGCAGTTAAAAAGCCACTGTTTGCTCCTAAAGTCAGCTACAGGTCAAGGTGGGACACGACAGCTCCCGACCCATAAATGTCCGTCAAGGAGTACCTCAAGGTTCCGCACTCTCAGCACTCCTATTTAACATCTACATCCAACCAATATGCAGCATCATGAAAGAGAACAACATTCAATACACAATATATGCAGACGACATCATGATATACACCCCGATATCAATCGACAACCCGGACTTCTCTAAGATAACAGACTGCCTTACCCAAATGACGAGTTGGTGTCAAAACAACAACCTCGCAATAAACTACAACAAGACCGAAGCTTTAATCATCACTCGGAACCAAAGCTTCATACACCCGCCAAATATCAAGATACAAAAACACTACTATACCAATAAGATCAGAAGTGAGATACCTCGGAGTTACTCTGGACAATAAACTAAACCTCAAGCCACACATAGACAAAACAATCCAAAAAGTCTACTACAAGATGCGAATCATCAGGAGGCTGAAACCACTCCTCGCCCCAGAACACTTTTGTACCGTCTGTCAAGCACTGATTACCCCAATACTGGACTTCTGCAATCCGATATACCTTGGACTACCGAAACAAGCCCTCAAACCACTCCAGCTGGCACAAAACACTGCAGCACGAATAATATCCGGTACTGCAAGACAGGACCACATCACACCTACCTTAAAGGACTTACACTGGCTCCCAATCGGTGCACGCATCAGATACAAAACTATCATAAACCTATTTAAGATAAATCAGCACACATCAGCCAACAGCCTGCACACCCTCATACAACCAGACACCAGCACACGTCCTAGAAGAAAACAAACACACAACCGAGTCAGCACCCCAAGTGAATTCAAACACACACGCAAAGACACAACAGACAGAGCGCTCTCCATGGCTGCTCCAACAATATGGAACAAACTACCGGACGACTTGAGGGCAACTACAGACCTCAAAGACTTTAGAAAACAGCTAAAAACCATGCTGTTCATAGAACACTATGGACACATCACATAACCTAAGAGAATGTATAACAGCACAAGATACCGCCTAAACACTGTATGTATAGAAAATGTTTTTTAGCACCACTGTATATAGCCCACATTGTACATAGCTCAAACCTTCTAGCACACAATACAACACACCTTGTACATAGCTCAACCCAATCTAGCACACAATACAACACACACTCAACTAAATTTCACCCTCACTGCATGTTTAACACACTCACTTTACTCGATTGTTTGCTGTGATACCACCTTGATTAATAAGATAAGGCGGTTTAAAAATACTGTTAAATAAATAAAATAAAATAAATAAAAGACTGTGAAGTGTTATTTTTGTCTGATGAAGAAAGTATTGCATTGCTGAAGAAAGCAAGTGTAATTAGTGACACTGTGAAGAGTTTTTGTATTGTTGGGATATCTTGGCTTAGGGATAGTTTTGCTCCTTCAGCTGCTATCTGTGACTGTAATCATGGCCTGCCTGCAGTTTGCACGATGAAGAAAAGAAAATGTCCTGTGGGCTAAGAAAGTATATGCTACAATACAGCCTTGCGGCCTGCTGTAGTCTGGAGGCCTTGCTTTGAGTAGAAGTACGCAAAGTCAGGCTCAGAGGAGAAATTCAGGTCTGCTCAGAGAATTAATTAGCAGAAAACATACTTTCAGCCTTGAAGAAAAAGAAAATGCCATTTAGCACCAGGAGATGAAAAGACCATAAACAGGCCAAGGAATGCAGGAAAGATTTGCTCCACAGCACAGATAAGAAGCACAATTAAGCAAAGACCAGAAGACCTTGAGAGCACCAGCTGTAGAAGGTAGCCCTAAGGCATAATTGGCATTATTCATGGGAGGGGGCCAGAGAAGGAGTTCTAGCAAAAGTTTTCTTTCTTTGCAAGTAACTCTGATTTTCAGAGGATGACATCAGAACTTCTAGAAGTTTTTGTGACGGAGAATATCTTTATAAGGGGACGGCTCCATAACTCAGTGGGCAATCTGCTCTCTGATCCTGGACAGAGAGGGGGTTGCCTGTCACACTCTCAGACAGAGTCTTTTGCTCTCTGCACTGGTGATTTATTTCGCTTTTGGTATACCAATAAAGAAGCTTTGCATCTGAGCATAAGTTTGTCCTGAGTAATTTGTTGCTAATTGGTAATTGGTGATATCTAGAAAAAACAGTTGTTGTGGGATACAGGGCCCCACAGTATAGAAGTTATCTTTCTTTTGAGGGGAGAAGTATCCACCTTATACGTTGTGCTGAGCTTCTACGGAGGTTCCTTTGAACAAAGGAAGAAAATAAATTCCTGTGTTGCTTTCAAAAACCATCGGCTCAATCATTCATTTGATCACAACTACAACTCATTGTTCTTCAACTACAATTCCCAGAAGCCCCAGCTTTGGGAACCCATATAAAGGGACATTGAAAGGCATACTCCCCCCTATAGGCAACTGCCTAGGCAGGGGAAGGTGGCCACAGGTGGCGTAGTTTTTAGGATTTTCCTTGGCCACGTATACGCAAGATACCAGGAACCTCAAGAAAAAGACAAACTTCTACAGAAAGCTGCTGAGGATACAGAGAGCCTGCTGAGGAGAAAGACCCGGAGTGGCAGCAGAAGGACCGGACTGGAGTGGATTACCAAGCTGTGACCTGCTGGCCGATAAGCTCGAGTCTACACCTGCATAAGGTAATCCGTGTATAGAAGGGGTATAGACGGATACCGGTGCAGGGTGGGAATACAGCAGTGCTCAAGAGGAGCAGGAAAAAGAGGGCTTATATTTGGAGCCGCACTTGGTGGTTTCTTTCTCTGTTCTTCTCATTTCAGCATCAACCCAGGATGGAGCGGGGCGAGCTTCTTGGCTGGATGGCGGAGCAGTTCCAAAAACAGCAGGAGATGTCTGCGAGGACCCAGGAACACACAGCAGCCATGATCCAGGCCCAGCAGAAGCTGCTCCTAGACATGATGGCTGCATGGATAGGAGCGCAGAAGCAAGCAACAGAGTCCCTACTAACAGCACCAGGTTCCTTGGGAGCTATACCAGGGTTCACATCTACCTGGGACTGGGACATTCTCGTTTGGTCAGTTGGCCAAAGGGGATGATGTGGACGACTTCTTGGAAGCCTTCGAGAGGGTGGCTCTCCTAACTGGCTGGCCGAAAGACCAGTGGGCAGTTCGCCTTGCCGCCTAGGCAAGGGAAGGTGGCCACAATCACTAGAGACAAATAGTGTAGAGCGCTATGTGGGAACCTAGACCTGCCATGGTCACTGCTCGTTCAGAGTGAGTGCCCTCCCAGCATGCCATGCTGTGGCCACCCTGTCCATGCAGGTGGTGGTCAGGCACTACAGTATCCTAGTCATTGCCCCACACCCTGTGAGGATGCATCCTGGCCAATCTGCCCTGTCCCGGCCATACTCAGAATATCTTGCTCCTCATTGTGCATCTAATCAGGCTAACGCTGGAAACAGTGGGACATTTTGGGCCCAGTGAAGTGTGGGCAGCCACAGAACAATGGATAGACATACAAACACGCTCACTCCTTTTGCAGCATTATACAAAGATAGGGGTGGTTGGCAGCCCTGCCCGCCACACTAGTCCTGAGCACAGTGCCAACATTGCTAAACTGTGCAGGGAGTAGTAGTAGTGCTCTGGTGATAACATCATCCCACTGCTGGGGCCAACAGCCTGCCGCTCCATACATCATTGAATTGTGGAGCCTGTGTGAGTGGGTGTTTGCACCCCTGTTCGCCGCTGCTTTGGGCTTTGCACATGTTGCTGTTGTATCTGCATTGTAGGGTAAAATATAGGGACATGCTCTGCTGGAACCACAGCTGGGACTTGAACCTGTGACCTCTGCTCCTGGACACACTGGCTGGGTGTACTGCACCACACTGATGCCATAGATGCATGGTAGTCCCTGGGGCTACCTGCACTTTTCCTCAGCCAGACCTTTTATGTTGCACTGCACACCACGTACTGCTGCAGAGCATGGCCTAGGTCCACTGCAGGGAGGTGGCACTGCCCCCTCCAGTACGGGCACACGCCCCCCTGCCAAGCTGACGTGGCCATTTGCTGTCAGTGCTGGTAGTGTGCAGTCCCAGGCCATCCACTGTGTAGGTAGGCGCCCGCCTAGGGAGCGGGTTCCGGGGTGGGGGGGGCATACATGGACATCCTCACATCCCCCCATCACTGCCTACCACTATTATGTCCCCTCCACATGGGAGTGGGATGGCTGGGGGGATGTCAGGTCTGTGCCCTAGCGACTATTGGCTAGGGTGGACCAGGTAGATATTGGTGGATTGTGTTTGGCCTTGGTTAACTGCTGTCCTGCTGATCTCCGGTGTCTATGTTCCTATGTGCCACCTAGGCGCCCGCCTGGTCCACCCTGTGCCCCAGCTGCCCATGCTACATGTCCCGCCTGCGGCCCCCTATACCCCATTTGCACCATCGCCATAGTGGCCATTCATAATTTGGCACTATGGTATTGCTGTACATGGAGCACTACTATCACAGTTTTTGGGCTCCCTGTCTGGGCTGTACATTGCTGACACATAAATGGTTTCTCTCTCCCGCATATGTGCATCTAACGGCAGGTTTTCAATCGCGTTAGGATTCAGCTCTTCAGATCAGCGCGTTAGTGTGAATGGAGCCTTTCCCTGCCCACACTCTGCCCACTGACCCCTTCTCTCCACCCTCTCTCCACCTTCTGCGGTGTTTACCGCGCCGCGGAACGTCAACGATCAACGTGCGTTATGTAAAGTTACCGCAGTTTAGTAAAGATACCCCTAACCCAGATATAATATTCATAACTGAGACATTGCTCAATGAATTTGATAATGTTCTTCTGAATCAACTAAATATTCCCAATTACACATTATACCATACACCCAAAACAAATAAACAAGTTAGAGGAGTTCTTATTATAATAAAAGATATATTAAATCCATCATCTCATACATCTAGTACAATATCAGATATTGACCTCCTGCTAATAGATATATGGCATTTTGTTTAATCTACAGACCACCAACTTCTGAACCAGAAGGACTTACAAACATACTTGATGAAATCTATAAAATATCTGGGAAGAAAAAGGTTGTACTTTTAGGAGACTTCAACCTTCCTTCCCTACAAAACTCACATGCCTCATCATTTTTTAGTGTGATGGAGCAATTACACTATAAACAAATTATAAATAGCCCTACCCATAAAAAAGGAAATACTCTGGATCTTATCTTTATCCATCAAGAGATCCATCTACAACATAACAATCCCCCACAGCTAACCCCAGTCCCATCATCTTACTGAATTCACCCTAGAAATAGAACAGTGATATAACATTGCCAACAACCTGACACCAAAAACAATACTCAAAATTTAAACACTTTCAAAAAGACGCCTTTACTAGAGATCTAACTATCGACACAAGTATAAATGACCTCAAAGATCTCATATACTACTGGAATGATATTATTACCAGGATTGTAACAAGGCCCCAAACCGCTCACTGCACAAAGAAGCCCTCAAACAATGGTACTCTCATGACACTAGACTTCTAAAAAGAGAACTGAGAAAGCTTGAACGTACCTGGAGATCAAGAAAAACTACTGAAAACAGAGAAAAATATGTAGCAATGCTAACAAAATACTGTCACCACATTAATTACATTAAAAAAGATTATCACACAAACCTTCTCTTGAAATCAATAAACAAACCGAAGGACCTATTCTCCATCGTAAAATTCCTCACAACCCATCCAAGAGAGTCCACAGAATCTCCTGTCATATCACCTCAAACACTAGCAGACTACTATTAAGTCCAAACTCAATTCTGTAACAACCCCCCCCCCCCCTCCATTCCCATCAATAATAATATAACTCCACAAGAAGGAACTTGGGATGAGTTTCACCATATTTACTTAGATCCCCTCAAAAAAAGCATATTGAGCATGAACCCAACTACATCTAAGTCAGATCCATGTCCAGTAACTTGGATTAAAGTGACTTGTGAAGAAACAGCATCTATCATACTATCAATTGTCAACCTGTCCCTCACACAAGGGCATATGCCAAGAGGACTCAAGAGGCAATCATACGTCATCTTAAAAAAATAGATCACTTGACAAATTGAGCCCTCCTTCTTACAGACCCATATCTAGGCTACCATTTTTGACCAAAATAATTGAAAAAAATATCCATATACAACTACAAGACCACATTGATCAATATGCTCCATTAGATGACAATCAATTTGGATTTATACCTTTCCATAGTGTTGAAACATTGATGCTGGTGCTATACAACAAAATAATAAAAGGAATAGACAATACTAGCCAAGCTTTCATCTTAATATTCCTGGATATTGCTGCAGCCTTTGACTCTGTTGTATATACTATACTAATACAAAGGCTCCAGCAAATCAGATTATGTGGAACCACACTACAATGGTTTATCTCATACCTAACCGGCAGAACACAACAGGTCATTATAAGATAGCAATTTTCTGAAACGTACCAACAAACAACAGGCCTTCCTCAAGGCTCAGCACTTTCCACCCTCCTTTTTAATATCTATATTCAGCCAATATGTCATCTAATAAAAAAATTCAATATTGATTACGCCATCTATGCAACTGACATTATGCTGTATATGCCCTTCAATGTAAATACACCTATCCTTTAAACTATAACCTCTTGTTTCAAGGAAATATCTGCAAGGCTCAAAATCCACGGTCTAAATATTAACTATAAAAAGACAAAGGTACTAATAATCACCAGAAATCTAAACTACACCCCACCTTGCAAGATAGTTATCAATGATACTAGTCTAGAAGTAAAGAAGAGGTAAAATACTTAGGTGTCACATTAGACAAACAACTGTCATTCAAAACCCATATCAAAAACACAACAAAGGCAATATTCAACAAAATATGATTGCTACAACACATGAAACCCCTACTACACAGCAATGATTTCAGAACAGTGATGCAAGCAATGATAACGTCTCATATTGACTATTGTAATAGTCTACTTCACGGATTACCAAAACAAACTCTTCATCCCCTTCTAATGGCCCAACATATGGCTGCTCGGATTATCTATAATGTTCCCCACTCGGATCATATAACACTCATCCTCAATGCTCTGCATTGATTCAAGGTCTCCCAAAAAACGCTCTATACACAATCCAACTAGTCCAAAATACTGCCGCCAGAATCCTCACTGCCAGCTCATCCATGAATTATATAACACCAATCCTAAAAAACCTACACTGACTTCCAATATCACAACATGCAAAATACAAAACCATCACTACCACCTTCAAGATAATGCATAACCTCTCAGCTCCCTGCCTCTCAGAATTGATCACAACAACCTACTCAACAAGACCAAGAAGAACCTCCAATCAAAACCTTCTAAACATCCATCCGCTCATGACCAAAACCACACAGCAAACCAGCAACAGAGCATTCTCCTTATATGCCCCATCAATGTGGAACTCACTACCAGATAACATAAGATCGGCAAAATCCATCACCGAACTAAAAAAACAACTAAAAACCCACTTATTCAGAGAATACTACGGACCTGATACGCTCATAACAAAACATAATCTACAAGCTAAAATACCACATAGCAGGACAGCTAAACCGAACCAATCATCCCTCCCCATAAAACACAGACCATCTCTTCATGTAAATAGTTCACTCCCCTCACATAATGTATCTCGTATTTATCTCCAAGTTATAAGCCCTGTTTAATGTAGATTGTAATAGCGCGGTATATAAGAAATGCCAATAAATAAATAAATAATGTAAAACAATTCCCCTAATTGTTATGTTGTTTGATGTAAACTGCCTTGGATAAAGGCAGTATAAAAAACCTGTTAAATAAATAAAATAAAATAAACAAATTGGTTGCTAGTACATAGCAGAATAAAATATAAATTAATAATGATCTCATTCAAAATCATTAAAGACAACTGTATCTCATCTAATCAAGATCACACCAAATAACTGCCAAAGAGGCCAAATGAACAATACTCTATCAATCCCGTCCAATTACTGAAAGACAAAACAACACACCAACAACAGAGCATTTGAGTTCCAGTGTTCTGGAATTCCGTACCAGAAAGTCTCAGAAGTATCATAGATCTATCCACATTTTGCATCCAACTCAAAACATTCATATTTATAGAACATTTTGGAAAAAAATGAACTATCCATAAATGTTGACCCAACATAATGTATATTTGACAAGGATCAAAACATAGTGAGTTCATTACCACCAAACATTCCCGACACCCACCATAAAACTATCTCACAGTTCTCAGTGATCACTCCTCTTTCACAAGCTAGCACTCACGAGCATTCCAAAAACATATCCTAAGCCTTCACTTTTCAGAATAATTGTAAATAAGTTGAAATTGTAAGAATTATGTAAATATCCTGGATTGTTTTTGACCGGCACCTGTATATACTGTTAAAATGTTCATTGTAACTCAGTTGTTGATATGTAAACCGCTATGATATGGTGGTAAAACAATCACTCAAATAAATAAAATTAATTAATTAACCTAAGTGGCAGAAATTGCACCTTAAATTAAGATATGGACATTTACACCTAGGGATAGTGTAAATGGCTGAACCTAGATTTTGCAAGAACATATGCAGACTATAGTATTTTATAATCTACACATGTACTTGTGCATTCCACCAACACGCCACCCATGCGCACACCCATCAGCAAAGTATATGCCATCAAACAATGGTCAGTATTTTATAAGAGGTCATTTACCCATGTATGTGGTTACAGACATGTATAATTAGCTAAAATAACCTCCAGTTAGGCGCATATTTGGTGCCTAAAAATATGCATACCCCCCACACACTTATAAAAGTACCTCCAAAGTTCAGATTCTCACCTCCACCAGTGTGTAACCTGCAGCAGGTCACAGGCAGCAAGAGAGAAGCAGAGGCATGCCAGGAAGGCAAACTTCAGCCCTTCAGAGACCGCCATGCTGGTGCTACAGAAACATGCCACCCTCTTCGGAGTAGAGGATGCTAGCACCCAACAGAGGACATGGCAAGACATTGTGTGGAGGGTGGACGCAGTCCACCACCATAACGGGGACATTGAGGATGTGAATAAAAAGTGACAGGCAGTCAAGGAGAAAAGTGCAGTGATCAAAAAATTGCCCCCGGACTGCCAGCACAAACTATCCTCCCTTGAGGAACAGGTCCTCCAATACGTCAACGATGTCACCATCAGTGGACTTGATGGGTGTGATAGCTCTGCGCCTGATGCACAGGGGGTAAGTACATACTGCAATGCACATGCTGTGTGCACACTGTGGTGATGTGGGTGTCCTCCGCTGCTGTCCCCATTGCGGTGCACTGCCACTCCTGTCCGTCACTGGTACACATAGTCCATTGGTGCCCATCTGAAGTTGTTGGTAGGACCACCCTCCAGCCACTCATAACCACTGTGGTGAGGAACACATGTGGGTGTGTGGGCCACACCAACCTGGGGGGCAGGAAGGAGAACAGGTTGGCATGCCTGTCATAGGGGGCATGATGATATGTGGTGAGTGTGGGCATGGAGCAGGCAGGTTATATGGGAGTGCCCAGGTGTGGCGTTGCAAGCATGGGGTGTGATCTCTGTATGTTGTTGCTGGTTGTGTGTTGCTTGTGGCCCATGGTTTTGTGTGTGGGTTGGGGGGCTGTGTTCTGCATAGGTGGCAGATCTGCAGTCTGGTTGGGGTCCTGCCCCACACGTCCCCTCCCTCCACCTCTGCTCCCACCTCCTTCTCCCCTGCCTCCGCCTCCCACACCACCTCCTCTACCTCCTCCTCCACCACTTCCCCCTTCCACTCAGCTCCCTCATTCTCATATGCCACCACCCCATCTCTACTTCTCCTCCCCCTTTCCCATCTCGTCCATCAGCATATCAGCAGCCCTCTGCTCAGTCATCTGCCCATGCACCTGTGTGGTTGGCTCTCATCATTTCTATGCACCCTGGTGGGCCTCCCATTCTGCATTGCCCCTAGACAGGAAAGCATGCAGTCCGCACCTTGCTACACATTGGCCTACTGCTGTGTGCACCTACTGAGCAACCATCCCTCTCTGAGGTCGCCTCTGGCAGCTGCATGGTCCACCTGACTGTGCCAGGATGAAGGAGTCATGGCATGAGCTGGAGAACCTGGCACATACATCCATTATGTGCAGCTCCGCATTCACCACCAGCGGCATATTTAGTGAGGTATAACCATGCCGATTCCTGTAGGCCCACTGTTCCTGTCTGGGTGCCCTCATGGCTACATAGTAACATAGTATATGATAGCAGATAAAGACCAGTATGATCCATCTAGTCTGCCCAGCAAGGCAGCAAGAGCAGGTGCACCTGCTGCTCCATGCACGTCACCCCTCCACATGCCTTTGTTTAGGGGTGTACCAACCGCTCCATGTAGGTCACCCCTATTTGTTGAAATATAAGAGTTAGTTATGTTTATTTTGATTTTATCTTGTTGCTATAAAGGGATCCACAGTGTCTGTCCCATGCCATTTTGAATTCTGTCACTGTATTTGCCCCCACCTCTTCCATCTGGAGGGCATTCCAAGCATCCACCACCCTTTCAGTGAAAAAGTATTTCCTGACGTTGCCTCTCAGTTTACCCCCTTGCAGCTTCATGTTATGCCCTGTAGTTTTACAGCTTCCCCATCTTTGGAAGAGATTTGTTTGTTCATTAATACTCTAAGTATTTAAAGGTCAAGAATTATAACTCCCATGTCCCTCCTCTCCTCCAGAGTGTACATATTTAGGTCTTCAAGTCTCTTCTGATAAGTCTTCTGACGCAGGCTCCAAATAATTTTGGTCGCCTTTTTCTGAACCCTTTCCAGTCTTTTTATATCCTTTGCGAGATATGGTCTCCAAAGCTGGACACAATATTCCAAGTGAAGCCTCACCAGCGACTTGTACAGTGACATTAGTACCTCTTCCTTTCTGCTGGTAATTCCTCTTTGTATGCAACCCAGCATCCTTATGGCTTTTGCAACTGCCTTGTCACACTTTTTCACCACCTTGAGATCCTCAGAAACAATTACTCCAAGGTCCTTCTCCTGGTCCTTGCACCCCAACCTCTCGCCCCCTATCGCATACAATTCCCTTGGATTTCTGCATCCCAAGTGCATGACACTGCACTTCTTCACATTAAATCTTAACTGCCAAGCATTAGACCATTCTGCCAGCATTAGACCATTCTTTTGTAGATCTTTCCTCATGTTCCCCGCTCCCTCAGGGGAGTTCTCTCTGTTGCAAATTTTCATGACATCTGCAAAAAGATTTTTCCATTCAGTCCTTCAGTAATATCACTTACAAATCAGTAATATCACTTACAAATAGATACTCTATGGTGAAAGTGGACACTCTAGCTTTCTACCGTACCTTTTTCATGCAGCGTACATCTTACGTTCAGATACCGGAAGTGACGCACACGTGTGAGGCCTGGCTTCGTTCCTTGGGCTGCGGAGGTGACGGTGACGGGCGATCCGGTTATCTGTTACCCAGAAGTGCAGTTTTCAATGTTTTGCACCGGAGCTGTGGAACAGTCTTCCAGATGAGTTGCTGCTATTACCTCTCTCAGCTCCGCCCCGGAAGTTGCACAATTGCGTACAGCGCAGTTGCACGCGCGCACCGAGCAGGTCGCCATTTAAAGACGCTGCCTGCCTGCATTCCCTCATTCTCCCTCTGAACTACTGTTGCCATATTTGCTGCTATTACCTCTCTCAGCTCCGCCCTGGAAGTTGCGCAATTGCGTACAGCGCAGTTGCGCGCACGCACTGAGCAGGTCGCCATTTAAAGACACTGCCTGCCTGCGTTCCCTCATTCTCCCTCTGAACTACTGTTGCCATATTTGCTGCTATTACCTCTCTCAGCTCCGCCCCGGAAGTTGCACAATTGCGTACAGCGCAGTTGCACGCGCGCACCGAGCAGGTCGCCATTTAAAGACGCTGCCTGCCTGCATTCCCTCATTCTCCCTCTGAACTACTGTTGCCATATTTGCTGCTATTACCTCTCTCAGCTCCGCCCCGGAAGTTGCGCAATTGCATACAGCGCAGTTGCGCGTGCGCATCGAGCAGGTCACCATTTAAAGACGCTGCCTGCCTTCGTTCCCTCATTCTCCCTCTGAACTACTGTTGCCATATGTAAGCTGCTTTCTGTGGATGTGCTTTGGCTTTTACTGTTTATGATTTGCCTTTTTGTTACCTTGATTACTCTCCTGCTGAGCTGTCTGCTTGTCTATCTGTCTTCTCTTCTTCCTTCTCATTATTGCCTCATTTCTTTTCTTTTTAGTTGCTGCTATTACCTCTCTCAGCTCCGCCCCGGAAGTTGCGCAATTGCGTACAGCGCAGTTGCGCGCGCACACCGAGCAGGTCGCCATTTAAAGACGCTGCCTGCGGCGTCTCACGCCGTGGCGGCACACGCCGTTGGCGCGTGCCCAAGGAGCAGGACGTGCTCCTTGGGCGAGCTCCTTGGGGCGACGACAGGGGCAACGCTTCGTACTCCTCGTTGTTTCAACCTGCTTTCCCGCCAGTCTCCGGTGTTCTGTTTGCATATTATTTCCTGTCTGCGTTTTGCACCGGCAGCAGCTCACGGGTCTCCTCCAGTCGTGTTCGCTTTGCCCACACGACGACCTTGCCCCGCTCTCTGTTCTGGCTTCCGCGCTTCCTCTATTTTGTTTTGCTTTGGTTTTTCTTCATGTCAGCCATCCCGGTGGTTTGGGGCTGTCGGCCCTCCAACCCCTTTCCTACCCCCTACCGAAGCCGCGTACTTTCTCAGGTTGCTCTACACTCTCGTCCCTTGGCATCGCCCCTTCTTCCGCCCGTTAGTGCGCCCCTGCTCCTGCCTCCAGCGTCAGTGCCCCCAGGGTTCCTCCGATTAGTCTTGCTTAACTGCCGCTCGCTTCGGTCGAAAGCTATTCTCATTCACAACCTCGTGGAACGCGAACGCCTTGATGTTCTTTTCCTGGTCGAAACATGGCTGAAGGAAAGTGAAGACCCTCTCCTTACACGTTGCCTTCCTCCAAATTTTCAGGCCATATCCCTCCCACGTATTGCACGGACGGGTGGGGGAGTTGCGGTTATTTACCATTCCTCGGTCCCCCTGTTCAAAATCTCTTCCGCCTCATTACATTATCCAGAGTCCTTGCTTCTCCAATTAGATGGTCAGCCAGCTCTACAGTTCCTCCTTATCTACTGTCCCCCTTCTTCCCCTCCTCCCCTCTGAGATTCCCTTCTCTCCACTATTTCCGATCTATCCCTCCAATTCCCTCATCTCCTTATTCTTGGTGATTTTAATGTCCACTTTGACTCACCCACCTCAGCCAGGGATATTGCTTTCTCTGCGCTTCTCCACGATCTCTCCCTGCTTCAACATGTGTCTCTTCCCACCCATGTAGCTGGTCACACTCTGGATTTAGTCATCTCTTCTGCCAACTCCCTATTTCAGATCTCATCTCCTACTTCAGAACCTGTTCCCTGGTCCGATCATGTTTGTCTCACTTTCACTCTTTACTCTGTACCTCCTCTCCCCTCCTTTACCTTCTCGGCTATCCCGACGGCTCAATTTGGCATCCTTCCAAAGTTTCTCTGTGGCCTACCGTCCTCCCTCACAAGATTTTCCTTCCCTGTCACCCTCCTCTCAAGTCACCCATTGGAATGCTGGACTTTCTCTCACCCTAGATCAAGTTGCTCCCCTGAGGCCTAGCAACCCTCGTCATGCTGCTCACCACCCCTGGTTTCACTCAGGTCTCCGACTGCTGTGTTCCCAGCTGAGGAGAGCTGAGCATCTTTGGCGGAAATCCCGTTCTGCCGCTTCCTATCAGCACTTTAAATCATGCCATGCCCACTACAGATCGAGTATCCACCGCGCCAAGTGTTCCTTCTATTCCACATCCATTGTCTCAGCTCCCAACCGTTCACGACAACTCTTTGCTACTCTGCATACGCTCTCCCAACTCCAGGCCCCTCCCAAGCATAAGCCTGTCTCTGCCTTGCAAGCCCCCAGCCTGACCACACTGGCCTCCTTCTTCTCCTCCAAAGTCCAAAACCTCTGTTCCTCTCTTCCTTTTTGCCCTCAGGCATTGCATTCACCTCCCCCTATCTCGCCTCCGCCATCCCCCTTGCTGTCACATGCCTGGACCAACCTTTACCCGGTCACCTCTCCAGAGCTCATCCAGCTACTGTCCACAACTCATAAGACCACGTGCCCTCTAGACCCCATTCCCTCCTCCTGGTTCGCTGAGCCTTTTCCCATCCTCTTACAGTCCCTCCTCACCATTATTAATTCTAGTCTGTCATGTGGTACTTTCCCCGGCCCATGGAAGCATGCTCTGGTTCGCCCTCTCCTGAAACATCCATCTTTAGACTCCTCTGTCCCCACCAATTTTCATCCAGTGTCCAACCTTCCTTTTGCCTCTAAGCTTCTAGAAAAGGTGGTTTTCTCACAACTTTCCCATCACTTGGATTCCACACACTTTCTGCACCCTCGGCAGTCCAGATTCCGGCCCGGGTATAGTGTTGAAACTACCATCACAGCAGTTATGAATGAAATACGCACCTCCCAAGATCAAGGCAACATCACAATAGCTGTATCCCTCGATCTCTCAGCCGCTTTCGACCTGGTAGATCACACCCTTCTTCTCTCTCGACTGTGGGATGCAGGTATTCGTGGTGTTGTCTATCATTGGTTTCACTCTTTCTTATCCTCTCGTTCATTTGCGGTTACTTCTGCCCTCTCTACTACAGATCCCTTCCCTCTCACTTGTGGTGTCCCACAAGGCTCCATTTTGTCTCCCTTGCTGTTTAACATCTTTCTGGCCCCCTTGTCTCTACTTATCCAACAGCTGGGGATTTCAGGCTACTATTATGCCGACGACATTTTTCTTCTACATCATACTGCCTCGTCCCATCCCGATATTACTCCGCTGGAGGCCTGTCTATCCTCAGTTTCCTCCTGGCTCTCATCCAACTGTCTGGTTCTTAATGTTTCTAAAACGGCGGCTATCTGGTTCACCCACGGTTCTCCCATTCCGTCTCTCACTCCTTCCTTTTCCGGTATCCCTATTTCCACAGTCGTTTAACTCCGTTATCTCGGTGTCACTCTCGATAGCGCTCTTACTTTTCATGATCACATTTCCTCTATTTCTCAGCGTTCCTTCTTCTGCCTTAGGCAGATTCGTGCTATCCAGCCTTTCCTATCTTCTCAAGCCCTCACTACCCTCCTTCTCTCTCTGGTTATAACCCGGTTAGACTTCTGTAATTCCATTTATGCCGGTATCCCCCAGTATCAGCTACATCGACTACAGTTAATTCAGAACACAGCTGCTCGGATGATCCTGCATGCCTCCCCACGATATCACATCACCCCTCTCTTGCAGCATCTCCACTGGTTGCCACTACAGTTCCAGATTCCCTTCAAAGTCCTCACCCTAGTTCATCGAGCTATCTATCTCCACAGACCCCAATACCTCTCGGATCTGCTCACTTTTCATATCCCTACTCGCAGCCTTCGGTCCATTCATGTTAACCGCCTCCACCTTCCAGCCCCCTCTCGTGCCCACCTCCAATCCACTCGTAAATCAGCCTTTTTCTACCTCGGTCCCTCCCTCTGGAATTCACTGCCCACAGCCCTCCGCTTAGAAGAATCCTACCCCAAGTTCCGTTCTCTCCTCAAGACCCATTTTTTCTCCTCCGCCTTTCATGATCCTCTGTGACATCTCATAACCCCACTCTCTTTTCTATCTTTCTGCCCTCTATTCTCCATCTTTCCTTTCTCCTAATTTGTTGTAACCTCTTTTTCTCTCTCTGACATAATGTTTTAATCACATTGTAAACCGCCCCGATGTAATGGGGGGCGGTATATCAAATGTTCTGTAAACAATAAACAATAAATACATTGAACAGTACTGGCCCCAGGACCGAACCCTGGGGCACACCGCTAATCACCTTCCTTTCATCTGAGTGAATTCCGTTAACCATCACCTTCTGTCATCTGTCAGTCAACCAATTTCTGATCCAGTTTACCACCTTGGGATCCATCCCCAAGCTGTTATTGATAGCCTCCTATGAGGAATGGTATCAAAGCCTTTGCTGAAATCTAGGTAGATCACATCCATCGCATGCCCTTGATCTAATTCTCTGGTCACCCAGTCAAAGAACTCAATCAGATTTGTTTGGCAAGATCGTCCTTTGGTAAAACCATGCTGTCTTGAATCATGCAATCTGTTGGTTTCAAGAAAGTCCATTATTCGCTCTTTCAGGAGCGACTCCATTGCTTTTCCCACCACCGAGGTAAGGCTTACTGGCCTGTAGTTTGACACCTCTTCCCTATTACCACTTTTGTGAAGAGGTACTACATCAGCTCTTCTCCAGTCCTGAGGAACTTCTCCTGTCTCCAAGGATCTATTTAAAACATCCTTTAATGGCCCTGCAAGAACCTCTCTGAGCTCTTTCAGTATCCTGGGATGTATCCCATCTGGTCCCATGGCCTTGTCCACCTTCAGTTTTGCAAGCTGTTCTAACACATCAGCTTCTGTGAATGGTGTGGTATCTACTCCATTCCTATTTGTATATTTGTCAATCACAGGTGGTCCTTCTCCAGGATTTTGTTTAGTAAAAACAGAGCAGAAGTATTTGTTTAGCATGTTCTATTTTTCAATGTCATAAATCCATTCCCGTCATTTTTGAATCCTGCAATTCCACCTCTGATTTTCCTCCTCTCCCGAATATACCTGAAAAAGGTTTTGTCGCCACACTTCACATCTTTAGCCATCTTTTCTTCTGCCTTTGATTTTGCTATCCTTATTTCTCTTTTTGTCTTTTTTAGTTTTATCCTGTATTCTCTTCTGTGTTCCTTTGTTTACAAACTTCTGAATTTTGTGAAGGCTGTGGTTTTTGCCTTTATTTGTGCAGCCACTTCTTTGGAGGACCAAATAGGTTTCCTTTTCCTCTTGTTTTTATTTACTTTCCTTACATACATATCTGTTGCCCCTTTTATTGCTTCCTTTAGTTTAGCCCATTGCAGTTCCACTTCCCTTATCCCCTCCTACCTTGCCAATTCCTCCTTCAGATACTTAGCCATTTTACTGAAGTCAGTGTTTTTGAAGTCTAGGACTTTGAGCTTGCTGTGATTGGACTCAGGTGTGCAGTCCAGCACTCCAAGCACTGAGGAGAAGCTGGCACTCCCCTGAGGTCCTTGGGAATACAATGAGGTGCCCCAGGTGTCGCAGGAGGGCCCTGGTGACAGCAGCAATACAGTGGCTGGTGGCAGACTGGGTGATACGCATCGTTGCCCCTACGACATGTTGGAAGCTCTCTGTGTCAAGAAACGCAAGGGTGGTAGTGCCAGGCTTCTCCCAGTGGATGGCTCAATGTCCTGACTGAGGAGGGCACAAAGCTCAATTATTGCTTCACCATCTAGACAGTACCTCTGGAAGACCTCTTCCCCCGTTAATTGGAGGTAGGATACCCGTGGCCTGTGCACTCGGTGGGGCACGATACCTGCACCTCTAGTGCTGGCTATCTGGCCATTGTGATGGCTGGGTAGCTTGCCGTCTCCTCCACTGTGCCTGGGCTCTTTGGGTCTGACATTGCTTCTGACTTAGCCTTAGCACTCCCCACATCACTTGCACCTTGCTGAAACACGGATATGTTCTGCTACACGGCTTTGCCACAGCCTTTCCTATTCTCCTAAGCGACTGTAAACCTTGCTTAATCGTGCACCGTTTGTGGCATTCCTGGAAGGCAGCCATACTATTGAATATCAACAGTATGCTGTTAGGCCAGTGCACCACGCATGGCACACCCCGTTGCGCCTTCATCACCATGCAGTTAGCATTAGCCGTGAAACGGTGATAATGATTTCTGGACGGGTATGTGGTGATCCGGTTTAGACGGTTATGGTGGTATTACACATGTATACCCTCATTCCCAGCGTCTATCTGCCACCTAGTGCTTTAAATATCGGGTCCATGGTTTCCAGATCCAAGCATCATCATTTAAGGGGCTAGTTACTAAAGTGCACTAATGTTAATATTAATTCCCCCAACACATGTTATTCTAGCGCAGGTCCTGTGTTATTCAATGGGACCTAGCTTAACATGCTTTAATATTAGAGCACCTTAGTAACTAGCCCTTTGGTGACTTCTTGTGAGGATAATTATAATAGGTCACTTAGGTGTGAAGACCACATACTTTATCCTATTTTATAAAGATACACTGGTACATCTGTCTTTATAAAATACTAGTACAAATCCGGCAGAAATAGTTCCTAGATTGAAGCTCTGGACATTTATGCCCACTTGGGAGCGTGAAGTGGCTTTTAGAAACTATGCACATAAATTGCAATTCCACCCAAGCCACTCCTCAGAACACGCCTACTCTGAAGTCACATCCAAGCATATGCCTAATTGCACTGTGCATACTTTTTAGACGTGAGGTCATTTTAAGAGAGGCATGTTACACATGTATACTGGTGAACATGCATGAGAAGCATGCATGTTCACCAGGGAGGAGTAGCCTAGTGGTTGGGGCAAGGTACTTCAGGCCAGAAGGTCGGGGGTTCAAATCCCACTAGAGGACAGCAACCTTGGGCTGGAAGGACTGGGGTTTCTAGTCCCACAGATGCTCCTTGTGGTCTTGGGCAAGCCACTTAACCCTCCATTGCCCATGTTCCCTGTAAGTATTAGTGTATGTGTCTCATATCCCTGCATGTTAAATGTATCCCCCAATTGTGTTGTGACCACTTTGATTGAAGGATAAGGTGGTATACAAAAACTGTCTAAATAAATAAATAAAATAAGAAGCCCTGTAGAATATTATCTCCTTTAGGTGAGCTTTCAAGATTTCTCCTTCAGATGTCTATATGCCTTTAAGAGCAAATATTTGTAGCATTCTAATTATAGGTTTTATATAACTTGAGAACTATAAAAAGAACAATCTTTTATCACTATATTAGAAGAGCTTATTCCATATATATGTCTATTGTAGTTACGCTTACTAGCCATAAAACAAAATAATGAGGTTCAATTTTCTTTACAGCTACACAAAGACAGATTTAAAACAAGGTATATTATCACAATGTGCTTTGTTCCTGGAGGTAAGCTGTGAACTATAAATGAATAATCTAACTGAAAAACTGTTTTGGATTTTGCAATAAATGTTTTTGTTAAAACATCACTTCAGAGGACCAGTTCAAGGGCTCAATGGCAGTAACCTACAGGAGCTGAATTTCACAGCTTAACTTCTGCTTCTTGGATTGGCTGGGGCCAGGAAGAAGTTTACAGCACTGAATAATGGCGATGCCCATTGGCTAGATTCAGGGTGTGCACATGCCAGGTTTGGGATGTAGTTGTGCTTTATGACCCCTGGGCAAGAATAGTCTCCACAATGACTGGGATGAAGGGTGGATTATAAAAAAAAGTGCAGAAAAACCTCAAATGTATGCAAATGAAAGCTTCTACTACTATAGCCCAACAAAAGCTGATTTGAATTAAGCTGAAAGACCCAAAGCAAATTGCTGAGTTAGAAAAAAATAGATTCATGTCAAGTAATTCCTGAAACTTCAACAAACTGTAAAGCAAGTAAAAGCACTGAGAACTCTTCAGCTGTAGAAAGAAAGGTAGCTTGTACTATATAGCAGTTTTCCAAACTAAAGATACCACACTGTTACTCTATCTCTAGGTCAAACAAGCAGGCATTTAGCAGCCCTCCTAACTTAGTCCATTTTCTAAGAAGAATCTAGGAATCCACAAATTATGGCATCCACCAAGCAAGAAGGTTTATTTCTGGGGTTCCCCTGTAAGTTAGGGTGAGAGATCCAGTGGTCCCAAAGTCCACGCTTGTAAGTATTCCCTCTCTGGTCCCCCCCCCCCTTCTGGGCAACTGTCCCGTTCCCCCCCCCCCCTGGGTCCAAAGTAGCCCTCACCAGGGTCTTTTGTAACAGCACAAAAATGAATGATATGCAAATTATTAGGAATATGCAAATGATGCCTTCCCAACATCCTTCATTTCAGATAAATAATGAAGAGTACAATAAATTCCCCCTCCTTTAAGTCTCTGATTCAGCCGGGGCACATCCCAGGTGTGGAATTACCTGGATGCCCCACCACCTCCCACATAGCTGTCTGTTGCTAATACCACTCCAAGTCTGGTGGGTTATCTATCGGCTGAATGTCCATGGGTGGTTCTTCAAGGACTAGCTGTTGCTCATTTCCCAGCTCCATCTTCTTCTCCCACCAGGCTCCCCTTGATCCTTCCTAAGGGGGTCTACTTCCATGGGGGTCTAGCCAAAATCCTCCACTTCCCTCTCAATCCAGGTGTTGTCAGGGAGCTGGGCCCTATGCCTCCTGGCTGGGAGGGAAGCAGGGTCTTGGGCCCTTCTTTAGCCCCTGGGTGTCCTTGTCCACCGCTCTAGAGGCCCCTCCTAGATGGGTCCACATCCTCAGAGCATGGATTGGCTGGGGTCCCCTGGGACTCTGGAGGTGACAGAATGTGCACCCCATCACACATACACAACAAACACCTAACAAGGAAGTGATTTCCCCTATGTACTACTCTACTTCTAGGGATTCAGTTCTTAGCTGTCTTATTTTACAGTTAATTAGGAGTTCTTTTACTACAGTGCAGTAAGTGCTAGAGAAACCACGTGGTAAATGCAGAGGCCATGACAAGCATGCCCAGGCCTCGCATTCCCATCTTTGCCAGGGAGCATGGAAGCACTCATATTACCTGCCAAAGCCAGGCATGATCAGGCTCCCCACCAGAGTAATCTCACCCCCTCTGGGCAGGCTCACTCCTGTGATCCCCCCTGAGTAAGGCAACCCTTACCCAAATACAGCGACTCCCACCTGCATTCCTCCCCTGATTAAGTTACCCCCCTTCCTGAGATTTCCCAACCCATGAGCCACCATGAACTTCCCCTACAGAACCTCAGATCCAGGATTCCACACAGGTGCTCTCTAGTAGTCCTAGCGGTGATTGGGACAGAGGCAGTCCCTCTCCACTGCTGCCCCTGCTCCAGCAGTCTTCAAAATGATGCTGGGAACACCTCATGCTAGCCTCGCAACTCCTAGCAGCACTACTGTGAGACTAGCATGTGGTGCTCCCAGTGCCATTTAGAGAATTGTCAGAGCACAAGCAGGACTGGAGGGGAGCTTCTCTGACCCTGATAATCTCTCGAACCACAAGAGAGCTCCCAGGAAAACCCTGGGAGGGGAGTCCAGCTCCAGTGTTGGTGGGCCCCTCTGCAGGGCCTCCATGGCTGGAATGCTTTCTGGCCATGAATGTAATGAATGGGGTGCCATGATTGAGGGGGGGAGCTGGATTGTGTGTGGGGAAACATGGAGGGGTCACCATACTTGGAGGACTACCTTAGGGGAATCATGGGGAGAACGGGAGCGGAAGGGAGACACCAGTGTTTGGAAGCCTGCATGGGCTATTGCTGCCCTACTGGAGTAGAGGTAATTGTAGTCACGCCATTGGCAGTTGTGGCCCCAGAGCTGGTTCAAGATGCTGGTGCCCTAGGCAAACATTAAGCTTTATGCCCCCTCCTGGCTGTCAGAATCTAGCTTTGAATGCCCCCCAGAAGCTGCTGCCATAGGTGACTGCCTAGGTTGCCTACTGGTTGAGTCAGCCCTGCAAAGAGCCCCTAATCAGCTGGAAAATAAGCACTTAAATTCACAATGTATAAACAGCTATGGATAGAATCTCTAATTATACTAGGCCTACATCAATGGATAGTGCAAGGCACTTTGTGTGGAGACAGGGGACTGTACCAGGTCCCATTTATAGACCAGGAGTTCAGAGGCTGCATGCCACACATCCTCTGCATTTTATCATCATTATACTGTACTTAGCACTTCAGTTTTTCTTAGTAGCTGATCTGCATGAAGACCTAGTACCAAGGCAAAGCATGCAAGTCACTTCTATGGGAACAAGTCATTGCTATTTCTATTGCAAGTCAGATGCTACATTTAAAGTCCTGCAAATATGGTGCCTGCTAGATTGAACTCGGGAATAAAAATTATTTCAGTAGGTTTGTGTTCCCAGTTTTTAGAAAGTGAGCATAGATGTCAAAGGTTTTCAGTGCACGCTGGCCCCTCTGAACTTAGTGAATCAAGTGTTTCTGCAGAACAAGAGAGAGTTATATTTGCTGTTATCATCTCCATCTCTCTGTGTTCCTGGCACTGCAGTTTTCCGTTTGATGCTTAGATAGTTGACAGCAATGTTCAACATCCTTCAGCAGTATAAACAGATGCGAAAGAGCTGCAGCACATTCATCGGCAGCAACTCAGATGGGTGATTCTGCTCCAGAAAAGCTAAGGCAAGTGTATTCCTTTCTGAAGGTTCTTTCTTGATTAAATTCACGTTGTACTTTGATGTGCTATTGAACAGGAATGTTAGCACTACTGACTTTACAGCTAGTCAAGTTCTTATGTCAAGGTTCTCCTCAACTCTGTATGTAAGATCTGTTCATATCCCCCCCCCCCCCCCCATAACTTTAAACCTTCAGTTTGCCTCAGAAGAGGCAACTTGATCCTTCACTAAGGCTTTGGCCACTGCTATGCTTCACGATATGGGGCAGGGAATGATCTCACGATACTTAGATATCTGAGGTCTTTCTTCTCATAAGCACATAGAGACATTGCATTACATCCAAATGTAGTCACTAACATTTAAATCCAAACTGTAATCATTTCATTATTTCACGGTAGCTGGTGTTATTTAAATTTACTTTTCCACTGTTATTAGTTTCTGACACATGGGGTAAAACTAATTTGGTACAAGTTACAGCAGTTGAAAGAAGTAATTATGATTAACACATTAAATTGCATTTGAAAGAAAAATTGTTTATAAAGCAAACATTTTAACTAATCAGCTATTTGGATTGCAAATGGTTGGAGAATTTTAAAACAGTGCTTGAAAAAAATAGTTGAGTGATATTCAGTTGCTGTTGTCGGTGTTTTGTTTAAATGCTGTCACTGTGGCCAAAAATAATTTGGATATTCAGCACCAGTATTTGGATAATGGCTAGCGCTGAATAGCCAGAGAGAGGGGTCAGTGCCAGCATTTTTGCTGTCTTAAGCTATCTGGATAGCTGAATATCATTGCTATCTGGATAATTCCAGAGATCACCGCTGCACTATCCGGATAGCATCCTGAATATCACCAGATACATCCCGGCCAGCGGCACTTATCTGGATAGCAGGTGTCTTTGAATCTTTACCCCTATTTCTTTTGGAAAGAAATGGTAAAGAATGTTCTTCAGGTTGCAGAAGGAAAAATTATAACAGTGCTAAAATGATGCATTTTGTAACAAGATGTGGTCAGCTTTGCAGCACTGTAATAGACATCGCATTAGGACAATACAAGATTCCTTATGCATACATAAAAGGCATCCTGACCAATCAGATTAGCAGACTTGGAGCCACACAAATTTCCCTGCATGTTTCACTATGTCTTCCTGGCAAAGGTCCATGTTTTACTGCAAAACCAATTATAATGGGTTATTTTATGTCTTTAACAATACTGTATCTTGCTGACTCTCTTAAAAGGCAGAGACCATTAAAAGTAGCTAATCTAAAGTCAGTACTGTGCATGTATTTTAGTATAGCCACAACACATTCAAAGAGTTTTGCTCTACTTGAGTTAGCACAACATAAGAACATAAGATATGCCATACTGGGTCAGACCAAGGTCCATCAAGCCCAGTATCCTGTTTCCAACAGTGGCCAATCTAGGTCATATGTGCCTAGAAATTTCCCCAAAAGACACAGGTTCCAAATGCTTGTACTGGGTCAAGCATTGATATCCTGGGTCCCTTTTTAATAATGGTTTATGGACCTTTCCTGAACTTGTCCAAACCTTTTTTAAACCCAGCTATACTAACAGCCTTTACTACATCCTCCGGTAACAAATTCCAGAGTTTGATTACACGTTGAGTGAAAAAATATTTTCTTTTATTAGTCTTAAATAGTTTACCCTGTAGCTTCATTGCATGTCCCCTAGTCTTTCTATATTCTGATAACGTAAACAATCGATCTACATTTACCCGTTCCACTCCGTTCATTAATTTATAGACTTCTATCATATCTCCCCTCAGATGTCTCTTTTCCAGGTTAAAGAGCCCTAACCTTTTTAGCCTTTCTTCATAGGAGTATCCTTCCATCCCCTTTACCATTTTGGTGGCTCTTCTCTGAACCTTTTCTAATATCGCTATATCCTTTTTAAGATACGGCGACCAGAATTGCACACAATATTTAAGGTGCGGTCTCACCATGGAACGGTATAGAGGCATTATAATATCTTTTGTTTTATTTTCCATTCCTTTCCTTATGATACCTAGCATTCTATTTGCTCTCTTGGCCACCGCTGCACACTGTGCTGAGGGTTTTAACATGTTATCCACAATGACGCCTAAATCTTTTTCCTGGGTGGTGGTTCCTAATGTAGAACCTTACATCATGTAACCATAGTTTGGGTTGTTCTTCCCTAGGTGCATAACTTTGCACTTGTCCACATTAAATTTCATCTGCCATTTTGATGCCCAGTCTTCCAATTTATCAAGATCCTCTTGCAATTTTCCACAATTCTCTTGGGTTTTAACAACTTTTAATAGTTTTGTGTCATCTGCAAATTTGATAACCTCACTCGTTATTCCACTTTCCAGGTCATTTATGAATATGTCAAAAAGCAGCGGACCCAGCACAGATCCCTGGGGTACACCACTATTCACCTTTCTCCATTGGGAAAATTGGCCATTTAGCCCTACCCTCTGCTTTCTATCTTTTAAGCAGATCCTGATCCACAGTAGTACACTGCCTCCTATCCCATGACTCTTTAGTTTTGCCAAAAGTCTCTGATGAGGGACCTTGTCAAAGGCTTTCTGAAAGTCCAGATACACTATGGGGTATGTTTACTAAACCGTCTTAACGTGTGCTCTGTAACGTGATCGCGCGATAAGGTACCTTATTGCGCGATAATGGCGCTTTACAAGGTGCACAGGTACCTCATCGCATGATAACGCGCGCTGTGGCGCAAACGAGCGCTGAAGGCGGGGAAAGGCTCCTGGAGGGCAGAGGAAGGCTCCCCAGGGGCGGAGAGAAGGGGTCAATGGGTGGAGAGTGGGAGGGGAGAGGCTCCCTGCACACTAACGCTGTGAAATCCGAGGCTCAAAACTAACGCCAGTGAAACCCTGGCGTTAGAGCAGATTTAAAGGGAAAAGAAACCATTTCCGTCAGCAATGTACAGCAAAACCAGGGAAACCTGCAAAAAAGTGATAAGTGTGAAACATGTGCACGGAACAAAAGGGCAAATAAACCTTGAAAATGTACAGAAGAAAATGTAAAAATAAAATAACCAAGCTGGCCAATAGTGATATCAATGGGAAACATAAAAAAACACTCCCAAGAAAGCTCCAAAAAAAATATATGAATTTTGGAAGGGTCTATGCTCTGTCCGCATACAAGGTGAATGAGCCCACTGTGTAATTGCGCTGAGCAGGGTTTCCGACTCCATCGGCCAGGTTTCCTATGGCGTGCACATGTTCCACAACAGCAGGGCAGGCATGTCAGAATGGGCAACTGGACAGATGCTGGAAAAGGGGACACAGAGGGCTGCAGGCGGCACATGCTGTGGTGCAGCTGGCCCACAGTGCGGACTAGGGTGATGCCCAGCTGGCCCATAAGAATGCTGAAACAGTAGAGCAGCCAGACAGCAACTTCTGAGGGCCCAACATGGGCACGAGTGTGCTTCCCACAGTGTCACAGGGGATAGTACCCAGCAGGTACCCCGAAGGGCACGGAACATTGGCATGCGGTGCTGGGGGGAAGCGTGGACAGCTATGCAGGCACCCCTACCCGAGAACCCGCACCATAGGCAGCTGCCTACCTGCACACTGGAGGGCCTGAGACTGCGCTCCACCAGCACCACCAGCAGAAGGGCATGTCAGCATGGTGGCAGAGGGATACTGGTGGTGGAGGGGGCAGTGGCAGCTGCCCAGAGCAGACCGTGGCCTGATCTTAGACTTTAGGAAGACTAAGGGGCATGTTTACTAAACATTCCTAATGTGCGGGGTCGCGGTAGTGTGCCTGTGCCATATAAGGAGTGGGCGGTTCAGGCCGAAAAAGGAAAAAAAAAGACCGTATGTGTGCGCGTCGCGTTAATGTGCGGGGCCCACATTAGCGCGTGGGAAGGCTAAGTGGGGCGCAGCTGGGCACATATAGGAACAGAGCTGTAGCACAATGGTGAAGACAATAACCAATGGTGCAGGGGCCACAGGTTCAATCCCCCAGTGTATGCAGCCCAAAAAGGCTGTCTGAGACACCACCTTGAATGTGGAAATGTGTGTCAGGAAGCAAAAAAATTTTAAGGCGGCACACTGTTCATTTTGGGGCGACATAAGGCGGCGCACTGTTCATTGTGGGGCGGCATAAGGCGGCGCACTGTTCATTGTGGGCAGCAGGATGCGGCGCACTGTTAATTGTGGGCAGCAGGATGCGGCACGCTGATGGCCACAAGGCGGCGTGCTGATGCTAAAGCAAATGAACACAGCCACAGCACAATGGTGCAGGGACCAGGGGTTCAATCCCTCACAATGCCCATTGAAAAAGGCTAGCTGAGGCAGTATATTTTATGTTGTGGAGTGCTTTAGGAGGCTTTTTAATTCTATTTTGTGATAACTACTAGCAAACGCACTCTCACAGCATGTTAACATAAGGCGGACCATAAGGCACATGTTACAGTGCACCGTCCGCCAAGGCACCCTAGAATGTCCCCTATAGGGCAGCATGTATGTTGCGACACAGGATAATGTATAGTGCACCCTATATGGATGCCAACCATAAAGTGCCCTATAGGGCGCCCAATAAAGCACCCTCAGAGGCACCTTATGGGTACAGTACGCTGAGGGTGTTATTGCAGGCATCAACATATGTACAGTAAATGTAAAAAATGCTTTGGAAAACCCTATCACAGAACCCCACTGTGGGTATGAACCCATGACCTCTGGCTGCACAGGCAGTGGCATAACCATTGGGCTACACCTCTACAACTGTAAGCAAGCTCCTGCCTGGCTGCAGATAGCCTGTACGTCACATCACAGACAGTCTGCTGGTGTAAACAGGATAGGGTTAGGCCACCCGTACCCATGATGCACTGCACATGCAAATAAGCTGTCCACAGATGCACACAAGATGGGAACTGCACCCCTAAAGCTACCCGGCCTGGTAGGGGGAGGTGTTCTTGTGCGCCCACACAGCACCTCGGCCTGGTAGGGTGTCCTGAGTGGGTGGACAAACGGCAAAGAGTAGCTAAACACCATCACATTGTGCGGTTACTATGCCCACCCTGAGTGTGTGATGATGCGCCCAGGACCAGGTGCACAACACCTCGCATGGCTGAATGCGGCCATGCCAGAGCTCCAAAGCAGCAATAACCTGTGAAATAGGTAGGTACTGCATAAACATCTTGGAGATCACTGTCTGCCACAGTTATTGGAACACACACACACACACCCCACAGGGCAGTCCAAGCAGCTCCCCACTCATCCATAACACAATATCAGGCCTGTATATTCATAGATGCACCCCACCACTATCTGATATTCTCCTGCAGCAAGCCATCAGCCACTGCACCCTGCAAGGCACTCCATCAAGACACATACCATCTGTGCTCAGTCTGCTGGTTGGTCCTGATGGAAATGCATGCACCCACAACTGGGGTGGCAGCACACACAAGCAGATAAGTCAGTGAAAAGGCCCCAACAGGAAACCCATATATATCACATGAAAGAAACACAATACACCACTATGGGTGTGCCTAGCCATGCTGCCATCACTGCACACTCAGGGTGAGAGTGATCCCCCAGCAACACATACAGAGGTCCCCCTGTCTGTGTAGGTGGTGGCCGGGCACTACCATGTCCCTGCCAGTGCCCTATGCCCTGTGCAGCTGCATCCTGGTCAGCCCACCCTGTGAGATATACCCATGGTCCCTTGCTACTCATTATGCACATTAGCAGGCCAATACTGGCAACAGTGCTGGCAGTGTGGGCTGTGGAAGGGGCTTGCAGCCAGCACCCACTGTATAGACAGACACACACTTCCACACCTATGCCAGCATGGTGCTACTATTGAGGAGGTAATTAGCCTTGGCCACCAAACCTGTCCTAGTCACGGCAAGGCATGGATATGGTACGCAGTACTGCTGGGGGTCACTCCCCAGGGTGGTAAACACCGTCAGAGGCCAGTCCTGGAGCACGCCCCGCAAACACCTAACATATTGTTCTGATGGGGTCAACTAGCAGTATGTGCGTAACGTATGGATATCTATCTGCCAGTACTCCTAGCAAACGTCTCAGAGCTGTGTACCGTATACCTCAGGTGTAGGGTGACATTGCTAAGGTATGCAGGTGCTAGTATTGGGAGATGCACACAGGGTCCACTGTTCTGCCTCTCCAGGAGACATTGGCCAATGGGGCCTGTGGGTGTGGGTGTGTCTGCCCCTGTTGGCTGCTGCTTTACGGCAGAGATTCCCAACCCCAGTCCAGGTCTGCATCACACTGTTCGTGTTTTCCTGCTGTCCCTCATGAATATGCATGAGCTACATCTACATGCCATGGGGGTGGTGCATATACAGCACAGGCATTTGTATGAGTGGCAGCATGGAACCTGACTGGTGTGTGGCACACCAGGAATGCATTTGGGAGAGTCTGCTCTAGGTACTGCCCCTGTTCATGGTGTCTGTGCTCAGTGGGGTAAAAGATAGACGTATTACCATTGCATATGTCCTCGACACGAAAGGTGTGTCCTTACTATCACTGTGTAGGTGTGGGAAAAATATGTGGCTAGGATTGGCAGAAGCCCCAGCTGGGCTTTGAACCTGTGACCTTCTGTTCTTGCATGCACTGCACCACTGTGTAGCCACAGAGTGGCTGGTTTCCCTGGAACATCCATGACTGTGGATCCGGCAGGGCCTGTCTGTTGCAGTGGACTGTGCCAGCCTGCACATGGCTAGGCCTCTGTCTTCTGTGGCTAGCAGCCACTGCCCCCTGCACCACATGTACTCGTCCGCCAACATGCTGGCATGAGCTTCTCTCAGAAACAGCAGATGACCAGATTGCAATGTGGCAGTACGGGACTGCATTTGGGGGATTTGGCTGTAGGTAATGCCCATTGTTGTTGTGTTTTTGCAGTGTTGTGTAAAATATGGGTATTTTCCCCATGCTTATGTTCCCTGCAATACAGGGGTGTCTGCGCTATCTTTGTTTAGTGGTGGGTAAAATATAGGGGGCCTGGGCTGGCATGTGCCCCAACTGGGATTTGAACCTCTGACCCTCGAGGTACTGGCTCTGTCTGCTGCACCACACTATGGCCACAGAGACAATGCAGCCCCTGGAGGTAGTATACCTGGCAGGATGGAGTCACAAACCCTGCTCTACGCATTTTTACTGTGGGCACATGCACTCTGTCTGGTGACAAACGTGCACATAAACCCCGGAAATGACCACAGACACTGGGGGACAATATATCACCACGCTGGGCAAAAGTGATATTAATGGGCAACCATAGCAAACACTCCCAGGAAAGCTCCAAAAAGGACATTTGTTTTGGATGAGTCTACGCTCTGTAGACCCTTCCAATATACATTTCTTCTTTCTGGAGCTTTCCTGGGTGTGTTTTCTATATTTGCCCATTACTATAACTGTTCCCCAGCTGCATTACTATTTGTGATATTTTTGTTGTGGTCACTTTCTATTTTTATTTTCACTTTTGTGCTGTGCACATGTATCACACTGCTCACGTTTTGCAGGTTTCCCCGATTTTGCTGTACATTGCTGACGGAAATGGTTTCTCTTCCCTTTAAATGCCCTCTACCGCGAGTGTTTCACTCGCGGTAGTTTTGCTTTGGGATTCGGCCCCGATAATGTGCGGGGAGCCTCTCCCCTCCCCTTCCCCGCCCATTAAACCCGTCTCTCCGCCCCTCAGGAACCTTCCTCCGCCCTCCGTTAGCCGTTCCACGCCTCTATCGGACATTTGCGGGCCCATACTTGTGCGGGGCCCGTTATTGTGCCGCGCACCTGTGCAGGGGTGACACGCACGATTGCGGGGCGTTTAAGCGCTCTTAAGTACCGCTTTTAGTGCGCTATTTTGCGGCGCGCAAATTAGCGGTTTTTAGTAAACATGCCCCTAACTTTGCGAAGATGGGCCAATACCTCAGGGAGTCGTTAGTGGGATGGGAACAGCTGGGGGATGTAGAAAAACAGTGGGCAAAACTGAAAGGGGATATTTTAAGGGCAACCAACCTTTTTGTTAAAATGATAAATAAAGGCAAAAGGAAAAGGAGACCGCTATGGTTTTCTAAGGAAGTAGCTGAAAAAGTGAAGAAAAAGAGGGAGGCCTTCATGAAATACAAGAGATCACAGAGAGAGGAAGACAGGCATCTGTATTTGGAAAAACATAGAGAAGCTAGCAAAGTAGTCAAGAAGGCAAAGATTATTCTCCCCTTATGACTGTACCCCTGTTCTATGTAAGCACATTTTGTTATGTAAAAACATTGTTGCATTGTTCAGTTGTAATGCAAACCGCACTGATCTTAATAGCACGGTATATAAGAAAAACAAATAAATAAATAAATAAAAAGGAGGAGGAAATAGCCAATGCAATAAAATGGGGGGATAAGACATTTTTCAGATATATTAGTGAGAAGAGGAAGGGCAAAAGTGGTATTGTCAGACTCAAGGGTGCAGGGGGGGGGAATATGTAGAAGCTGATAAGGATAAAGCAGAATTGCTTAACAAATATTTTTGTTCTGTGTTCACAGATGAAGAACCAGGAGCAGGACCTCAGAAAACACCCACAAATAGGAACAGAAGCGAGGGACATCTTGAACAATTTTCAGAAGACTGTGTTCGTGAGAAACTAGCTCAACTTAAAGTAGACAAAGCAATGGGACCGGATGGGATACACCCTAGAATACTGAGGGAACTTGGGGACGTTCTAGCAACTCCACTGACTGACCTTTTCAATGCCTCGTTGGAGTCGGGAGTGGTGCCAAAAGACTGGAGAGAGGCTCATGTGGTGCCTTTACACAAAAGCGGAAGTAAGGATGTGGTTGAAAACTACAGGCCGGTTAGTTTAACTTCGGTGGTGAGTAAATTATTGGAAACGCTGCTGAAAGAGAAAATAGTGAGGTTTCTGGAGTCCAGCGGATTACAGGATCCGAGGCAGCATGGATTCACCAGCGGCAGGTCTTGTCAGACAAATCTGATTGATTTCTTTGACTGGGTGACCAGGGAGTTGGACCGAGGGAGAGCTCTAGATGTGGTGTATTTAGATTTCAGTAAAGCCTTTGACACTGTTCCTCACAGGCGACTTATAAACAAACTGAGCACCCTAGGGATGGACCCTAAAGTTACTGCTTGGGTTAGAAATTGATTGGGTGGGAGGCGACAAAGAGTACAAGTAAATGGAGCTCACTCTGAGGAGAAGGATGTTACCAGTGGTGTGCCCCAGGGATCTGTCCTTGGTCTGATTCTTTTTAACATCTTTGTTAGTGATATAGCAGAAGGGCTGTCGTTTAAGGTTTGCCTCTTTGCAGATGATACCAAAATCTGCAATAGAATAGACACCCAGGAAGGTGTAGATAACATGAGGAGGGATCTAGCTAAGCTTGAAGAATGGTCTAGAATTTGGCAGCTGGGATTTAATGTTAAAAAATGTAAGGTCATGCATTTGGGCTGCAGCAATCCAAGGGAGCAATACAGTATAGGAGGTGAAGTACTTTTGTCCACTAAAGAAGAGCGGGACCTAGGCATGGTTGTGTCTGATGATCTTAAAGTAGCTAAACAGGTAGAAAAGGCGACGGCAAAAGCTAGAAGGATGCTAGGGTGCATACGGAGTGGAATGGCTAGCAGAAAAAAGGAGGTGATAATGCCTCTGTATAAGTCTTTGGTGCGACCTCATTTGGAGTATTGTGTGCAATTCTGGAGACCACACCTTCAAAAGGATGTGAACAGGATGGAGTCGGTGCAGAGGGTGGCTACTAAAATGATTAGTGGGCTTCATTATAAAGCATATGAGGACAGACTTAAGGATCTTAATATGTACACCTTAGAGCAGCGGTTCTCAACCTTTTTTGTACCGCGACCCCTTTTACCATTCGTCAACTTGTGACGACCCCCAGTGATAAAATCAAATGCGTCTCTCTTCCTTTACCGTTAACGCATTGTCGCTGTAATCATTTGTCGAATTATTTATAGGCCTTTACAATATGTTTTTATTTATAAAAATTTACTTATTTAAAGCACAATAATCAATCACAATAACAAGTAACAATATTTGATTTTAAAATTATTATGATTTTGTAGTCAACGGTTTTAGTATGCATTATTCAAAAAGACTGGCGAAGGGCAATGGTGTGAGCTTTCTTGGCTTTGGCGATTCTGAGAGCCACCATATATGAAGCTTCAACAGTGGCTATGTTTTGCTGGTGGAACGTTCCGCCAATATCAAGTCTGCTTTTCTTGATTCCATCAGCTTTGTTCTTAAAATACCAAATATCCTTGCCTAGAAAGGTGGGATGCTTACTGTCAAAATGCCTTTTCAGTTTGTTTGGCTTCATGGATATTATTTATTTTATTTATTTATTGAACGGTTTTATATACCGCCTTTCAGAAAAATCAAAGCGGTTTACATAGAACAAAACTTGAACATTACATTGAAACTTATTCAAACAATTGAAATTACAGTGAACATTAAATTGTATATAATAAAAATGGTAATTTGAAGGTTACAATGCTGAGTAAATGCTGATTAGGTATATAGATAGTTTAAACATATATACAGATTTAAATATTTACAAATTTCAAAAATCTTATCATCTTATCTGAGCAAGGAAAAATGTATTGTAGTTCACTAGAATTATTAGTGTAAAGAGTAAATGTGATAATGTGGAGAATTGGGTATTGTAAGATAACCCTCACTTGGTTTGCAGCTTGTCATGCTGTGAGGGCTTGTGTGCATCAGTGATGCTGAGAGCTAAACTATCGGTAGTTTAACTACTGGCAGGGTCTCCCAAGATGGACAGGTCTCAGCTGAGGTGCCAGACCAAGACAAAACACCCATCTGGGCAGCAGCAGAATGGGATAGTGTTGATGGCGGAGGATCACATTTTTGTGACAACGGCAACAACACTAAACTTAAACTGCGCGGAAGAAAGGCCCGGCAATCTACTTCTGTATCTTGCCATGAAAACCCAATGGATAGTTACAACAAAACAAATTGTGCTATGGTGCTGGAAGATGAGACCCCCAGGTCGGAAGGCACTCAACTAGCTACTGGGGAAGAGCTGAAGACTTTTCAGAGTAAAGCCAGCATTTATGATGTGGTTGGATCAAAGCCCTTGGGAAGTCTGACTGCTGATGTAGCTGCGCATGAAATGAGAGTCAGAAGTTGTAAAAATGTCTTACACATTGGAACATGGAACGTACGAAGCATGAACCAAGGGAAGTTGGAGGTGGTCAAGAATGAAATGGAACGTGTACAACTTGATCTGTTGGGTGTCAGCGAACTGAAATGGACTGGCATCGAGCACTTTGCATCAGATGATCACATGGTCTACTATGCTGGAAATGAAAGACAAAGAAGAAATGGTGTTGCATTTATTTATTACAATTTATTACAATTTCTTATATACCGCACTATTCGATATCAGCACGGTTTACATTATAACAAGATGACCAGAACAACAAGCTGTTTGGCTTTACATGGAACAGGAGTACAAACTTGGATAACAGGGGTGAACTATATACATGAAATAATTACAAAGAGCAAGATTGAAGGCAACGATAACATAAGGAGAATATGTGCATAATCTGGGTGTTGGCACTATCTCAGAACTAGCCATGGTTACTTCTTTGGTGGGGTTACCTAGATTTCATTGCTGACTGGGTAGTATTGGAGGAAAAGGTGATATTTGAGTGCCTTCCTGAACTGAGTTAGATCTACAATGGCCCGAATGTCGGGTGGTAGAGTATTCCAGCATTTGGGGACGTAGAGACTGAAGGCCCTATTCGCCGTTGTACTGTTGCATTTTGTCAATGCCTTCGGGGTTATTAGCGAGTTTACAGCTGTTGATCTTCTAGATCTGGTTGGGGGCACTGTGTGAATGAGCTCCGTAAGTGAAAAAGATGAAAGGCCATTGATGGCCTTGAATGAGGGGAGTAAAGTTTTAAAGAGAAGCCTTCCGTGGATAGGGAGCCAGTGAAGCTGCTTTAGAATAGGAGTCATGTGGTCACTTCTGGAGGCTCCGTGGAGGACCCTTGCTGCAGCATTCATAGCCAGCTGTAACAGGCTCAGTGTGGATTGAAGGAGACCTTGTAAGATGGCATTGGCAAAGTCGAAATGGGGTAGGATTAGTGCTTGGTATATAGTCTGGAAATCGTCTGGCTCCAGTAGGGAGCGCAGATGCCTGAGCGTACGGATCTTGAAATAAACAGCTTTGACTATATATTGCCTATGTGAGATTTCATGTATTTATAATAAAGAAGAAACTTGCAAGAACTGCAATGAAATACAATGCAGTCAGCGAACGCCTGATCTCTATTCGTCTACGAGGATTGCCTATCAACACAACTATAATTCAAGTATATGCCCCAACAACAGCTGCAGAAGAGAATGAAATTGAAGAGTTCTATGAACAAGTACAAGCTGAAATTGACAGAACATGCAAACAGGATATCCTGATAGTCATGGGTGACTGGAATGCAAAAGTTGGCAACAAAGAAGAAGGCAAAGTAGTTGGAAAATATGGACTTGGCAACAGAAATGAAGCTGGAGAAGACTGATAGAATTCTGCAAGACCAATGATCTATTCATCTCAAACACCTTCTTCCAGCAACACAAGCGGCGACTGTACACATGGACTTCACCCAATGGATTGTATAAAAATCAAATTGACTACATCTGTGGAAGTCAACGATGGAAAAGCTCTATAACATCAACAAAGACAAAACCTGGAGCTGACTATGGTACAGATCATCAACTACTAGTATGCAAACTCAAGCTAAAGTTGAAAAAGAGCAAACCACTCATGAATGCAGCAAAATATGACCTTGAGAATATACCACTGGAATTTAAAGACTGCCTGCAAAATCGATTTGCTGCTTTAGATACAAATGACAGAGCTCCGGAAGAGTTATGGAATGACATTAAGAAGGTTGTGTTGGAAGAAAGTGAGAAGTCTCTACAAAAGGTGAAAAAGCAAAAATGGCCAAAATGGATGACGGAAGAAACTCTGAAAATTGCCCAGAAACGCAGAGAAGCTAAAGCCAGAGGAGAAAGAAAGACAAACGCAGAACTCAACAGAGATTTCCAACGTGCAGAAAGACAGGACAAGGAAAAGTACTACAATGACACTTGCAAGGAAATAGAAGCAGAAACTATTAGAGGAAGAACAAGATCGGCTTTCCTGAAGCTACGATAGTTAAAGAAAAAGTTCCAGCCTCGAATTGGAATGTTACAAGATGCTCAAGGATCTATGATGAATGATGCTGAGAAGATCAAGAAAAGGTGGAAGGAATATACAGAGTTTTTATATGATAAAGATCAAGTGGACCAACAGCCGTTTCAACCTGTACCTTATGATCGGGAACCATTGGTGATGAAAGAAGAAGTTGAAGCAGCATTGAAAGCCTTATCAAAGAACAAAGCACCAGGCATTGATAGCATTCCTATAGAAGTATTGCAGCAATCTGATGCAGCTGTTACCATACTTACAAGGCTCTGCCAAGAAATATGGAAGACAACATCATGGCCAACTGACTGGAAAAGATCTGTGTTTATACCAATACTAAAGAAAGGTGATCCAACTGACTGTGGAAATTATCGAACAATCGCTCTGATCCCACATGCCAGCAAGATTCTACTGAAGATTATTCAAAAGAGACTACAACCATACCTGGAATAAGAACTACCTGAAGTGCAAGCAGGGTTCAGGAAAGGGCGAGGAACGAGAGACATCATTGCGGATGTGAGATGGATCCTTGAAAGACTAAAGAATACCAAAAGGATATCTATTTGTGCTTTATCGACTATAGCAAGGCTTTTGGCTGTGTAAACCATGAGAAACTCTGGGCCACATTAAGAAGCATGGGTATACCAGAACACCTGATCGTTCTCTTGCGCAATTTGTACATTGATCAAGAAGCAACAGTTCGAACGGAACAAGGAGAAACAGAATGGTTTAAAATAAGCAAAGGTGTAAGACAAGGCTGCATACTTTCCCCCTACCTGTTTTAATTTATATGCAGAACAAATCATCAGAGAAGCAGGATTGTATGAGGACAACAGAGGTGTGAAGATTGGTGGAAGACTCATCAACAATCTTCGCTATGCTGATGATACTACATTACTGGCTGAAAGTGAAGATGATCTGAAACATTTGCTTCTCACAATCAAAGAACATAGTCTCAAAATGGGCCTGCACCTTAATGTAAAGAAGACAAAGATCATGACAACTGGCATAATCAACAGGTTCATCGTTGAAGGAGAAGAAATTGAAATTGTGAACAACTTTAACCTACTTGGATCAACTATCAATAAAGAAGCAACAAGCAGTCAAGAAATCAGATGACGCATTGCTCTTGGCAGAATGGCTATGAAAGACCTAGATAAGATTCTCAAGAGCAGAGAGGTCTCTCTCCATACAAAGATTCAACTTGTTCAAGCCATGGTATTTTCAATAACATCATATGGATGTGAAAGCTGGACAGTGAAAAAGACAGACAGGAAGAAAATTGATGCCTTTGAATTATGGTGCTGGCGGCGAATACTGTGTATACCATGGACTGCCCGAAGAACAAACCAGTCGGTACTAGAGGAGATCAAACCTAAGCTTTCTTTAGAAGCTCAGATGACAAGACTTCGACTTTCATACTTTGGACACATCATGCGAAGAGAGAGATCATTAGAGAAAGACATCATGCTTGGCAAGATAGAAGGTCAACGCAAAAGAGGAAGGCCAGCAATGAGATGGATCGATACAATAACAGCAGCTACGGGTACCAGTCTGTCAACAATGAGCCACCTGACTGAAGACCGAACACAATTTAGGATAGCTATCCAGAGGGTCGCCATGAGTCGACTCCGACTCGACGGCACTTAACAATAACAACAAAATAGAGTAAGAAAAAGGAAAAAGTAAGTTGTGAGTTAATGAATATGAGTATACATGAGTTTAAGTTGGAAATATTTCATCTATTGGGAATGAGTCTCCAAAGTACTCTATAAATAAGTGAGTTTTAAGATCTTTTCAAAATGCTGAAAAATCTGTGATATCTCTGAGTTTATCCGGCAGAGCGTTCCATATTAAAGGAGCATTGAAGCTGAATGCCCTATTTGTTGTAGTTTTATTGAGTTTTTATTCCACTGATAGAACTTCGTTACAAATAACGCATTGTGGTTTCTCATTCCCTGCTGAAAATATGGAGGTGAAACCATACCTTAAAAAGTCATCGCAATATTTTCTTTTTTTGGAATTCTTCTCTCTGTCATTCATTTTCAATGGAGTCGCTGGTGTTATATAATATCACATAGAAAATTTCATTTTAGTAGGACCCATGTCTGCCATTACAAAACCGGAAGTGATCTAAATAATGTCTCGAGGTGCATCGTTTCTGGCAAACAGGTAAAAGTAAGTAAGAATAGCCCAAGTAATATATAAATTGATTAAATTCAAAGTATTTGGCATTTTAGGCTTTGCGATCAAATTAGAACAATAAATTAGAAAAGAAATAATAATTCCCGGGATTTGTCAGGCGACCCCTGGTAAATCCTGAGGTGACCCCCGTGGGGGTCCCGACCCACAGGTTGAGAACCACTGCCTTAGAGGAAAGGCGGGATAGAGGTGATATGATTGAGATGTTTAAATACCTCCGTGGCATAAATGTTCAGGGAGAGTATAGTAACGTAACTGCTAGGAAGATGGAGTACCTGGAAAACCAGGCCCGGCGTTGTAATCTCCGGTTCCTGGGATTTCCTAGTTCCCCAATATTGTCTGCAGCTGAGATGCTGCGGAAATATTTTGGGGAGGTGTTAAAAATCCCCTCGGAGCAGTTTCCCGCCTTAACCAGGGTTCAGTATCTATCCTTGGGTGGTAGAAGTGGAGCAGGCGGGCCCCCCCCCCTCTTATCCGGGGTTGGGGGATCTCACAGGTCTCCTTGAGAGTTCTCTGGAGATTGTTATGGAAAGAACTACCCTCCTTGCTACTTTCGCTTTGGAGACTGATAAAATGTTTATTCTCAAAATGTATTTTAGGAAAGCTAATGAAGCTTTTATGGGCTCGAGAGTAAGAGTATTTCCTGATTTAGCACGAATTTCCCAATTGAGAAGGAAGGAGTTTTTGGCTCTTCGCCCTAGGACTTTGGCCCTGGGCGCTTCCTTCCAACTTAAATTTCCTGTGAAATGTTATGTTAATTTTAAGCAAAAAATGTTTTTGTTTTTTGAGCCCAATCAGGTGTTAGCCTTCTTGGAGTCTAGGGAAGTGAGTGATGTCGAGGATGTTATAACTTCTCATACAGCTGACGTGTGAGTCTCCCATTCGCCTGTTATAATATTTGTGTGATTAATTGATATGTTACTGTATCATTATATCTGTTTGATTATTTCTTAGTACTCCCCTATTTCCTAATTTTTGTGGACTGGCGGAGGGAAAATGAGTGTGGGATGGCTGTAATTATTACCTAATGTTGGATGTATATTTTGTTTTTCCATTTTTCCATTTTCATTCATGGATATTGTATGGATGTTAAATTGTAGTAAACTTTATAAATATTAAAATAAAAAAAATAAATAAATAAAAAATGTTCAGGGAGAGAGCCCCTTTCAATTGAAAGCAAGTTCTGCTATGAGGGGACTTGGGATGAGGGTGAAGGGAGATAGATTTAGGAGTGATATGCGTAAATATTTCTTTACGGAAAGAGTAGTGGATCCATGGAATAGTCTCCCAGCAGAGGTGGTAGAGATGAGGACAGTAACTGAATTCAAAAAAGCATGGGACCAACACAGAGGATCTCTAAAGGTAAAAAGTGGACTGTTGTAGTTGTTGATATCGAAGGACAGACTAGATAGGCCATGTGGTCTTTTTCTGTCATCATGTTTCTATGTTTCTATGTGGCCTAGCCCTGTGTAGGTGGGTGCCATGCACTGCAACAGACAGGCCCTGTCTGACGAACAGTCATGGTATCACCAGGGAACGCACTGTCTCTGTGGCAACACAGTGGTGCAGTACACACAGCCAGTGTGTTCCAAAGCAGAAGGTCACAGGTTCAAGTCCCAGCTGTGGTCCCTGCCAACCCAGTCTCCATATTTTACCCACTACTAAAACATGCTAATACAGACAGAACCTTTATTGCAGATGACGTAAACATGCCCAAAACACCTACATTTTACCCTACAGAGCACAGACACCATAAACTTGCGCAGAGTCTCCCAAATGCAATCCTGGAGGGCCAAACACCATTCAGGTTCCATGCTGCCTCTAATAAAGATGCCTGTGCTGCATTTCTATGCGCCGCCCCCAGGGTATGCAGATATATCTCATGCATATTCATGAGGGACAGCATGAAAACCCGAACAGTGTTTGGCACACCAGGACTGCAGTTGGGAACCTCTGCCGTAAAGCAGCAGCCAATAAGGGCAGACACACCCGCACCCACGAGCTCCATTATCCAATGCCTCCTGGAGAGGCAGGACATTGGGCCCTGCGTACATCTCCCAATACTAGCACTTGCATACCTTAGCAATGCCATCCTAAACTTGGGAATACTGTACACAGCTATCAAAAGGTTGCTATGATTACTGGCAGATAGCAATTCCGAAGTTAAGTACAATTTTCTGATTGAGCTGCATCATAGCAACCTTTCTGATGTCTGTGGAGTGTGCTACAGGTCTTGTGTCTGACAGTGTTTACCACCCTGGGGAGTGACCCCAACAGTATTGAGTACCATAGCCATGCCTGCACTGTGCCCAGGACTGGAGCGGTGGCCAGCGCTGCCAAACACTTCTATAGTTGTACAATGCTGGCATAGTTGTGGGAGTGTGTGTCTGTCTATCCAGTGTGTGGTGGCTGCAAACACCCTCCACAGCCCACACTGCCAGCACTGTTGCCAGTATTGGCCCGCCAATGTGCATAATGAGGAGCAAGGTACCATGGGTATAGCCCGGACAGGGTGGCCTGGCCAGGATGCATCTGTACAGGGCATAGGGCAATGGCTGGGACATTGTAGTGCCAGGCCACCACCTGCACAGACAGGGTGGCCACAGCATGTCCTGCTGGGGGATCACTCTCACCCTGACTGAGCAGTGACCATGGCATGGCTAGGTTACCCCCTAGTGCTATGTAGCGTTTTTCTTATGTGATTTTTCTGGGTTCCCTTTTGGGGCCCAATCAATGATTTATCTGCTTAGTGTGTATGCTGACATCCCAGTTCTGGGTGCATGCATCTTCTCCAGGGACATGCACTATGGACTAGCTAGAAGACTGTCTGCAGCTAGTATGTGTCTTGCAGGGTGCAGTGGCTGGAGGCTTGCTGCAGGAGAATATCCGATAGTGGTGGGGTGCAGCTGGGCATTTCCAGGCCTAATGTCTGTCTGCTATTGCTTTATGGCTGTAGTACAGAGCTGCATTGACTGCCCTGTAGGAGTGTCTGTTCCCCAGCAGGACTGGGGTTGATGGTCCCCTCCACTGCCACCATTGCAGGGAGGTAGAATGTGGATCTGTTGGTGGGAGACCCTGTTTCCCCACCCTCAGCCCCAGAGAGTGGGTTGGGTGGTGGTACATAACCTGCCTATGGGTCCATAAGGGCTAAACCTGACTGAGAAATACAGATGTGTCTGCAGGAACTACCTATCTCACACACTAGCACTGCTGGTGACTTGCAGCATGGCCTATTTCTGCCATGGAAGGTGCTGTAGACCTGGTGCTGGGCACCCCACCTCACCCTCAGGGTGAGCACAGTACCCGCACAATGTGACGGTGTGTAGCTACTCTGTGCCAGTAACACACACGGTCAGTTCCCCCTACCCAGCCGAGGTGCTGTGGGGGTGCATACCCCATCTTGTGATCATCCATAGACTGCTGATTTGCATGTGCAGTGCATCATGAGTACGGGTGGGATAACCCTATCCTGGTGATCACAGCAAACTGTCTGTGTGGTGCCGTGCAGTCCTTCTGCAGCCAGCCAGGGGTTTGTTAGCATTTCTAGAGCTGTAGCTCACTGGTTACTTCACTGCCTGTGAAGCCAGAAATCATGGGTTCAAACCCACAGTGGGGTTGTTTGATAGGGCTGTCCAAAGCATTGTCTATTTTTAATGTACATTAGTGCTGCCAGCAGAAACACCCTCAGAGTATTGTAACCATAAGGTGCCTCAGAATGCGCTTTATAGGGCGCCCTATAAAGCTCCTTCTGAGGCACGTTATGGTTACAGTCCTTATAAGGTGTCCTATGGAGCGCCTTATAGGGTGCCCTATAGGGGACATTATAGGGTGCCGTGGTGGACAGTGCACTTTATAATGTGCCCTATGGAGTGCCTTATAGGGTGCCTTATGCGGCACCTTAGGTTATGGCACGTGAGGGTGTGTCAGCAATAATTAAAATACAAATTAAAATGCCTCAAGAAACAATACTTACATGTCAAAGCTGATGCCTCAGCCAGCCTTATGCATTAGGCACACTGGGGGATCAAACTCATTACCCCTGTATCATCACTCAGTGTATTACCCATTGTGCTACACCTCCATTTTTGTGTTTGCATGTCTGGGCGCCTACTTAAGAGTACCGCGCGTTAACGCACTTAGCGGCGCTTTGCCCGATAATGTGCGCAGCAGCATGCGTTATCGCGCGACAATCCTGTTTTGCTACTTTAAGACTGCAACACCCACTCCTTTTATGGCAGCCTGCACACTATCGCCGGGCGCATGTTAAGACGGTTTAGTAAACATACCCCTATATCAACCGACTCACCTTTGTCCACCTGTTTATTCACACCTTCAAAAAAACATAACAGATTAGTAAGACAAGATCTTCCTTGTCTAAAGCCATGTTGGCTGTCTCCCATTAGGCCATGACTATCTACATGCTGAGTAATTTTATTCTTTATGATGGTTTCTACCATTTTTCCCAGTACTGACGTCAGGCTCACCGGTCTGTAGTTTCCCGGATCACCCTTGGAACTCTTTTAAAAAATTGGTGTTACATTGGCGATCCTCCAATCTTCAGGTATAGAGTAGTTACTCGCCTGTAACAGGTGTTCTCCAGGAGCAGCAGGAATCATTCCTCACATATGGGTGTCATCGGCGCCGATGAAGCCCCAGCGGAGCATTTCCCCAGCTTTCCATGAAAGCCTTTGGGAATGCTGGCATGCATGCGCGGTTCCCTTCCCGCCTAAAGGTGCCATCTTACCTCAGTCAAATGACATAGCTAAGAACAGCACACAAAAATGTAAAAATAAACTATGTACAACTGCAACTCCAAGGGGAGGAGGGAGGGTTGTGAGGACTGATTCCTGCTGCTCCCGGAGAACACCTGTTACAGGTGAATAACTACTCTTTCTCCAGGACCAAGCAGGAAGTCAGTCCTCACATATAGGTGACTCCCTAGCTCTGGGCTACCAGGAACCCAGGCTGAACAAGAGTACTCCCTCTAGTCACAGCAACAAAGAAAGGCTTTTCAAGGACACAGCCTCCACCGGTAGCCCAACAGAGGGCAGGAGGGCAGGAGTTGCCTAAACCTCAAAGAGATTCCGGAGTACTGCTTGGCCAAAAGCACTGTCCCTACGGGACTCCCTCTCCAGACAGTAATGGGCCGCAAAAGTCTGGCTTGAAGACCAAGTTGAAGCCCTACAGATGTCTACCAAGGGCACAGAGCAGAGATGAGCCACTGAGGCAGCCATTGCCCTGACACGATGGGCCATGACCCTACCCTGCAAAGGAAGGTCAGCCGCCTTGTAAGCCCAGGTGATACAGTCAGCCACCCAGATGGACAAGGTACGCTTGGACACAGCCAACCCCAACTTATTGGGGTCAAAGGACATGAAGAGCTGAGTAGCCCTTCTATGCCCCTGCGTACGGTCAAGGTAGAAGGATAAGGCCCTCCTACAATCCAGGGTATGCAGGACTGCTTCAGCCTGGCTTGCATGAGGCCTAGAGAAGAATGTTGGAAGAACCACCTCCTGGTTGAGGTGGAAAGAGGAGACAACCTTAGGGAGGAACTTTGGATGAGTCCTAAGGACTACCCTGTTCCTATAAATCCTGGTGTAAGGCCTATCACAGACCAGGGCCTGAAGCTCACTCACTCGCCTAGCCGAGGTGAGGGCTATCAGGAAGAGAGTCTTCCAGGAAAGGAAGCGTAGAGGGCAAGTAGCCATTGGCTCAAAAGGTGGGCGAGTCATTTGCTGCAAGACCACATTCAGCTCCCACTCAGGAGCAGGAGGATGGATGGGGGGCTTGAGCAAATGCAAGCCCCTAAGAAAGCAGGACACCAAGGGGTGACCTGACAGAGAATGTCCCTCCACCAGTGAGTGGTGAGCTGCTAGAGCTGAGAGGTGGACCCGAACAGAATTGGACTTAAGTCCCTGATTGGATAAGTGCAGTAAGTACTGAAGCACTACAGGCACAGTACAGGAGAAAAGATCCTCTGTACGAAGCTGACACCACACAGAAAACCTCTTCCATTTGAGGGCATAGGTTTTCCTAGTGGACTGTTTCCTAGAGGCTAGGACAACCTCCTCAACTTCCTGAGGTAGGCCCCAGGGAGCCAAAACTACCCTTGCAGCCTCCAGGCCATCAAATTGAGAGATTTGAGATTGGGGTGCAGAAGGGAACCCTGCTCCTGTGAGAGAAGGTCGGGCTGCAACCCCAGAGGTAGTGGGGAATCCACTGCCAGTTGAAGCAGAAGTGGAAACCAAGGCTGCCTCGGCCACCTGGGAGCTACCGGCAGGACCGAGGCCTTGTCCTGAAGAGTCTTGAAAAGAGTTCGGGCCACCAAGGGCGTGGGAGGAAACGCATACAGGAGGCCCTGAGACCAGGACATCAGAAAAGCATCTGGTGCTACCCTCAAAGGTTGTGGTTGCCTGTAGCAGAACTTGGGCAGTTGCTTGTTCAGCGGACTGGCAAAGAGATCTATCCAAGGGAGACCCCACTTCAGGAAGATCTTCTGAACCACCAAGGGATGCAGCTGCCACTCGTGGGGCTGCAGAATTCTGCTCAACCGGTCCTTCCCCTGCCCGTGCCCATCTGCAGCTTACTCGTCTCTCTGCGTTCTACTTTGCCGGTCCTGCTCATTGGAATTCTCTCCCCTCCTCTCTCCGCCTGGAATCACAATATACCATTTTCAAACAAAACCTCAAAACCCATCTATTCTCCCTAGCATTTAACGCTCCTTCTCCTTTTGTATGAGTTTACCCTTAGTGTATTTATTTGCCTCTTGTATCCTGTCTTGTATCTCCTATACTTTTGTCTTCTGTCCTTTACAAATTTGTATATTTCCTTTCCTTCTCTGGCTTTGGCCAAAAACGTTTATGTATTTTATTATTGTACACCGCCTTGATTGTTACAGAAAGGCGTTTTTTATCAAATGATTAAACCTTAAACCTTAAACTTTCTCCTGTCCTGGAAGGTACACCACCCTGAGAAGCATGTTGTGCTTTAGGGCAAAGGAACAAAGGTCTTGAGTCTCCCGACAAAGGAGCTTGGACCCAGTCCCTCCCTGCTTGTTTACATAAAACATGGCTACCTGGTTGTCTGTTTGAATCAAGACTGAGCGGTGAGCCAGGGCAGGAGAAAAAGCCTTGAGAGCTAAGTGGATAGGTCGAAGTTCTAGGAGATTGATCTGTTGGGCTGCCTCCCAGGGAGACCAGAGGCCTTGAGAGCACTTGTCCGGACAATGAGCACCCCAGCCCTGCAGGGAGGCGTCGGTGGTGAGAACCACCGAGTATTCTGGCATGTGGAAGGGCATCCCCTTCAGTAGATTGGGTGGATGTAGCCACCAGCTGAGGGAGTCCAAAAGGGGTTTGGACACCCTTATCCTGTCTCGTAGGCGGCCTCTGGCCTGAGACCACTGAGTCCGAAGGCACCACTGTGCTTGCCTCATATGGAGCCTGGCATTGGGAGTCACATGCACTGTCTAAGCCATGTGGCCCAGAAGCCTGAGGCAGAGTCTGGCGGAGACCAGGGACCTGTTTAGAAACTGTTTGGCCACGTCCATCAGTCTTTGAGCCCTGTCTTCTGGCAAGAATGCCTTTGCCAGTTGAGTATCCAACCTTGCCCCTATGAACTCCAAGTTCTGGGAGGGGAGCAAAGTGGACTTTGCGAAGTTTATGACAAAGCCCACATTTTGAAGCAGAGCAATGGTTCTGAGGGTGGCTTGTCTGGCCTCCAGGGACGTCTGACCCCTGATGAGCCAGTCGTCCAGATAGGGAAAGACAAAGATGCCTTGATTTCTCAGGTAGGCCGCAACCACTGCCAGGTACTTGGTAAAGACCCTGGGAGCGGAGGTCAGGCCAAAAGGTAGTACTCTGTACTGATAATGGTTTCCTCCCACAATGAACCTGAGGTACTTTCTGTGGTCTGGATGAATGAGGATGTGAGTGTACGCATCCTTTAGATCTAAGGAGCATAGCCAATCTCCCTACTGGAGGTAGGGCAGAAGTGTTCCAAGAGTAAGCATCTTGAACTTTTCTTTCTCTAGGAACTTGTTGAGGTTCCTGAGATCCAGAATGGGTCGAAGGCCACCGGTCCTCTTGGGTACCAGGAAATACCTGGAGTAGAATCTGTGACCTTGCAAGTGGGGAGGCACAGGCTCCACTGCCCTGTCCACCAACAGACCTTGGAGCTCTCGAAGGAGAAGGTCTGTGTGCAGGGGAGGCCTTGGAGGCTCCCCTGGAAAATATGGCGGAGGCAGTTGGTGAAAATGGAGGGCATAGCCATTGTGGACTATGTCCAGCACCCAACTGTCCCCGGTGATAAGGGGCCACTGGTGGGCAAAGAGGGCGAGGCGACCTCCTGTGCAGGGTGGGGAGAGCAGTGGAGGAGAGGCTATGCTCAAGGAGTCAAAAGCCACCACCCTGCTGAGTGGCAGCAGGGGCCTGAGGCTTGGGGGCCCTCTGCCTACGGGGCCCATTACCCTGGCCTTTGGCTTGCTGACCCTGGGGGGCAGCTTGGGCAGCCTGATACTGAGGGTACTGTTTGTAGGCAGTGCCCTTCCTCGGGTAAAAGGACTTTTTACCCGAGCCCTTCTTCTTATGTGAAGGGGCAGAGGTCTTCCTCGACAGCCTTGTCCGGGTAAGGTGCTCCGTCTCGAGCTGAGCGGCCTTCTCGGCCACGAGTTTGCCAAAAAGGTTCTCACCTCAGCAGGGGACATCGACCAACTTGTCCTGAACCCATGGCTCGAGGTCCGATGACTGCAGCCACGCCTGGTGTCGAGCTGTGATGCCAGCAGCCGCTACTAGGGCCGAAGCCTCAAAGCCATCGTAGGTGGCGCAGGAAATGAACTTTGAGCATTCCCGAATCCCCGAGGACAAGGTCTGAAATCTCTGCAAGGGTTCCCCGGAGAGACCAGCAGAGAATCCGGCCAATTCTTTGGCCAGATCCCGCAAGTATATGCCCATGTACAGCTGGTAAGACTGGACACGGCAAGCAAGCATCGACCTCTGGAAGCACTTCCTACCGACGCCATCGAGGTTGCGGGCCTCCCTGCCGGGGGGCACCGCAGAGTACATCTTCTGGTTCTTCAGACGATGCATGGCCGATTCCACAACCATGGAATGGTGTGGTAGCTGTGCTTTCTGGAAACCAGGGCTTTTGCAGAGTCGATAAATGGAATCGACTTGCTTACTTAGAGCCGGGGTCTCCCACATTCGGAAGAGGACCGTTCCAGCATTGGAGGAACCGGAACAGTAAAGGCCTCCTTCGGAGGAGAGTCGTACTGTAGAGCATCGAGCTCCTCGGCTCGAGGCTTTTCCTCGGGATCAGCAGGGATAGTCAAGGCAGTGACCATATCCCGGATGAACTCTGAGAACCTAGTGTCCTCCGGAGGGGATCTACTCCGGGGATCAGACTGCGGAGAGTCTGACGGGACGCACCGAGTCTTAAAAGTATCGGGAGACTCCTCGTCCTCCGTCTCCCAGGCGGACTCGTCCGAGGAGGAGGCAGGGTCCGACCCCGCGGGGCCCCGAGGCACCCACCCCGATGCCGGGAGCACCGGCGTCGACACCCTCGGTCCCAAACGGGAGGTCGAGGGAGACCTCGACCGAGGAAGACTTCGAGCCACGAGGGTCTCGAGTATCGGCTCGGTCTCCGGGGTTGACTTCGAAGTCGACGTCCCGGTGGTCGGGGCAGATGCACCAAACAGGCTGGCCATCAGTGCCCGCTGCTGCTCCATGAAGGCAGACAGTCTGCACTCCAAGGCTGTCATCCTGAGACTCAGCTCGGGAGACGCAGCAGCCACCGACTCGGGCCCCGGCGGCGCCGGGCCCGACGTTGACTCTCTTGGGAGGAGAGTCCACGAGGACTACGGGGCTTACGTGTCCAGCAGACTCCGGCTCCACGCGAGGAACGTTTGCAGGCTTCTCTTGGTCCACGGGCCTGGGACGGCAGTCGGGGGTCTTAGACCTGGCCCTCGAGGGACCAGGGACCTCCTCCAACGCCGCCCTCGTGAGCCGCATCTTCCTCTTATGTTCCCGGTCGGGGGACCCCCTGTCCGAGGAGCTTCGATGGCGCTCTGGATCGGAATCCTGAGATGTCGAGGCCTCAGACGAGGTCCGGGCCCAACCGGAGGCAGAGTCCGAGAAAAACCTTTCCTTCTGATGCTGTCGACTCTTTAGTGCCTTGGAAGACATCTTCCCACATGGCCCACACGACTTGGGGTCGTGGTCAGGGCCGAGGCACCGAAGGCAGCAGTCGTGTGTGTCGGTGAGAGACATAATTTTCTTACACCGATCACACTTTTTGAAACCACTAGAAGCCATCGGGGAAAAAATAGCCCCAGCGAGGTCAAAAGACCGGCCTTCCAGTGAAAAAATGATAAAAGGGTGCGAACGCCAGCCACGAAGGGCAAAAACTGAGAAATGAAGAAAACGGGCTCGATACCGGTGTACTGAACCCGGCGGGAGGGGAACCGGCGTCGAACTGGAGAAAAATAGCGAAAATCGCCAAAGAAAAAAATCGCTTTTATCCGGGAGAACAGGACACACGTCCGATGGGCTTCTCGGAATAAAAGAGACTGAGGTAAGATGGCACCTTTAGGCAGGAAGGGAACCGCGCATGCGTGCCAGCATTCCCAAAGGCTTTCATGGAAAGCTGGGGAAATGCTTCGCTGGGGCTTCATCGGCGCCGATGACACCCATATGTGAGGACTGACTTCCTGCTTGGTCCTGGAGAATAGAGATGACTTTAATGATAGTTCACAGATTACTAATTGCAGGTCTGCAATCTCATACTTCAGTTCTTTCAACACCCTTGGATGTATACCATCCAGCCCAGGTGATTTGCTACTCTTCAGTTTATCTAATAGTTGTAATACATCTTCCCGATTTATCGATATTTCCTTCAATTCTTCCACATCTTTAAATACCACTTCAGTCATGGGTAACATCCCTACATCTTCCTCAGTAAAGATCGAAGCAAAGAATTCATTCAGTCTCTCCGCTATCGCTTTGTCGCCTCTTAGTGCCCCTTTAACCCCTCTATCATCTAATGGACAAACTGACTCTCTCACAGGTTTTTTGCTACGAATGTACTTGAAAAAGTCTTTATTTCACGTTTTTGCTTTCGCAGCAAGCTTCTTATCAAATTCTCCCTTTGCCTGCCTTATCAATGCCTTGCATTTGACTTGCCAGTGCTTGTGCTGTTTCCAGGTTTCATCGTTTGGCTCTTTTTTCCATTTCCTGAAAGATGCTTTTTTGGCAACAACAGCCTCTCTGACCTCACCTTTAAACCATGCTGGCAGTTTTTTGGACTTCCTTCCACTTTTCTTAAAGCGTGGAATACAGCTGGTCTGGGCTTCCAAAATAGTAGTTTTCAACAACACCCAAGCTTGATGTAAGTCTTTAACCTTTGCAACTGCTCCTTTTAGTTTTTTCTTAACTATTTTCCTCATTTTATCATAGTCTCCCTTTCGAAAGTTAAAAGGTAGTACTGTGGATTTCCTTACTATCCCTCCTCCACTAATTAAATCAAAGCCGATCATGCTATGATCACTATTGCCAAGTGGCCCCAACACCCTTATCTCTTGCACTAGATCTGGTGTTCCACTAAGGACTAGGTCTAATATGGCTTCCCCTCTGGTCGGTTCATGAACCGGCTGTTCCAAGAAGCAGTCATTTATTTCATCTAGGAACTTTATCTCCCTAGCATGTCCTGCCGTGACACTGACCCAGTCGATACCGGGGTAATTGAAATCACCCATTATTATTACTGCGCTGTAACTTTTGTTAGCTTCCTTGATTTCTTTGAGCATTTCATCATCCATTTGTTCATTCTGGCCAGGCGGTCGATAGTACACCCCCACTGCCATCGCCTTCCCCTTTTTACATGGAATTTCAATCCATAAAGATTCTACAGCAAATTTTGTTTCCTGCAAAACTTTAATCCTTTCTGACTCTATGCCCTCTCTAACATAGAGCGCAACCCCTCCACCAATTTGAACAGCTCTATTATTACGATATAGTTTGTACCCAGGTATCACAGTATCCCACTGGTTGTCCTCCTTCCACCATGTCTCTGATATTCCAATCATATCTAACCTCTCATTTAGTGCTATATATTCTAACTCTCCCATCTTATCTTTTAGACTTCTAGCATTTGCATTCAAGCATTTTAGAGACTGTATTTTATTCATATTAATTTGGCTATTGGTAGACATGGGTAATTTGGGATCTTTAAGCTCTGTCTGCTCCATACTCGAGGGCATTTGGGCTACTTTACTCTTTTTTGGAACCTCTCTGCTTTTGGTAGTATCCTTCAAGGATACATTCTTCCGAACCATGCGCTCTTGGGCAACTGTCGGCTTTCCCCTATTATCTAGTTTAAAAGCTGCTATATCTCCTTTTTAAAGGTTAATGCCAGCAGCCTGGCACTTATTAAAAGAGGGCTGCTACACAGTACCCTGTCTTGTGCTGCTGAGGTAAGCTATATTCTGATTTGATTTAAATTATAGCTCTTTGCTGCTGCTAGGCTCTAACTTATTATGAAATTTAAACTACAAGCTCTCTGATGGGTTCTAAATTTAACCAGAAAGCTCTCTTCTGTGTTTTAAATTTAAACTAAAAGTACTTTGCTGATGCTAGGCCCTGAGTGACTATTAAATTTAAACTGCAAGCTCTCTGCTGGGTATGAAATGTAACCAGAAAGTTCTCTTCAGTGTTTTAAATTTAAACTTAAACTGCTGCTACTAGGCCCTGACTGATTTAACAAAATATAGTGGGTTCACAGATTAATTAGCTTTAATACAAAGTTTAAAGTGATATGATAGAGGGCATCTACCTTTTCATACTCCCTCTCTTTTGGAAATCCCATTGTAAGAAATTATGTTAATGTTTCAAATAGGGTGTGATTCTTGTCAGCACCACTGCAAGAAGGTCAAAGAAATTTTGTGTTCAGTGTAACTACAGTAAAGAAAGCATGATATAGTTGAACACCTTTTTGTTGTGTGTTTCCTTTTCATAGAAGACTTTGGGGGGGGGGGGGGGTTAGTGCCATCAAGTCATTGTTGACTCATAGTGACCCAGCTACCTCTGAGTTTTCTTGGCAATGTATCACTGGAAGTAGATTGCCAGCCTTTTCTTCTGAGGCAATGGAGGGTAAAGTGATTTGCCCAAGGTCACAAGGCATGCTAGTGGGAACTGAACCCTTGATCTTCGGGGTACTAGGCAATTGCTCTAGCCACTAGGCTACTCCTTCACTCTATGGGAGACTACAGTACTGAGATTACCCAGCTAACTATCACGCACAAAAGCTGACAAGGAGCTTAAAGATGCTCCTGAAATCCTGCTGCATTTAGTGAGAGCCATCAGTGTGATTAGAAGGCTGTCCCCTTACACAGCTCAACATTACTCAAATGGGCTGGTCATGTCCTGGTTGGCCCCAAGTGCTTGCATGGAATTGTACTTCTGATCACCCTAAGTAGGATTACATTTCCATGCATACAATGGGGCAAAACCTAAAGGGCTCATCCTGTTCTGATTGACCTTGGTAAGGTGATAGCCATAGCAGCATGCTACAAGAGTGAGCTATGTGAACAACGATGGGATATAGGTCAACTAAGCTGAATGATCTTTGTCTAATTACAATTACTGTATTGATGCAAGGAAGACCTCAACTGCAGCTTAGATTCATTGCATTTAAACTGGGGGAGAGAAGGAAATGGGAATGGGATGGAAGCAGAGGAAGGAGCCTTGTCGCAGGACAGGGCTGCTCAACAATATGACCCATAACATTATGCTCCATTATCAATACAAGTAGGCATGGTGACACTGAGGTTCTGCACACTCAGAAAGAGCTCTGTGGTATAGGGCAGGGAGGGACAAAAAGCACCCCAGAGAGGAGAGGGAAAAAGAAGCAGTAATATTTTAAATCTAATCTAATCTTGAGCTTACATACCACATTGCTGGTCCATCAAAGAGCCACCCAATGCTGCTTACACAATTCAAAGAAATGAGTAATCAGATGCATTTTAAATATATTAAGAACATAAGAAATGCCATACTGGGTCAGACTAAGTTCCATCAAGTCCAGTATCCTGTTTCCAACAGTGGCCAATACAGCTCACAAGTACCTGTCAGTTTCCCAAAAAGACACACAGATTCCACAATTCTTGTATTGGTGTAAGCACTGGATTTCCCAGATCCCCTTTAATAATGGTTTATGGACCTTTCCTCCAGGAACTTGTTCAAACCTTCTTTAAACTCAGCTATACTAACAGGTTTTACTACATCCTCCGGTAACGAATTCCAGAATTTGATTACGTGTTGAATGAAAAATATTTTCTCTTATTAGTCTTAAACTGGTTACACTATGGGGTATGTTTACTAAACCGTCTTAATGTTACCGGCGCTACCTGCAGCGATAATGTGAAGAATGTCAAATAAGTAGTGGGCGTTCCGGTCCTAAGGTAGCAAGAATTTGTATCGCGCGATAGTGGGCGCCGTGGCAGGTTAACCCTAAGTACATGCCAGCGCAGTACTAGAAGCTATAAAGATGTAGCCCACTGGTTACTGCAATGACAGTGGTAGCAGAGGTCATGGGTTCAGTCCTGCTGTGGTGTAACCTAAAAAAGCTGTCTGAGGCATTTTCTTTTCATTTAAATCAGTGCTGCCAGTAGGCCTGGAAAAGCTCAGCTGCCCCGCACCCCTATCTGACATTCTCCAGCAGAGGGCATGGTCAGTCTCCACCCACTGCACCCTGCAAGGTGTTCCAGCCATACACATGCTAACTGCAGACAGTCTGCTAGCAGGTACATAGTGCACGTTCCTGGAGGAACTGTGTGCACCCAAAAATACAATGTGAGCACACAAACCAAACAGGTATGTCAGTGATTGGGCCCCAGAAAAGGGAACCAAGAGATATCACATGCGAAAAACACTATATAGCACTATGGGGCAACCTAGCCATGCCGTAGTCACTGCTCAGTCAGGGTGAGAGTGACCTCCCAGCATGACATGCTGTGGCCACCCTGTCCTTGCAGGTGGGGGCCGGGCACTACAATGTCCCAGCCATTGCCCTATGCCCTGTGCAGATGCTACCTACCCAGACCGCCCTGTCCGGGCCATACCCACAGTACCTTGCTCTTCATTATGCACATTGGCAGGCTAACACTGGAAACAGTGCAAGCATTGTGGGCTCAGTAAGGTGCAAACAGCAACATAACACTGGATAGACATATGCACACTACCACAGCTATTTCAGCATTGTGCAAATATCGGGGTGGTTGGCAGCCCTGGCCGCCACCCCAGTCCTAGGCACAATGCAGGCATTGCTATGGTACTCAATACTGTTAGGGTCACTCCCCAGGGGAGTTAAACACTGTCAGAAACAAAACCTGAAACACACTCCACAGATATCAGAAAGGTTGATATGATGAATCCCTGTCAACAAAGTGTGTTCAACTTAGGCTTTGTTATCTGACATTATTCATAGCAACCTTTTGATATGTGTGGAACGTACAACAACAGCCTGACTCTCCATGAGCCTCTGCATAGTGGAGCCTGTGGGTGTGGGTATTTGTGCCCCTGTCGGCCACTGCTCTAGGGTAGAGGTTCCCAACTCCGGTCCTAGTGGGCCAAACACGGTTCAGGTTTTCATGCTGTCCCTAATGAATATGCATGAATATATTTGCATGCAATGGGGCGGTGCATGTGAATGCATCTCATGCATATTTATTAGGGACATCCTGAAAACCTGAATGGTGTTTGGCCCTCCAGGACTGGAGTTGGGAAACCCTGCTCTAGGGATTGCACATGTTTATGGTGTATGTGCTCTGTAGGGTACAATATAGGCGTTTATGGCATGTTACTTTTATCTGCAATAAAGATTCTGTCTTTATTACCACGGTTTAGTAAGGGTAAAATGAGGGGACATGGTCTGCAGGAGCCACAGCTGGGACTTGAACCTGTGATCTTCTGCCCCTGAATATACTGGCTGTGTGTACTGCACCAAACTGTTGATAGGCAGGTTATTCCCTGAGGATAGCATTACTGTTCATCAGACAGTCCTTGTCTGTTGCACTGCACGCCACCCACCTGAACAGGGCTTGGCCTTGGTGTGCTGTGGGCAGATGCCACTGCCCCCTTCACAACCAGTACCCCTCCGCCACCATGCTGACATGTCCTTATGCTGGGGGTGCTGGTGGTGTGCAGTCCAGGCCATCCAGTGTGCCAGTAGGCGGCTGCCTATGGTGTGGGGTCTGGGGTAGGGGTGCCTACATTGACATACACGCTTCCCCCCAGCACCACCTGTCAATGTTATATACCCTTTGGGGTACTTGCTGGATGATGTCCGCTGGGACACTGTGGGTCACACACTCATGGGCATGTTTGCGCTTGGTCAGTTGCTGGTTTGCAGTTTTTCTGTTTCTGTGTTCCTGTGTGCCTCCTAGGCATCTGCCTGGTCCACCCTGTGCCCCAGCTGCCCCACTGCATGTCCTGCCTTCAGCCCCCTGTGCCACATTTGCAGCCTCACCGTTGTGCCCTCTCGTACTTGGCCACTATGCTGCTGCTGCTACACATGTAGCACTACTATCACTTTTCTTGGTTTCCCTGCCTTTGCTGTACATTGCTGTCTGAAATGGTTTCTCTCTCCTGCAAATGTGACTCTAGCGCAAGGTTTTCACTGGCGTTAATTTTCAGGCCTTCATTTCACGGCGTTAGTGTGCATGGAGCCTCTCCCTGCCCACTCTCCGCCCATTAACCCCTTCTCTCCACCCCTGGGGAGCCTTTCTCCGCCCTCTGGGGAGCCTTACTCCACCCTCTGCGCACCTTAACGCCGCCGGCCACATTATCACGTGATACGTGACATTCTCGTACGGTAATGAGCCATTATCGTGTGATAACATCACTTATCGCGCGATAACATCGCAGCTGCGATGTTAGCGATGTTTAGTAACAATACCCCTATAGCTTCATTGCATGTCCCCTAGTCTTTCTACTTTTTGATGGCATAAACCATCAATCTATGTTTACCTGTTCCATTCCATTCATTAATTTATACACCTCTGTCATATCTCCCCTCAGCCGTCTCTTTTCCAGGTTGAAGAGCCCTAACCTTTTAAGCCTATTGTTATTAAGTGCCGTCAATTCGATCTCAACATGATACATAAATACATGAAAATAATAAATAGCATACAATCACGCCCCCAGCTGCCCAATAGCCTGGCCAAGCTCCCTCTTTCACTGAGGTCCTGAGCGGTCATTTCTTCATCAACTGCCTGCCAATCAATTCTCCCACCCTCACATTTTTCCTCTTCAAAAATCCCAAAACCTCATAAACAATAAATAACAACTCACTAACACATTTATTTATTTATTTGTGTGTTTTACATACTGCCTTATCTAGAAATCAAAGTGGTTTATATGGGAACAAAACATTATACGTGTAACATAAGGTGCAATTAAACGATTAGCAGTGAACTTAATCTATACAGGTAAATGACATTAACAACAAGTCAGGAAACCTCCTCATAATAAAGTCTGTAATAAACCTCCATATAAGAGTGTGTTCAAAAGATCATACGCAAAAGGCTCTCCCCTTTGGCAGCAACCCACCACCAGCAGTCTACTCCTATAGAAGGGCCATTTTTTCACCCACTAACCAGCTATGACATCACTCGCAGACCGAGTGGCATTGTCTGGTTCCTAGTTTGTGCAGGGGAAGGAGGCTTCAGAAATGGAAACCACAGTGCCAATGAACAAGGCCAGTTCCTTACCCTACTGATCAGCTATCATGTCAAAACTCCTACTTTTACATCAGCAGGAATGTCATGAGGCCATTTACGTGCATATGCATGGAAAGGACTTTATAAACTTAGCTCTTAAAAGGGTCTCACTTTTAGGATCCCAAAAATTCCTTCTTTATGCTTCAGCATATTCCTAGGACAGGATAGAAGAATAAGACCCAAAGTGGGTTCATGAATTTTACAGAACAAAACTTCTTTGAAGACACCCGCCACTGATGGCTGTCTGAGATACAATGTATTCTTTCTGACGTCATCCCTCCATGGGCCCAATTCTGTAAGGTGAATAGGGGGGCTGTACATCCTGGTGGGACATGCAGCCCGCTAACTGTCTGGCCCATATTCAGCAAATCGATCTCGCTGCATGCACACAGCCTCAGTGCAGGGAGATCTGGATGGGGGCGGAGAGTGGGTAGAGTGGGGGCGGGCCAGGCACCTGGACATACAGGGCCAATTCAGGGATGGCCCTGTACATCCACTAGCTGGCATCTGGGCGTGAGGATTACACCACCATGGAGGTGGTATACGTCCTGGGAGCCGCAACGGGTTGCCCACACAACCCCACCAGAGGACCAGCGGTGGGGCAGGTGATTCCCCACTACCCAATCGGGGCCCTGGCTGCCCCCACCGAGGGTCGAGTGGTGGGGAAATCGGGTCAGCACTGCAACGGGTGGGCCATGCAGCGTGGAGGATGTCTCCTGCAGGGATGCAAGGGCATCCCTGGCCATCTCAGTGCCCGATCCTGCACCCCCGGGAATGTCTAGCTCCCATGGTGCAGAATTGGGTACTAATGGGACTATTCTGTTCGTGAGCATCCAGATGGCCTGGATGTTCTCCTTATGTGATCGGGTTACACGTCTGAATGGACGCTGACAGCACTAATAAGGGACTCTTTTGTGACTATCTTATATGTTAGACAGCAGTTAAGCTAATATAATATTACCTAGAAATGTTTAGTTACATCAGCCTAGATCTCAGAGCTTGTCCCGTGGGTCAGTGGTAAATACTGTTCACTTTCATGCTGAAGGCTCCTAGTTCAGCTCATAGATCAGGTCTTCTGCATCTCAGATCAGCTGAAGCATAGCTGTTATGGGGGAAGACTTGGGTCATCATTAAGGGTTACACCTAGTGGATAGATTTAAAATTCATGTTACAGGATTCTGGATGGCTTTTGGCCTCAGAGGTCATTGTGGCAATGGCATGAGTAGGAACAGTGGTAGAACCAAGTCTGTTAAAATAGGGGTAAAATCCCAAGGTAGTTGCAAATGAAGGCTGATAGCATCTGAACTCCAGCAGTGCTTCCAACTGATCTGAAAGAGAACGGAAAAATGAATAAGAGCGCTGAAACAAAAAATGCAACAAAAAAAAGTAGATTTCATAATATCATTTCAGTCAGGTCAATTCTGATCGCATTTCATATTTAGCTCTTTCTAATGAAAAGGCCTAGCACATTTACACTATGAAATGTACCTCTTAAATCTTATATGCCACTTCTCTGTGGGAAGCAGGAAGGCTATGTTGTTTTATAACTCTGGTCGTCCCACAGACAGGAAAAATATTGGCTGCATTTTCATGTTTTCAGAGTGATAAGACAAAGAATCAATTTTTATTACTTTATTACTGTTTTTATTTGAGCCACCAATAAAACTACTCAACTGTATAGAAGTAGTTAGATTAAAATGTGTTTTAGTTACAGGAACCACACAGATAAATGCCTCGGCTTTTAACTAGCTCGCTTTGTACTTAGCGGTTTGACTTGCTCTCTGTTTCTGACGTGTGCTACGTAGATTCCTGCTTTACAGTTAGTTTCAAATCAGAAACCTTAGAAGTACTTTTCCTCTTCCAGCAGTTAAGGTCCTTTCATTTAATTTCACCTGAAACTTTATGGGCAGTAGTTAAACTCCACAGTCGATGTTGTTTTTTTTTTAAATGTTAACCATGATGTTCCAATAAAATCCAAATATTCAGCACCAGAATCCACATAGTGACCAGTGCTGAGCATATAGATTCAGCGCTATCCAGATTGCTAGTGAAATTGCATTTTGGGCAGCTTTTTTGCTGTCCTAAGTTATGTGAATGGTTATTCAGATAAAGGGATTGAAAATTTCCACTATCCAGATAATTTCTTACTCTGCCCTGACTCCGCCCCCCAGATTGCCCCAGCACAAGCCAGATAGTGCCAAAGCGATCAGGGACACTCTCTGGATTGTGTCCCAGAATATCACAGTCAGTGAGGCTTATCTAGTTGCCAGGTGCTGCTAAACCAAATCACCCCCCTGCTGAATGTTGGATTATTAGTATTTTGCTGATGTAACTACAGTATGACCCAGTGAAAAGCGGGATATAAATGCAGCTAAGTAAAGTATGTGCCTGCCATGGATCTTATTTCTGGTTCTCAGACAGACTGGCTATGCTGGGCATCTTTCACAGTTCTAAATTAATTTACACAAGACAAAATAGACATCGGCTCCTCTGATGAAGGACTTGCTCTGCACGTTTCCTAAGTCTCAGCTAGACTTCGCACTCTCAGCAAGAAGTATGGGCATCAACTGGTTTCTGTAAGGCTCTAAGTAGTAACGTCCATTGCGTTTTATTTATGTCTTCTTCATCTTTTTTTTTTTTTTTTAATTTAATTCGCGGTTTGCTTTGTTTCACTTATTTAACATGAAAAAATAAAAATGGAATTAAAAATAGTGTTCTGTATGGAGCTCTGCCTCCTTACCGTACTGCCAAAATTCTTTAATAGCCCTCTGCCAGCTCTCTCCTATCTCCGCAATTGCTCTAGTCAAAATGGGGAAGAGTGATCCCAGTCACTTCTTCCCCAAAGGTGCCATAATTCTGATTGCTACCAGTTGACATGAGGTCGATGCTATTTTGGAGAAAGACCAAAATCCAAAATAGCACCAGCCTCAGGTTGATCGGCATCATGTTTAGATTACGCCACTGGTGGGTGCTCTTCTGCCTCCTCTTCAGCCTATCAATAAGTAAGTTTGCTCTGGGGAGTGAAAAGCATGAGGAGTCTTTTTTTATTAGCCATGGCGGCAGGTGTAGACTTTTTTAAAATGAAAGAAAATGAAAACAAAATGAAATGTTGTTCAGTTTCCTTTCATTTTATTTTAAAAACATAGGGGCATGTTTACTAAAAACCGCTAATTAGCGCGCCGCAAAATAGCGCACTAAAAGCGGTACTTAAGAGCGCTTAAATGCCCCGCAAACGTGCGATGAAGCCCCGCACACTTGCGCGTCACAGTAACGGGTGCCGCACAAGTACGTGCCCGCAAATGTCCGATAGAGGCGTGGAAAGGCTAACGGAGGGTGGAGGAAGGCCCCGGAGGGGCGGAGAGAAGGGGTTAATGGGCGGGGAAGGGGAGGGGAGAGGCGCCCCGCACATTATCGGGGCTGAATTTCCAAAAAAAAATAGCGCGAGTGAATCACTCGCGTTAGAATGCATTTAAAGGGAAGAGAAACCATTTCCGTCAGCAATGTACAGCAAAATCGGGGAAACCTGCAAAACGTGAGCAGTGTGATACATGTGCACAGCACAAAAGTGCAATTATAAATAGAAAATGACCACCACAAAAATATGAAAAATAGTAATTCAGTTGGGGAACAGTTATAGTGATGGGAAAAACTAGATAACACACCCAGGAAAGCTCCAAAAAAAAGAAATGATTTATGGAAAGGTGTACGGAGCGGAGACTCGTCCAAAAAACATTTCCCTTTTTCTGGAGCTGTCCTGGGAGTGTTATCTAGGGTTGCCCATTAATATCACTGTTGCCCAGCTTGGGTATATGTTTTCCCCCTTTGTTCCGTGGTCATTCCCGGGTTTTATTTGCACGTTTGTCACCACACAGGGTGAAGGAGCCCACAGTAAATATGCATACAGCAGGGTTTGTGACTCCATCCTGCCAGGTTTACTACCTCCAGGGACTGCACTGTCTCTGTGGCCATAGTGTGGTGCAGAGGACATAACCATGACCTCTAGGACTAGAAGGCCAGAGGTTCAAATCCCAGCTGGGGCACTTGCCAGCCCACTCCATATATTTTACCCACCACTAAACAAAGATAGAGCAGACACCCCTGTATTGCAGGGAACATAAGCATGGGGGAAACACCCATATGTTACCCAACACCTCACACACACCACAACAATGGGCATACCTACAGCCAAGTCCCCCAAATGCAGTCCCGTACTGCCACATTGCAATCAGGTCATCTGCTTTTTCTGAGAGAAGCTCATGCCAGCATGTTGGCACACAAGTACATGTGGTGCAGGGGGCAGTGGCAGCTAGCCACAGAGGACAGAGGCCAAGCCATGTGCAGGCTGGCACAGTCCACTGCAACACACAGGCCCTGCCGGATCCACAGGCATGGACATTCCAGGGAATCCAGTCAATCTGTGGCTACAAGGTGGTGCAGTGCACACAGACAGTGCATACAAGAACAGAAGGTCACAGGTTCAAAGCCCAGCTGGGGCTACCACATATTTTTCCCACAGCTACACAGTGATAGTAAGGACAAACCTTTCATGGCGAGGACATATGCAATGGTACTACGTCTATCTTTTACCCCACTGAGCACAGACACCATGTACAGGGGCAGTACCTAGAGCAGAATCTCCCAAATGCAGTCCTGGTGGGCCACACACCAGTCAGGGTCCATGCTGCCACTCATACAAATGCCTGTGCTGTATATCTATGCACCACCCCCATGGCATGTAGATGTAGCTCATGCATATTCATAAGGAACAGCAGGTAAACCCGATCAGTGTGATGCACACCTGGACTGGAGTTGGGAATCTCTGCCGTAAAGCAGCAGCCAACAGGGAAGACACACCCACATCCACACCCACAGGCCCCATTGGCCAATGTCTCCTGGAGAGGCAGAACATTGGACCCTGCGTGCATCTCCCAATACTAGCACCTGCATACCCTAGCAATGTAACCCTACACCTGAGGTATACGGTACACAGCTCTGAGACGCTTGCTAGGAGTACTGGCAGATAGATATCCATACGTTACGCACATACTGCTAGTTGACCCCATCCGAACAATCTGTTTGGTGTTTGCGGTGCGTGCTCCAGCCCTTGCCTCTGACGGTGTTTACCACCCTGGGGAGTGACCCCCAGCAGTACTGCGTAGCATATCCATGCCTTGCCGTGCCCAGCACTGGTTTGGTGGGCAAGGCTAATTACCTCCTCAATAGTAGCACCATGATGGCATAGGTGTAGAATTGTGTGTCTGTCTATACAGTGGGTGTTGGCTGCATGCCCCTTCCACAGCCCACACTGCCAACACTGTTGCCAGTATTGGCCTGCCAATGTGCATAATGAGTAGCAAGGGACCATGGGTATATCTCAGACAGAGTGCTGACCAGGATGCAGCTGCACAGGGCATAGGGCACTGGCAGGGGCATGGTAGTGCCCGGCCACCACCTACACAGACAGGGTGACCTCTGTATGTGCTGCTGGGGGATCACTCTCACCCTGACTGTGCAGTGACGGCAGCATGGCTAGGCACCCCCATAGTGCTATATTGTGATTCTCCCATGTGATATGTATGGGTGTCCTGTGGGGGCCTCTTCATGGACTTATTTGTCTGTGTGTGCTGCCACCCCAGTTGTGGGTGCATGCATGTCCATCAGGACCAGCCAGCAGACTGTTCACAGCTGATATGTGTTGTGATGGAGTGCCTTGCAGGGTGCAGTGGCTGATGGCTTGCTGCAGGTGAATATCAGATAGTGGTGGGGTGCATCTTTGAATATCCAGGCCTAATGTCTGTCTGATATTGTGTTATGGATGTGTGTGGAGCAGCTTGGACTGCCCTGTAGGACTGGGGTTGATGGTCCACTCTACTGCCATCAGGGTGGGGATCTGTTGAAGTATATGTTTTATCCATGTGGGGGTCCCCACTAACTGAGCCAGACATCGATCTCCAAAATGTTTATGCAGCACCTACCTATTCCACAGGTTATTGCTGCTTTGGAGCTCTGTCATGGCCGCATTCAGCCATGGCAGGTGTTGTGGACCTGGTCCTGGGCGCAACATCTCACACTCAGGGTGAGCATAGTAACCGCACAATGTGATGGTGTTTAGCTACTCTTTGCCGTTTGTCCACCCACTCAGGACACCCTACCAGGCCGAGGTGCTGTGTGGGTGCACACGGACACTTCCCCCTACCAGGCCGGGGAGCTTTAGGGGTGCATTTCCCATCCTGTGTTCAATCGTGGACAGTTGATTTGCATGTGCAGTGCATCATGGGTACAGGTGTTTCACAACAGCAGACTGTCAGTGAGGTGACGTACAGGCTATCTGCAGCCAGCCATGGGCTGCTTACAGCTAAGAGCTGTAGCCCAATGGTTACGTCGCTGCCTGTGCAGCCAGATGTCATGGTTTCAAACCCACAGTGGGGTTATGTGATAGGGATGTCCACAGATTTATTTTAATTTACTGTACATATGTTGCTGCCAGCAATACCACCCTCAGCGTACTGTACCCATAAGGTGCCTTTGAGGGTGCTTTATGGGGCACCCTATAGGGCACGTTACGGTTGCCAGCCATATAGGGTGCACTATACATTATCCTGTGTCGCAACATACATGCTGCCCTATAGGGGACATTCTAGGGTGCCTTGGCGGACGGTGCACTGTAACATGTGCCTTATGGGCCGCCTTATATTAATATGCTGTGAGAGTGCGTTTGCTAGTAGTTATCACAAAATAAAATTAAAAAGCCTCCTACAGCACTCCACAACATATAACATACTGCCTCAGCTAGCCTTTTTCACTGGGCATTGTGAGGGATCAAACCTCTGGTCCCTGCACCATTGGTCAGTGTCTTAACCATTGTGCTGTGGCTGTGTTCCTTTGCTTTGGCATCAGCGCGCCGCCTTATGCCCATCAGCGCGCCACCTCCTGCTGCCCACAATTAGTGCGCCGCCTTGTGCCGCCCAAAATGAACAGTGCGCCGCCTTGTGCCACCCAAAAAGAACAGTGCGCCGCCTTGTGCCGCCCAGATAGTACAGTGCGCCGCCTTATGCCGTACAAAACGAACAGTGCGCCGCCTTATGCTGTACAAAACGAACAGTGTGCCACCTTATGCCGTCCAAAAGTACTTTGCCTCCTGAACCACTTTTACACATTCAAGGTGTTGTCTCAGCTGGCCTTTTTGTTGCACACAATGGGGGATTGAACCTGTGGCCCCTGCACCATTGGTTAGTGTGTTCACTGTTGTGCTACAGCTCTGTTCTGATATGTGCTCAGCAGCGCCCCACTTAGCCTTCCCACGCGCTAATGTGGGCCCCGCAAATTAGCGCGACGCGCACACATACGGTCGTGTTTTTTTCTTCTTTCTGCCTGAACCGCCCACTCCTTATATGGCACACGCACACTACCGCGGCCCCGCACGTTAGGAATGTTTAGTAAACATGCCCAATAGAGAAATGAAATATAAAATGCTGTGACAATGCCCTTTTTGTTTCCAACTAAAGCACATCTCTCCTGGAAGGTTACGGCAAACATTAGTGCATGATTCATGGAGCAATAAACAAACACGTCTGTTACTTTTCATTCTCGTTCAAGAAGTAGGCTTTGCAAAGCAAGGGGCAGGTTTGCTAAACTGCGCTAATGGTTAGCACAGGGAATACCACGCACTGAGTGTGCCATGCTGATAACGTGGTCAAAATCCTGCGCTGTGCTGTAGCAAGGGAGGAGCGGTACCTGGCTGGGATAGGAGTGAAGTGTGAGCATGGATGGCACCTCACGATTAACGCGGCCAGCAATGACATACGCTAACAGTGATTGCTGCCATTAGGAGGGGCGCACTTACTCCCTCAGTGGCTGGCAGTAAGTGCCTCTGCATTCAATCTACTGGCCACGTCTCCCCGCAGTAACTGCAGAGGAAATTCTGGGCACGCCCACAAGAGTTACTGAGGGTCTATGCCATGCCCCCAAATGCATGAAAGAAATCTTACAATTGCTTCATTTAATTGTGTGCATTAATTAGCAGGCTTTAAAGCCTGTTTAATGTGATTTAATGAATGTTATTTAACACAAGCACCATTAATCTCTATGGGGCCTGTTTTCTAACAAAGGTGTCATTTAGTAACAGTTAGCACATGCTCATGATATTAGTGCATGCTAACTGTCAGCAAATGAATCCCTAAGTGCAGAACTCGCATTTAGTACACGTTAATGTGCATTAACATATTAAGTCACATTAGTAAATGATACCCTTAATTTGACTTGAACATAAGTTTGCAGGGTTGGGTATATCAGCAATAAATGGGTCTATTTCAAAAATCCAGTTTTACCATCTGGCTGTATGTTCTTCTGTACGGTGCTAGCATTTGCTGTAGATTATCATTACCAGACAAAGCTACAGTATACTAGGGGCTTTAACACAAAAATGAAATGACTGGAAAAATAACTAGTTCTCTGGTATTGTAAGAAATGCTGGAACATGCTTTATGAAATGTCTTTTGGGATGCGCCTTTAGCCTGCATTACTATATAAGAAGATATGAGTAACGGAATTAATCAACTTTGGGAGACGTGATACGACGGGCTTTTGTAATATAGTCATAGCAGAAAACATGATTAAAATATTTCATATGTAAGCCACATATCTTTGGAAAAATAGGACAGTGTATTCTCTTGCCCAGAGATCCCTATAAAGCAAGTCCCTGGAGTGCGAATAGAATGTGCCATCATCTGATTGATTTTGCAATTATGGCGTTAGCACTGTGAAATGCAAGATGTCTATCAAAATGCAGAAAATACCAATGAAATACAACAAAGGCTTGCTATTGAATGGCTTGTCCATTCAGAAATATTTTTTGAAATCAAAAATCAATAAAAACGAATGCTTTTCTCTTGACTTCCTGACATACAAGAAGATGTTGCACAGCTTAAGTAACGCATAACATAATTCCAGGGAATAGTTTGCTTAGAATTTAACAATAGATGGATATTAACAAAGTAGGGGAACTGCATGTCGATAGGAATAGACATAGCTGGAAAAACATCACTTCACAAACATTCAGAAGCAGAAGCAGTAAAGGTCAGATTTTACCACAGTCGCTTCTTCCATATTGGGTACAATACAGGTCTTCCTTACCGAACCTTCCAACCCCTCCAACAAGATTAGGAAAACAGTAGAGTCCTTGGGGAATCTTGCCACTCTAAAGTCGATCGATGGATAGCAATTCAGAAGTGTTTCCTAGCAGCTGGGCACTAATATTATTTTAGGAATAAATATACTGATAAAATATGTCTTCATATGATGCTCTGAAAGAGGATCATAATTTACTAGGATCAGGACAATGACATCTTTACTATAAAATGTCTTAGTGCTGCTTTTACTAAAGCCTGATAACCAATTAATGTGAGTTTTAACACACAGCAACTGGCAGCCAGGAACCTAAATGTGCAGACATGCCAGCCACTGTACGATAATTGGTCATCACACAATGGAATGGGGAATGGGCAGAGTATGGGCTTGGAGAATGCATTTCCGCTAGCGCCAAGGCAACTGTCACTCACTCAGTGGCAATGTAGTACTTAACGTGAGTTCACCTAGCAACACCTCTAAGTATGTCCTGGAGAAGGACCACATATGACTGACAAATATACAAATGAGAATGGAGTAGATATCATGCCATTCACAGAAGATGATGTGTTTGAACAGCTTGAAAAACTGAAACTGGACAAGGCCATGGGACCACATGGGATACATCCGAGGATACTGAAAGAGCTCAGAGAGGGTCTGGCAGATCCTTTAAAGGATGTTTTTAATAGATCCTAGGAAATGGGGGAGGTCGCAGACTGGAGAAGGGCTGATGTGGTACCTCCTCACAAAAGTGGTAATAGTGAAGAAGCGACAAACTATAGGCCGGTAAGCTTTACCTCAGTGGCGGCAAAAGTAATGGAGGTGCTCCTGAAAGAGAGAATAGTAGACTTTTTAGAAACCAATAGGTTGCATGATCCGAGGCAACATGGTTTTACCAAAGGATGATCATGCCAAACAAATTTGATTGAGTTCTTTGACTGAGTGACCATAGAACTAGATCAAGGCATGTGATGGATGAGATCTACCTAGATTTCAGCAAAGCCTTTGAAACTTTTCCTCACAGGAGGTTTATCAACTAACTGAGCAGCCTGGGGATGGGTTCCAAAGTGGTGAATTGCATCATAAACTGGTTGGCTAACAGACAACAGAAGGTGGTGGTAAATGGAACTCACTCGAAAGACAGGAAGGTGAGTATTGGTGTGCCCCAGGGATCAGTTCTGGGACAGGTACTGTTCAATGTATTTGTGAGTGATATTGCTGAAGGATTCAAGGGAAAAATCTGCCTTTTTGCAAATGACACAAAAATTTGCCACAGAGTGGACTCCTCTGAGGGAGTGGACAACATGAGTAAAGATCTACAAAAGCTGGAAGAATGATCTAATGCTTGGCAGTTAAGATTTAATGTGAAAAGCTGCAGAATCACGCACTTGGGATGCAGAAATCCAAGGGAATTGTATGCAATAGGGGGTGAGAGGTTGGTGTGCATGGACCAGGAGAAGGACCTCAGAGTGATAGTTTCTAAGGATCTCAAGATGGCAAAACAAAGTGACAAGGCAGTGGCCAAAGCCATAAAGATGCTGGGTTGCATACACAGAGGAATAGCCAGCAAAAAGGAGGTGGTATTAATGCCCCTGTACAAGTCGTTTATGAGGTCTCACTTGAAGTATTGTGTTCGTTTTGGAGACCATGGGGTATGTTTACTAAACTGCGGTAACATTACATAACGCGTGTTATGTAACGTTAATGATCGTTAGTGCATCATAACACGTGTTATGATGCGCTTACGATCGTTAACATTACATAACGCGCGTTAATCAACATTAACGATCGTAAAGCCCCGCGGCGCGGTAAAACACCGCAGAAGGTGAAGAGAGGGCGGAGAGAAGGGGTCAGTGAGCAGGGAGAGGCTCCCTTCACACTAACGCGCTGATCTGAAGAGCTGAATTCCAACGCAAATGAAAACCTGCCGTTAAATGCACATTACAGGGGAGAGAGACCATTTCAGTGTCAGCAATGTACAGCCCTGGCAAGGAAACCAAAAAAAAAGTGATAAGTGTGATACATGTGCACAGAACAAAAGGGCACAGAAACACTGAAAATGACCCCAACAAACCGGAAAAAAAACATAACCAAGCTGGCCAATAGTGGTATCAATGAGAAATATCAACACCTCCCCCCCCCCCCCCCCGAGTAAGCTCCATAGAAAAGATATAAATCGTGGAAGGGTCTATACTCTGTCCCCATACAAGGTGAAGGAGCCCACAGTGAAACAGCGCTGCTCAGGGTTTCCCCCACAATCGGACAGGGTTCCTATGGCGTGCACATGTCCCGCAACATCAGGGCGGGCATGTCGGAATGGCAACTGGACAGATGCCGGAGAAGGGGATACAGAGGGCCGCAGGCGCCACATGCTGTGGTGGAGCTGGGCCACAGTGCGGACTAGGGTGATGCCTAGGTGGCCCATACGAATGCTGAAACAGCAGATCAGCCAAATAGCAAATGCTGAAGGCCCAACATGGGCACAAGCGTGTTTCCCACAGTGTCACAGGGGATAGTACCCAACAGCTACCCCCAAGGGCACGGAACATTGGCAGGCGGGACTGGGGGGAGCGTGGAAGTCTATGCAGGCACCCCTACCCCAGAACCCGCACCATAGGCAGCTGCCTACCTGCACACTGGATGGCCTGAGACTGCGCACTACCAGCACCACCAGCAGAAGGGCATGTCAGCATGGTGGCTGAGGGATACTGGTGGTGGAGGGGGCAGTGGCAGCTGCCCAGAGCAGACCGTGGCCTAGCCCTGTGTAGGTGGGTGCCGTGTACTGCAATAGACGGGCCCCGTCTGACGAACAGTCATGGTATCATCAAGGAATGTGCTGACTCTGTGACAACAAGGTGGTGCAGTGCACAAAACCTGTGTATTTAAAAGCAGAGGGTCACAGGTTCAAGTCCCAACTGTGGTTCCTACCAACCCAGTCCCCATATTTTACCCACTACTACAACGTGATAATACAGACAGCACCTTTATTGCAGATGACGTAAACATGCCCAAGAAACCTACATTTTACCCTACAGAGCACAGACACCATAAACATGCACATTACCTAGAGCAGAGTCTCCCAAATGCAGTCCTGGAGGGCCAAACACCATTCCGGTTCCATGCTGCCTCTGATAAAGATGCCTGTGCTGCATTTCTATGCGCTACCCCCATGGTATGCAGATGTATCTCATGCATATTCATGAGGGACAGCATGAAAACCCGAACAGTGTTTGGCACCGCAGGACTGGAGTTGGGAACCTCTGCCGTAAAGCAGCAGCCAACAGGGGCAGACACATCTGCACCCACAGGCCCCATTATCCAAAGCCTCCTGGAGAGGCAGGACTTTGGACTCTGCGTGCATCTCCCAATACTAGCACTTGCATACCTTAGTAATGCCACCCTAAACCTGGGAATATGGTACACATCTTTAAAAAGATTGCTATGATTACTGGCAGATAGCAATTCCTAGGTTAAGTACAATATTCTGAGTGAGCTGCATCATAGCAACCTTTCTGATGTCTGTGGAGTGTGCTACAGGTCTTGTGTCTGACAGTGTTTACCAACCTGGGGAGTGACTCCTACAGTATTGCGTACCATAGCCATGCCTGCACTGTGCCCAGGACTGGTGTGGTGGCCTGGGCTGGCCAACACCTCTATAGTTGCACAATGCTGGCATAGGTGTGGGGAGTGTGTGTCTGTCTATCCAGTATGTGGTGGCTGCCAACACCCTCCACAGCCCACACTGCTAGCACTGTTGCCAGTATTGGCCTGCCAATGTGCATAATGAGGAGCAAGGTACTGTGGGAATAGCCTGGATAGGGTGGCCTGGCCTGGCCGCATCTGCACAGGGCATAGGGCAATGGCTCGGACATTGTAGTGCCCGGTACCACCTGCACGGACAGGGTGGCGTTAGCATGTCCTGCTGGGAGGTCACTCTCACCCTGACTGAGCAGTGACCATGGCATGGCTAGGTTCCCCCATAGTGCGATGTAGTATTTCTCTCATGTGATGTATATGGGTTTTCTTTTGGGGCCCAATCACTGACTTATCTGCTTGGTGTGTATGCTGACATCCCTGTTCTGGGTACATGCATCTTCTCCCGGGCTATGGACTAGCTGGCGGACTGTCTGCAGCTAGTATTTGTTTTGCTAGAACACCTTGCAGGGTGCAGCGGCTGGAGGCTTGCTGTTGGAGAATGTCAGATAATGGTGGGGGGCAGCTGAGCATTTCCAGGCCTTCTATCTGCTATTGCGTTACGGATGTGTACTGCTCTGTCTGTTCCCCAGCAGGACTGGGGTTGATGGTCCCCTCTACTGCTACCATTGCAGGGAGGTAGACTGTGGATCTATTGGTGGGTGATCCTGTTTCCCACCCTGAGCCCCAGAGGATGGGTTGTGTGGTGGTACTTGATCTGCCCATGGGTCCATACACCCCCCCACCCCACCCCCACCCCCCACCCCCAGCAGGCAATGATGGCACCAACACAGGATATGCACTATAGGTCAGTTCTCCCTACCAGGCCGAGGTGCTGTGGGGGTGCATACCCCATCTTGTGATCATCTGTAGACTGCTGATTTGCATGTGCAGTGCATCATGGGTACGGGTGGGTTAGCCCTATCCTGGTAACCACAGCAGACAGTTTGTGTGGTGACGTGCAGTCCCTCTGCAGCCAGCCATGGCTTTGTTCACAGCCTTATAAGGTGTCCTATGGGGACATTATAGGGTGCCTTGGCGGACAGTACACTTGATAATGTGCCCTATAGAGTGCGTTATGGGGTGCCTTATGTGGCACCTTAGGTTATGCCACCTTGAGGGTGTGTTTGCTGGCAGCACTAATTAAAATACACATCAAATGCCTCACCAATCACTACTTAAATGTAAAGAGTGCTGCCTTAGCCAGCCTTATACGTTAGGCCCACTGGGGAATCGAACCCATGACCCCTGTACCATCAGTCAGTGTTGTAACCATTGTGCTACAGCTCTGCTGTTGTCCTTGTATGCCTGCGCGCCTTCTTATGATTAACGTGCGGTAACATGCCCTGTAGCGCTCGTTCATTTATGGCGCCTTGTAATGCGCGTTCTCAGCGCGTTCTCGGTAACAATGTACCGCCCATGTCCTTATTTGGGATTTCTGTCTCTACCGCGGCTCCTAACGCGAATCACAATAACGCAGTTTAGTAAACATACCCCCATATCTCACAAAGGATATAAAAAGACTTGACATGGTTCAGAGGAAGGCAACCAAATTAATTTGGAGCCTGTACCAGAAGATGTATGAGAAGAGACTTGAAGACCTAAACATATATACATTAAGGAGAGGAGGGACAGAGGAAATATGATACTGTACAGACATTTAAATACTTAAAGAGTATTAATGAACAAACAAATTTTTTGCAAAGAAGGGGAAGCTGTAAAACTAGAGGGCATAATATGAAGCTGCAAGGGGGTAAACTTAAAAGCAACATCAGGAAATACTGTTTCACTGAAAGGATGGTGGATGCTTGGAATGTCCTCCCAATGGAGGTGGTGGGAGCAAATACAGTGACGGAATTCAAAATGGCATGGGACAGACACAGTGGATCCCTTTATAGCAACAGGATAAAATCAAAATAAACTTAACTATTTCTTATACCTCAACAAATAGGGGTGACCTGCATGGAGCGGCAGGTACAACCCAAAACAAAGGCATAGTTGAGTGTGACCTGCACGGAACGGCAGGTACACCTACTCTAACTATCTTACTGGACAGACTAGATGGACCATACTGGTCATTATCTGTTGTCATATACTATGTTACTATGTAGGTGAACCCTCCTTACTGGAGCACATGTTAGTGTTTGCATCCTAGTGTTAACTGCTGGGGACATGCCGGTCACACAGAGGCTTTATACTTAATTCAGGGGTGGGGAACCCTGGTCCTGGAGAGCCGCAGACCAATCAGGTTTTTGGGATATCCCTAATGAATATGCATGAGATTTATATGCATTAGAGATATCTTGCCAACCTGACTGGTTTGTGGCCCTCCAGGGCTGGATTTGGAGACCCCTGCCTTACACCTCTGTCATTTAAGATTGTGAGTGGGCAAGGTGCAGATGTCCAAGACATCAAAAAGGTTAGATAGAATGTGTCACATTCCTCCTCACTTCTCACCACCACCAAAATATTGTCTATTAGACAACTTTTTGGTGGTGGTGAGAATCGAGGAGGAATGTGACACATTCTATATACCCTTTCGATGTCTAGGACATCTGCACCTTGCCCACTCACAATCTTAAATGACAGAGGTGTAAGGCAGGGGTCTCCAAATCCAGCCCTGAAGGGCCACAAACCAGTCAGGTTGGCAGGATATCTCTAATGCATATATATATCATGCATATTCATTAGGGATATCCCGAAAACCTGACTGGTCTGTGGCTCTCCAGGACCAGGGTTCCCTACCCCTGCTCTAAGGGGTATGTTTACTAAACTGCAGTAATGTCACCGGCGTTAAGTGCAGCGTTAAGGTACCTGAAGCCATAAAAGGTAATGGGCAGTTAGGGGGCGTTCCGTCAAAAAGGGACCAATGGGAGTCATGGCTGTTTGGCATAAAAAAGAACAAGAGAGACTTGAACACATGACCCTTGGCTTGGGAGGTATTAGTACTAACCAGTAGGCTACACCTCCACAGCTCTCTAACTGCTATCTGCTGGATACAGAAGGATGATGTGTTGGGACAGCAGCTTAGAGGGCTTTCCCATGGCTCATGTGCAGTCCTATTCTTCCTCTCAGATTCTGTTTCTGTTTTGTGCGCCAGTATTTTCTACCATATGCATGTTGATGTTAGGATGGAGTGATCGTTTCTTATCTCCGGATATAGAAAGACTGCAAGTCACCGCACGACATGTCTGCTGTGGTTACCAGGATAGGGTTAACCCACCAGTACCCATGATGCAATGCACATGCAGATTAGCAGTCTATAGCAGGTCACCAGATGGGGTATGCCTCTCGGCTGTAACTGTACCGGAGGGCGGATAGAAGGCAGAGAGAGAGGGTCAATGGGCGGGGAGTGGGCGGGGAGAGGTCCCTGCTGCACTAACGCTGTCACATTAACGCTGGAACAGTACCGTGAGTGAAAACCTGTCGGTAAATGCACATTTGTAGGAGAGAGAAACCGTTTTAAGTCAGCAATGTATATCACAGGCAGAGAGTACAAAAGCTGTGATAGTAGTGATACATGTGCAGTAACAGCATAAAGGGCACTATGGTAATGCTGCAAAGGTGGCTGTAGGTGGGACATGTGGGGGGGCAGACACCTAGGTAACACAAAGGAACACAGAAAATGGAAATCAGCAAGACAGTGGCTGACCAAAGTCAAATTTGGCCAGTAGTCTGTGCTCCACAGTGTCCCACCCAGGGGAGATGTACCCCAAATGTCACACAGGAAACACAATGCTTGTAATGGGGCAAGCAGTGAATATCTAGGAACCACTCTAATAGGGGTCCACGTACTCACCCCAGGATGCATCCCAAACTGTCCGAACACCCAGCTATACGAACATTACCTGCCAATGTGCATAATGAGGAGCAAAGTACTGTGGGTATGGCATGGACTGGGCATCTGCACACGGTGTGGGGCAATGGCTGGGAGATTGTAGTGCCCGACCACCACCTGCATAGACAGGGTGGCCACAGCATGTCATGCTGGGAGGTCACTCTCACTGAGCAGTGACCATGGCATGTCTAGGTTCCCACATAGTGCTAGACCACTGGTTCTGAACCAGTCCTCCTTGAACCCCTAGGCCAGTCAGGTGTTCAGGATAGCCCTAATGAATATGCATGAGATATAAATATATGTATTAGAGATATCCTGCCAACCTAACTGGTTTGTGGTCCTCTAGGGCCGGATTTAGAGACCCCTGTCTTACACCTCTGTCATTTAAGATTGTGAGTGGGCAAGGTGCAGATCTCCGAGACATCAAAAAGGTTAGATAGAATTTGTCACATGCCTCTTTGCTTCTCACCACCACCAAAATATTGTCTATTAGACAACTTTTTGGTGGTGGTGAGACTTGAGGAGGCATGTAACACATTCTATCTACCCTTTTGATGTCTAGGACATCTGCACCTTGTCCACTCACAATCTTAAATGACAGAGGTGTAAGGCAGGGGTCTCCAAATCCAGCCCTAGAGGACCACAAACCAGTCAGGTTGGCAGGATATTTCTAATACATATATATATCATGCATATTCATTAGGGCTATCCTGAACACCCGACTGGCCTAGGGGTTCAAGGAGGACTGGTTCAGAACCACTGTGCTAGCCAGTGCTTCTCTCAAGGGATTTTTGTGTGGTCTCTGTTCTGGGGCCCCAATCACTGAGATATCTGCTTGGTGTCTGGGTGCACAGAGTTCCCCTGGGAAGATGCACTGTGGACTAGCTAGCGGACTGTCTGCAGGTGTATGTCTGGATTGCTTTGCAGGGTGCAGACTGAGTATGCCCTCTGCTGGTGGATGTCAGTTTGTGGTGGGGCAGCTAAGCCCTTCCATGCCAGTGCCCATGTGACAAGTGCAGCTCTACATTAACAGCCCTGGTTGCTGGTCCCACAGCCCATCATCATATGTCTCCTTTACAAAGATGTGGAGTGTGAGTCTGTTGGAGGCCAGATCCTGTCTACCACCCCAGCCAAGTGAAGGTGGTCTGGTAGGTGGTGCTACATAATCTACATGTGGATCCAGACTCCACATCCTGCCCCTATAAAAAGCAACCATAGCAACCACACTGGATAGGTACCAGTCTGGTTGCATCATGGTCTACAAGGGCCAGATATTTATTTAGTTAGTTAGTTAGTTAGTTAGTTAGTTAGTTAGTTAGTATTTCTTTTATACCGCGCTATTGACATCAGTGCGGTTTACATCAAAACATAACATATGCATTTCAGGGTCACTGAGGTGCATTTACATTTGAACAGGGATTGGAACTTGGATAAAAGGGTAAATTAACAAGAGTTATACAATAAGTATCTACATTATATACATCATGAGAGTACATAAGAACATAAGATATGCCATAGTGGGTCAGACCAAGGTACATCAAGCCCAGTATTCTGTTTCCAACAGTGGCCAATCTAGGTCATATCTACCTAGCAGTTTCCCCAAGGGACACAGGTTCCACAATGCTTGTATTGGTTCAAGCATTGATATCCTGGGTCCCTTCTTAATAATGGTTTATGGACCTTTCCTCCAGGAACTTGTCCAAACCTTTTTTAAACCCAGCTACACTAACAGCCTTTACTACATCCTCCGGTAACAAATTCCAGCGTTTAATTACACGTTGAGTGAAAAAATATTTTCTTTTATTAGTCTTAAATAGTTTACCCTGTAGCTTCATTGCATGTCCCCTAGTCTTTCTATATTCTGATAAGGTAAACAATCGATCTACGTTTACCCGTTCCACTCCGTTCATTAATTTATAGACTTCTATCATATCTCCCCTCAGCCGTCTCTTTTCCAGGTTAAAGAGCCCTAATCTTTTTAGCCTTTCTTCATAGGAGTATCCTTCCATCCCCTTTACCATTTTGGTGGCTCTTCTCTGAACCTTTTCTAAAATCGCTATATCCTTTTTAAGATACGGCGACCAGAATTGCACACAATATTCAAGGTGCGGTCTCACCATGGAACGATATAGAGGCATTATAATGTCTTTTGTTTTATTTTCCATTCCTTTCCTTATCATACCTAGCATTCTATTTGCTCTCTTGGCCGCTGCTGCACACTGGGCCGAGGGTTTTAACATGGTATCCACAATGACGCCTAAATCTTTTTTCTGGGTGGTGGTTCCTAATGTGGAACCTTGCATCGTGTAACCATAGTTTGGGTTGTTCTTCCCTAGGTGCATAACCTTTCACTTCTCCACATTAAATTTTATCTGCCATTTTGATGCCCAGTCTTCCAATTTATCAAGATCCTCTTGCAATTTTCCACAATCCTCTTGTCGGGACTACGCCGGGAAGTATCTGGTGAATAGGTGATGTTTTAGGGCCTTTCTAAGTTGGGTTAGGTCCGTAATAGCTCTGATGTCGGGGGGGAGGGAATTCCAGGCTTTCGGGGCACAGAAGCAGAAGGCTCTGCTAGTTGTTGACTTTTTGCATCTTGTTGATTCTTTCGGGACTGTTAAAGTGTTTACTACTATGGATCTTCTACTTCTAATAGGAGCTGAGGTATGTATCAATTCGGTGATGGTTATGGGGGACTGATTGTTTAGGGCTTTGAAGGTCATGATGATATTCTTATATAGGGTTCTAGCTTGAAGAGGTAACCAGTGGAGCCTTTTCAGGATTGGTGTGACATGGTCAGTCCTTGATATTCCTTCTAGCACCCCTGGCTGCTGTTTTCATTGCCAGTTGAAGAGGGTTTAGAGTTGCTTGTGGGAGACCGTATAGGATTACATTTGCAAAGTTGATGTGGGGCATCACCAAAGCTTGATAGATTGTTCTGAAGTCTGTGTACTCGAGCAGTGGTCGTAAATAACGAAGTGTCCTTATCTTGTAGTAGATTGATTTTGTTGTCTTTTTTATGTGTGCCTTCATGTCCATTTTTTGGTTGAGGATGATGCCTAGGTATCTGATGGTAGATATGACTGGGGAATACAACGGGACCCAAGAATATCCTAGGTACATCTGCAGGAAATACCTGACACACAACAATACCTATCTTATTCAATCCAATACTGCAGACCTGGTGCCGGGCGCATCACCTCGCCCTCAGGGTAAGTGCAGAACCCACACAATGGCATGGTCTGTAGCTACTCTGTGCCAGTAACACACATTACTCCGTACCAGTAACACACACGGTCAGTACCCCCTACCACAGTGCGGTGCTGTAGAGGTGCATACCCCATCTGGTGACCTGCTGTAGACTGCTAATCTGCATGTGCATTGCATCATGGGTACTGGTGGGTTAACCCTATCCTAGTAACCACAGCAGACATGTCATGCGGTGACCTGCAGTCTTTCTATATCGGAGATAAGAAATGATCACTTCATCATAACATCAACATGCATATGGTAGAAAATACTGGAGCACAAAACAGAAACAGAATCTGAGAGGAAGAATAGGTCTCTGATTAATATAGGACTGCATATCAGCCATGGAAAGCCTTTCTAAGCTGCTGTCCCAACTAGGGTTGCCAACTGGCTCCAGATGCGCCCGACACGCTTGATCCAGTCCTAGTTTTATCCCACTGCATGCAGGGACATGTAGTTCTGATTTTTCCATTGCATGCCATAAGAAAAGCAAGACTACATGTCCCTGCATGCAATGGGGTAAACCCAGGACTGGATTGAGCCTGTCGGGCGCATCTGGAGCCAGTTGGCAACCCTAGTCCCAACACATCATCCTTCTGTATCCAGCCGTTGCAGATTAGAGAGCTGTGGAGGTGTAGCCTACTGGTTAGTACTGATACCTCCAAAGCCAAGGGTCATGGGTTTAATTCCCTTTTGTTCTTTTTTTTTTGTTCTTTTTTTTTATGCCAAACAGCCATGATAACGCCCATTTACCCTTTCTCTCCACTCTCTCTCCACCCTCTGCGGGACTTACCACCATCGGTGACGTTAATACGCGCTAATGTTGCATTGGGTGAAGTTAACGCGCGTTAACGTCACTTAACGCATGATAACGTAGCTGCTGCTACGTTATCGCCATTTAGTAAACACACCCCTAAGTCTTAGGAATGTCCAGATATCTTCCAGTATTCAAAATGCGGCATTTCTTCTTTGAGAGATCCTGTCATATAGTGAGAGGGATTCTCTTAGGCATTCCAGCTCTGAAACCTGCTCCTCTTCATTGCATTACATCCTAAGAAAATATTCTATGAAGTTGTCGGAAGATTACAGCCAGCTCTGTTGGCGCACACACACACCAATCCATCTCAGCTGGAATTTTCTCACTTCTGTCTAGCAAAGTCTACAGGAGCTTGTAGCTTGGGCTCCTCAGCTCGTTCTCCTCATCTGAATATCTTCTTTCCACCTTACTCTTTCTTCTCCTACCACATTGCCCACATCACCCTCCTTCATTCTTACCTGCTCCCTCATTCTTTTCACCCTACTTTTCTATTCAATAATTATGGACATTTCTCTCTCTCTCTTTGTATTTACCTTCATTTCCTCTCTTTACTCCTCTCAGCCCCCTCCTTCCCCCTCCAAACACAGTCTGAGGCATGTTTACTAAAGGATGCACTGGTAGCATGCAATTGTGCTGCCAAATCAGCCTGGAAGCTTGAGCTAATATTTGGGGGGCACATGCATCCATCCCCCTGTTGAAAGCATGATGCTAACATGCAGCAACGCACTAGTCAGAAGGTGGGTACGCCATTGACATGGCACTAGCTGCACCCATGCTAACCAGCAAGAAGTACTGTCAACATGCAACCAAAACTTCTATGGTAACCACAATGTTTCATCAATGTCCATGTGGTGCCTCTAATTCACCCAGTCTTGTTCAGTCATGTGTTGACTGTTTAGTGTGGGATTTTGTAGCGGTTTCCCATACTTAATGTTAGCACAGCACCAGTAGTACACATTAAACCCTGCACTACCAGGTAGCAAGCATGCCCCTCTGTTATACCCCTGTCACTTCCTGTCACTTTCCTCCTTCCCCAATTTCCTTTAATTATACCCTCTCCTAGATGGTGTCCCCAAATATAGATCTCCTTCCTACACAGTCTTCCTCCTCCTCCCCTTCATTGTGCATTCCCGTTTCATTCTTAACTCCCTTCCTTCACACTTGGCTTTCACATTCCATGCCTCTTCCTACACTGATGTCCCAAAAATAAATGATAGTAGAGCTTGAAATGTTAATTACATGTTCTGGCTTTATGTAGTATATGACTGTGGAAGGATCATGCCTGGCAGGCAGGAAACTCATCCTTCACTCGTTAAGTGCAAGAGCTTGTGAAAATCATTCATCAAGACTACGCTGAACGTGAAGAACATTCAAAGACAAACCACAGAAAGCTCCATGATTACTTATTTATATTCTTACTGTGTTGTAATCCTTCCAGTTAGAATTCCACCACACACTGCATGCTTTTACATACATCGTCTTGGGTTTTCAGTGGTTCCAGATAATGTCATTTCATTACTAATGCATATATGCTACTTGCACACTCTGATGTACGGTATCCATGTGCCTATGAAACATGCTCGAAGTGTTAATAGTAAAGATAAACTACGTAGATCATCAAAATGGCCATCTCTTTTTATGTGACTCTATTTGCAATAAAACCAGATTCACTGATATGAGAAAATTGCAAGGTTTAGAAATAATTGAAAGAGACCAGGGGAAACTCTACCAGGGCAGCATTTACAAGACCTTTACTTGTCTGAAATATTTCTCCCATCAGGTAAGAGGCAAAGGAAGGGCAGGCGGTTATGCTCTTATCTTCCAGGTGTACTGTTGTTTTAAGGCTGTATATGTTCATTCTCCACTTCTTTCCTTGCACTGCAGCAGAAATTCAATTCCCCTTTGATAGTCTGTTGACATGTGATCACTGATAGGGGTCTCTAATGAGCTTAGAGTTGTTCTTGTGATTTACACTGCAGCAGGAAAGCACAGCCAGCCTTCCATTCCAAAAGCAGACAAAACTACATGGTTCGGAAAAGAATCTGGCCAAAGATTTCTACCCGTTCTTGATAATGGAGCAGCATGTGTGTCCACGACATCATGTACATTGTATGATAAATTCTAACAAGGGGATGCACAGGATAGCTAATGACTGTGCTTGCTAGAATATATAAAGAGGCCAATTCCAAAAATGTGCACGCCTGGGTTGCGGGTGTGTCCAAATGAAAACATATAGAAATAGAACCCAATTCTGCACACGTGGGGATAGATCAGGGGTGGGCAAACCTGGTCCTGGAGGGCCGCAGACCAGTCAGGTTTTCGGGATATCCCTAATGAACATGCATGAGATATATATGCATTAGAGATATCCTGCCAACCTGACTGGTTTGTGGCCCTCCAGGGCTGGATCTGGAGACCCCTGCCTTACACCTCTGTCATTTAAGATTGTGAGTGGACAAGGTGCAGATGTCCAAGACATCAAAAAGGTTAGATAGAATTTGTCACAGTCCTCCTCACTTCTCACCACCACCAAAAAATTGTCTATTAGACAACTTTTTGGTGGTGGTGAGAATCGAGGAGGAATGTGACACATTCTATATACCCTTTCGATGTCTAGGACATCTGTACCTTGCCCACTCACAATCTTAAATGACAGAGGTCTCCAAATCCAGCCCTGGAGGGCCACAAACCAGTCAGGTTGGCAGGATATCTCTAATGCATATATATCTCATGCATGTTCATTAGGGATATCCCGAAAACCTGACTGGTCTGCGGCCCTCCAGGACCGGAGGTGCCCACCCCTGGGATAGATGCAGCTGTGTGCACAGAATCGCCCACATAGACGTGCTAGGCGTGGCCCACACACAGTGCTACGTTGTAGGAAGACGGTATACTGACATGGTATTATACGTCCCCATGCTCACCATATTCCGAAAAGATGTATGTCTGCGACCCTGCCTGTCTCCACCATATACTGTGAATGGCCACACCCCCTTCAAAACAAGCAGCTGTGAAGCTGCTGTGGGCACGGACAGAGCTGTTCTGAGGCTGAATGACAATGTAAGATGGCGAGACTCACAGGTGAATCCAAGGTAGACAATAGAAACCAGTCCGTGGCATGCCCAGACCACTACAAAGCACTCACAGTGTACAGTACTGTAGCAAGAAAATAGGTAGAGAGTGAACCTACTGGCACAAGAGGCAGCACAGCACTACAGACATGCCAGTAGATGTCCTCCTGAGGTATGCATGTTGTGGATGGCTCAGGAACATGACTGTACAATGCTAAGAAAGGATATGATCCCAGTAGAACAGGCCCCCCCCCCCAATAGGGAACTATCCAAACACGTCCCCTGCACTACTAAAGAGCCATTGGAATTACAGCAATCAGCAGTGCAAGCACCACATAGACATGCCCAGAGACATCATCCTCTCTCCCTACAAATGTGCACATTTGTAAAGACCAATGCTGGTGCACCTGAGAATGGCGTACTGTGCTGCACTGTTACACGCCCTCCCTCTGAGCTCCCCTGAGTACTGACAAGAAAGTGGCTGGACAGGGAAGTGATTGCAGATCGTCCTGTGTACGCCTTCCTGTATACACTGGCACCTGGTGAGGCTGCAGACCGCCCTATGGTCCAGGTACCTGCCAGATATACCTGTCCCCCCCCCACCAGATATGTGGATGAGCAATCTAGACCCCCCTCACGCACACACACGCACTCTTACTTGGGGCCCCACAGAAACAGCCATTTGCTAAAAGAATGCCCAGCACCAAATGTCTTAGCTGATGGATAGGGAACCATAGTAATCAGTACGTCCAGCCCAGCATCATACTTGCTCACTACATTTCTATTTGGCTTCCTACCTACATGCTAACTACAAAGGTGGTCCTCAATCTGCTACAGAGCTTCAGTAGGCCCAAACAGCCCTTCCAGTATATCTGCCTCAATAGTCAAACCCCATATGCACATTGCACATCATAGGCCCACATATGTAAACAACCGCAACAGTGAGTTGTGCACAAGACATGTGCCATGAAGCCACCGGCATAAGATATCCCTAGTAAAGTGTTCCAATAGGAGTTACATAAGACCTTATCTGTACCAGGGGACTGTGCACATTGCATAGAGCATATTGTAGACATTCACTGTGTGGAGCGCAACAATCCAGAGGCTACATAGCACCGATGTCAGGGCTTACTTGTTCACAAGGGGTCCTAGGACTCTATCACCAGTATCATATCCAGGTCATGAGCATTGGTAGGGTGCCCAAACTGTGCCCCTTTAGCTCACACAGCAAATGCCAGCATGGCTGGATTGAGCACCTGTGCTCTACTGCATACATTTGTGGGGGTATTTATTTCTGCTGTTTTAACGTACATCCTCCCTCGCCTCTGCTTTCTATTCCATAACACTACAGGTTGTGGTTTTCCAGGCTGCAGTCACACCAGTGCACAGTATAGGTTAGTCATTCATTCACCACTATTGATTGCATTGGGGTGAGGAGCAGAAATATTTCTAAGTCCTACCTTTATTCCACGTTTTTGCAGATATAACCTGTACATCCATGGGGCCGCCTGCAGACGTACATGGGAATGACCGGAATACATTACATGTCTCCATGACTGGCCATGCCCCCGTTCCACCCTTTCCCGCCCACGTTCTGCGATCCCCGTTTAAGTGTCGTGTATTTGCAGGGCTGCAAAGGTTCAGAATAGGTTTTGGACATTTTCACGAGATACATGCTGATCCCGCTTGTAGAGGCGGCTTATTCATGGTTCAGAATGACCCTAAAGTGAATATTCTTATCAAATTTTGAAATTTTAACAAAACAGTATTGGCTTTTTTTGGAGACTTTTTGCCAAAGTTATATTTAGGAATGAATACGAAGATGGCGATTTTCAATCAGCCTACTTGTGCAGTGTCATTTTATAACAGGGTAGCTAGGCTATTGAAACACAAAGGTGGATGTATTGCACCTATTCTTTAAAGGCACAATATGCACCCATGTGCCTTTATAAAGTTACCCCACTGAAAAACAGGCACACATATTTACTGCAGCTTTAAGGTGGGTGCACATGGTTCATCTTAGGTTGTGTGGATACGTGCATATTTTATAACAAAGATACAATTCTATCCCAGCTCCGCCTAACTTCCACCCCAGCAGCATCTATGGGCCATGTTTACTATAATGCACAATTTTAGCACATGTTAAGCCTAAACATTAGTTTGGGTGTACTTCACCTCCCACGCTACTGGTGGCGTGCCTGGCATTTCCCCTGCAGTTACTGTGGGGAGACGCACCTCAGTGTGCTAAACTGCAAGAGCACTTAATGTGGCTGCACTTAGCAACACTCATTGAGGAAGCAGCGTGCACTCACGCTAACCCCTCATTCATGGTTCATGAACTCAATTGACACCTATGCTGTGATGCACCATCAGTGCTCACACTCTGCCCCGAACCCGCCCAGTCACCACCCCATCACGTGCTAAGTGTTAATGCAGGGTTTCACTGTGCTGCTGCATGTTAACAGCCCAGCGCAATTAGCTTGCAGTAAACCCCACAATAACCATCAGTGCATTTCAATAAACATGCCCCTATATATCTACTGTGCATACGTACAGTACATGCTATGTATTGGTAACATTTATATTTAGGCACGTATCGCCTCAGACAATATTATAAGTGCTCCTTTATGCAAATACTATTTTATACCAAAAAAGGCTTATAGAAGTCGCCCTATGCATATCTGCACAACACTGCATACAGCTGGTGCTATATAAATCATAAGGATGATAATAATAATAGTTGCAAACTAACTCATATACTTTATGCAGATGTTCAAAGAGAAATTACCCACATTTGCTCATTTTGAGAGAGAAACAATGTCAAGTGCTCACGCCGAAAGCCCCCATATACTTTCCATCTGCTATTTGTGTGTGCATGCCTTTTCCTCTTCCAACCCGCAGATACCTACAGGAACCCGCAGCTAAAAGCAGGTAAGCTGGGTAAGTTGCATGTTATTTTAGTCCTTGTTGAGGAGGGGCATGTTCACTCTTGCTCTCTTACCTACATAAATGTCTATGGGCCTCAAACTCCAGCCCTCAAGGGCTGAAAACCAATCTGGCTTTCAGGATATCCACAATGAAAATGTATGAGATTAATCTGCACATCCACTGCCGCCATTGTATGCAGAAATCTCTCTTGACTGATCATTATAGATATCCTGAAATCCTGCCTTCTATGCAGCCCTTAAGGATCAGCGTTCAAGACCTCTGACTTCAAACCATATACATTGGTAACCCTTAACGTTTTAATTATTCAAATATAGGAAGAAAAAGCCCTCAGAAAGACAGCCTTTAGTCAAATTCTTCACAAGCTGCTAAGGCAGTGCCTCTACAATGATAGGTCAGGAAACTTCCTATAATAATTTAAATTTCACTTGTTCATTGTGTCCATAATAAATAGAATAAAACATTCATTTAAAAATTCCCTTTGATACTAATGCTTTCCTTGATTTACCATATATTAATCCTCAATACCCCGATGGTTGACTCTCACTTTCAAAAGCTTATCTTCAACATGCCAACAATGGAATTATGTGAATCCTCAGTTCTCCAACAGATGAATTTCACTTTCAATGACTTATCCTGAGCACACTACCGACAATGGAATCAGCATGGCCATCATTTCGCCAAAGACAGCTCAGGACCCTTTCCTCAATCATTCTATAATTTAGAAAGATATTATGAAACTGGATACAAATCAATATATCTTCAAAATGGATTACCTCTGATAGCTCTTTCAACCAGAAAATAGTCTACTGGACACACTGAAAAAAGTGCATCCCAATCAATTATCCGGACCTCTGATCAGTCAATCCCTTCTGTTCTTCTGAAACTACTTGTATTAAATATATGTGCCGATCCTATCCATGTCCTATGTTATTCCAAATATTAGTAATATTACATTTAGGGGTATGTTTACTAAACCTTCTTAACGTGAGTGCTGCGCAATTAGCGCATGCTAACGTACCTTAGTGCACACTAATGATGCTTTATGGGGCAAAAATGCACTGTAGTGCACGCTCACGCGCGCAGCGGCGCAAACGAGCCCTGAAGGCGGGGAAAGGCTCCCGGAGGGCAGAGGAAGGCTCCCCAGGGGTGGAGAGAAGGGGTCAATGGGTGGAGAGTGGGAGGGGAGAGGATCCCCACACACTAACGATGTGAAATTCGAGGCCAAAACTAACGCAAGTGAAAACCTCGCGTTAGAGCTGATTTAAAGGGAAAAGAAACCATTTCTGTCAGCAATGTACAGCAAAACCAGGGAAACCTACAAAAAAGTGATAAGTGTGATACATGTGTGCACGGAACAAAAGTGCAAATAAACATTGAAAATGACCCCAACAAAATAAAAAAAAATCATAATCAAGCTGGGCAATAGTGATAGTATTGGGAAACATCAAAAAACACTCCCAAGAAAGCCCCAAAAAATAAATATGAATTTTGGAAGGGTCTACGCTCCGTCCCCATACAAGGTGAATGATCCCACAGTGAAATAGCACTGATCAGGGTTTCCCTCTCCATTGGACAGGTTACCTATAGCATGCACATGTTCCACAACAGCAGTGCGGGCATGTCGGAATGGGCAATTGGGCAGATGCTGGGAAAGGGGATACAGAGGGTTGCGGGCGGCACAAGCTGTGGTGCAGCTGGGGCACAGTGCGGACTAGGCAGATGCCTAGGTGGCACTTAGGAATGCTGAAACTGAACAGCAGCCAGACAGCAACTGATGAGGGCCCAACATGGGCACGAGAGTGTTTATCACAGTGTCACAGGGGATAGTACCCAGCAGGTACCCCCAAGGGCACAGAACATTGGCAGGCGGTGTTGGGGGGAAGTGTAGACGCCTATGCAGGCACCCCTACCACAGAACACGCACCATAGGCAGCCGCCTACCTGCACACTGGATGGCTTGAAACTGCACACCACCAGCACCACCAGCAGAAGGGCATGTCAGCATGGTGGCAGAGGAGTACTGGTTGTGGAGGGGGGCAGTGGCAGCTGCCCAGAGCAGACCATGGCCTAGTCCTGTGTAGGTGGGTGCCATGCACTGCAACAGACAGGCCCTGCCGGACAAACAGTCATGGTATCACCAGGGAATGCACCGTCTCTGTGGCAACACAGTGGTGCAGTGCACACAACCAGTGTGTTTGGAGGCAGAAGGACACAGGTTCAAGTCCCAGCTATGGTGCCTGCCAATCCAATCCCCATATTTTACCCACTACTACAACGTGCTAATACAGACAGAACGATTATTGCAGATGACTTAAACATGCCCAAAACACCTACATTTTACCCTACAGAGCAAAGACACCATAAACAGGCGCATTACCTAGAACAGAGTCTCCCAAATGCAGTCCTGGAGGGCCAAACACCATTCAGGTTCCATGCTGCCTCTAATAAAGATGCCTGTGCTGCATATCTATGCACCACCCCCATGTTATGCAGATGTATCTCATGCATATTCATGAGGGACAGCAGGAAAACCCGAACAGTGTTTGGCACACCAGGACTGGAGTTGGGAACCTCTGCCGTAAAGCAGCAGCCAACAGGGGCAGACACACCCACACCCACAGGCTCCATTAGCCAATGCCTCCTGGAGAGGCAGGACATTGGGCCCTGCGTGCATCTCCCAATACTAGCACTTGCATACCTTAGCAATGCCACCCTACACCTGGGAATACGGTACACAGCTATCAAACGTTTGCTATGATTACTGGCAGATAGCAATTCCTACGTTAAGCACAGTTTGCTGATTGAGCTCCATCATAGCAACCTTTCTGATGTCTGTGGAGTGTGCTTCAGGTCTGGTCTCTGACAGTGTTTACCACCCTGGGGAGTGACCCCCAACAGTATTGTGTACCATATCCATGCCTGCACTGTGCCCAGGACTGGTGTGGTGGCCAGGGCTGCTAAACACCTCTATAGTAGCACAATGCTGGCATAGGTGTGGGAGTGTGTGTCTGTCTATCCAGTGTGTGGTGGCTGCAAACACCCTCCACAGCCCACACTGCCAGCACTGTTGCCAGTATTGGCCTGCCAATGTGCATAATGAGGAGCAAGGTACCATGGGTATAGCCCGGACAGGGTGGCCTGGTCAGGATGCATCTGCACAGGGCATAGGGCACTGGCTGGGACATTGTAGTGCCCGGCCACCACCTGCATAGACAGGGTGGCCACAGCATGTCTAGCTGGGAGATTACTCTCACCCTGACTGTGCAGTGACCACAGCATGGCTGGGCACCCCCATAGTGCTATATAGTATTTCTCTCATGTGATATTTATGGGTTTCTTTTTGGGGCCCAGTCAATGACTTATCTGCTTGGTGTGTATGCTGACATCCCAATTCTGGGTGCATGCATTTCCATCAGGAACATGCACTGTGGACTAGCTAGCAGACTGTCTGCAGCTGGTATGTGTCTTGATGGAGCGCTGTGCAGCGGCTGAAGGCTTGCTGCAGGAGAATATCAGCTAGTGGTGGGGTGCAGCTTAGCATATCCAGGCCTAATGTCTGTCTGCTATTGCGTTATGGATGTGTACAGAGCTGCATTGACTGCCCTGTAGGGTGTCTGTTCCCCAGCAGGACTGGGGTTGATGGTCCCCTCTACTGCCACCATTGCAGGGAGGAAGAATGTGGAACTGTTGGTGGGAGACCCTGTTTACCACCCTCAGCCCTGGAGGAGGAGGGTGGTGGTACATAATCCTCCTAGGAGTCCATAGGGGCGACACCTGACTGAAACATACAGATATATCCAAGGTGTGTCTGCAGAAACTACCTATCTCACACATTAGCACTGCTGGGGACATGCAGCATGGCTTATCTCTGCTGTGGACCTGGTGCTGGGCACCCCACCTCACCCTCAGGGTGAGTGCAGCACCTGCACAATGTGACGGTGTGTAGCTACTCTGTGCCAGTGCCACACACAGTCAGTTCCCCCTACCAGGTTGAGGTGCTGTGGGGGTGCATACCCCATCTTGTGATCATCTTTAGACTGCTGATTTGCATGTGCAGTGCATCATGGGTATGGGTGGGTTAACCCTATCCTGGTGACCACAGCAGACTGTTTGTGTGGTGACTTGCAGTCCTTCTGCAGCCAGCCAGGGGTTTGCTAGCAGCTATAAAGCTGTAGCCCACTAGTTACTTCACTGCCAGTGAAGCCAGAGGTCATGGGTTCAAACCCACAGTGGGGTTATTTGACAGGGCTGTCCAAAGCATTATCTATTTTTAATGTACATTAGTGCTGCCAGCAAAAACACCCTCAGCGTACTGAACCCATAAGGTGCCTCAGAGGGCGCTTTATAGGGCGCCCTATAGGGCACCTTATGGTTACCGCCCATATAAGGTGCACTATACAGTATCCTATGGAGCGACTGATAGAGTGCCCTATAGGGGACATTATAGGGTGCCGTGGCGGATAGTGCACTTTATAATGTGCCCTCTGGGGTACCTTATGGGGTGCCTTATGCAGCACCTTATGTTACAGCGCTTTGAGAGTGCGTTTGCTAGCAGCAGTAATTAAAATAAAATTAAAATGCCTCATAATGCAATATTACACATAAATGGTAGTGCCTCAGCCAGCCTTATTCATTGGGCACAGTGGGGGATTGAACCCATGACCCCTATACCATCTGTCAGTGTCTTCACCATTGTACTGCAGCCCTGTTCCTCTGTTTGTATATCAGCGTGCCTGCTTATGCTTCCTGCGTGTGTTACTCATGCGCTAATGTGCGCGGTGCACAAGAACGCGCGTGCTAATCCCGTTTTGTTACTTTAAACTGAAACGCCCACTCCTTATATGGCATCCTGCAGACTAACGCGGCGCGCACGTTAAGAGGGTTTAGTAAACATACCCCTTAGTCCCCTATAACAATGTTTTCATTTCAGCATTCCCCAGTGTGAGTCATTGACAATCATCATGTCTTTAAAAAGAACTCCGATCCTTTCCATATATAATTCCATTATGAAATTTTACCCAAGAATGCATGAGAAAGCTGAGGTTTTCTCTTGCAATTCTCATATTCATTCAGATTATACTACCTTGTGCCAAATTGCTACTATGAAAACTTCAGTATTAAAATATTAAAATAAAGCCTTACCTCCAAATTTTCTGATTCGGGCTGGACAGGTCTATTGAACGCATAATGAAATTCTTCTAAAGGTTTCAATGTTATAAAATGCATGATCTTACTATTTGAAGTAAAAACTACCTCACACCACATTATATCCTGATGGATGCTTCAAATTCAAAATAAAAATGTTTAAATCTTCTAACTGCTTCAAAAAACAGCTGGTTCTGGAGGCAGAGTCAGCCAATAACATGTGGGGGGTTTAATTTTGAAAGCCCCATTTATGCCGCGGACATCGTCTCATCTGCAAACTATGTGCAAATTCTGCAGCTATGTTAGCCAGTCCTGAATTTTCTAAGGAAAACTCTGCAGGAAGATATGATTGTAAGCCAGCATAGTGAATCAAAATTGTTCCCCAAATGCCCAGAAATTAGCATGATGCCAAAAGAACACCCAGATTAAGCACAGCTGAATTCAAATATTTAAATGATGGATCTGTGGGTCTCGCTCTCCCTTTCCCGTCCCTATCCCTACACTCCATATCCTAATAGCCTGCTCTTCTCCCTTGCAGTCCTTAACTGAGACTCAGTTTTGGATACGCATATAGCTGAAGCTTTATTTTCACACAATCAATTCATGTTTTTATAATGTACTGGTATGCCTCCAGATTTATATATATTTCATTTGGTTGGTTATTGCCTGTTGCAGGCATTCAGCATCTCTGTGTTTTTTAAGATGGCAGTGGTGACGTTTTGGGCAAGGAGATCTTTCTCCAGTTATGCAAACCATGATTGTCCTAACCTCCCTCCACAAGACCACTTGTGTTTTCTTTGCTTGGTAAGATGTCCACACCCTAACTGTTCTAGAAAGCGATGGCCAGACCCCCTGCCAAAACTAGAACATTTTTGTATCTCATTCATTTCAGTGGTCCATGCATGTGGGCTGCCCATCTCTATGTCATCATAACAACACTTAAGAACTACAAGTCTATTGGTTCTTTCACGATAATCACCTAGAAACATGTAATTAATCAGATACATGAACTGATGAATTCCCAGTTTCAACAAATTCAAAAGCTGTGATGGAGAAGCCCCCTGCCCTTTCCCTGCTTTGCACTATCGGTGTACTGGTTTCCCAAGACCCCGACATCTATCATGCGATGTGGATGAGAAGATGAGCAGAGAAAGAGGCTGGATTTATCGTCACCCTACCCCTTTAAACCACCACCAGTTCCACACCAGACAGCCCACATCAAGGCATCCATATTAGATTGCCCTGGCCAGTTAGTCCTCCTCCCACTCAGCCCTATATGAAGCATGCTAAAGGCCAGTCCAACCTCCTCACCCCAACTGGGAGTCCCTGGCCATACAGCTGGCAGCCAGCTGTGCCCCTGGTCATGGACCAAGGGCAGCCTTGGGGTCTTTGAAATCACAAAATTCTCTCTCTCCTTTATAGCAGACATGGATATATAATATAGTAGAGAAACATTGAAAATCCCATCATAATCTTTCCCTTATTGATTTCCTTTTGTTTTTTCTCATCAACTGCTGATTCTAATACTGACTATAAAATGCCACTGATGCCTACTCACATGAAAAATCTTTTCATAGTCAAAGATTTCAGCAAATCATTAGATGCTTGTTTGAGAGTATTTCTGACCTTGTCAAAAAAGAGAAACGTATGATTTTAAGCTCTTTCGCCAATAATTTCCATGTCTTCCATCCATAGTGAGATGAGTCCGAATATCTGGATTACTCCATCTCTCTCCTCGTCTTAACAATTTTTTAATGTTCCGTACTCAGCCTTCCCAAATTTTTCTTCTGATTATATTCAAGTCTCACTGCTTCACATATGCCGGTCCACATTTCTCATAATTTCAGTGACTACCTGGGGCTTTCAGTGTCTTTTCCAGGCTGCTTAAAATTATTGTGCCTTTCCTGTGACGCCCCATATTACCTCTCCAATCTCATCCGTCATTTTTCTTTATGCCTCTCTGCTCCTCTCTTATGCGGTTTTCTTTTGCACTGCACATGATCATTCTTTCATATTGACTCCTTTTCGCACATCTTCTCTGTGACCAACTTTGCCCTTTTCGTTTCATTGCTCCCTGCTCTTCTTTCAAAACCTCCTTGTGCTGCCATCTACTCTTTCATATCTTCTGATTAATTCCTCACTATTTCTTCCTCAAGGTTTATGTCTCATCCAGTTCTTTAATCTGCCTCCCTTTGTTCCTGTTGTTTTTTTTCAATAATCAACAGATACATGGACCATGGATTTTGTCTTTTGTCTCGGGGTTGCTGACTGTATACAAAGCCATCGGTCTAATGAGCTCCCTAAGTACCAATAAATAAATAAATGCTGATGAGGATCAATAAATTATTCTTCAAATTGACTAAGCATGTGTTTGCGTGACAACAGTACAATTTAGGGCATATGCATCAGTAGAAAAGATGAATGCCAGACTGAAAGCAGGACACCAAATGGCTCCTAAAAGATTAAGGGATATGTTTACTAAACCATCTTAACGTTGCAGCGGCGGTATTATCGCATGATAAGTGACATTATCTCGTGATAATGTTACATTATCGCGCGATAACGTCACTTAGCACGCGATAACGCGACTGCGGCGTTAAGGCACACTAACGCTGTGAAATCCGGCTCTGAAGGGTGGAGTAAGGCTTCCCAGAGGGCAGAGAGCAGGGGTCAATGGGCAGAGAGTTGGAGGGGAGAGGCTCCAGGCACACTAACGCTGTGAAATCCGGGTCTGAACACTAACGCCAGTGAAACCCTCGTGTTAAGGCACATTTGCAGGAAAGAGAAACCATTTCAGTCAGCAATGTACAGCAAAGCCAGGGAAACCCAAAAACGTGATAGTAGTGATACATGTGTACGGAACAAAAAGGCAAATAAACACAGAAAATGACCTGAACCACATTTAAAATCCCAATAACCAAGCTGGCCAAAAGTGATATTAATGATAAACATAAAGCAACACCACTGACAAAGCTCAAAAAATAAGATATCTTGTTTGGAAGGGTCTCTTCTCTGTCCCCCTACAAAGTGAATGATCCCACATTGAAATAGTGCTGATCAGGGCTTATTCACGTCTATACTGGGCAGGTTTGTTATGGCATGCATATGTGCAATAACAACAGGGTGGGCATGTAGGAAAGGGAAACTGTACAGATGCTGGAAATGGGATATAGAGGGCTGCAGGTGGCACATGCTGTGGACCAGCTGGGGCACAGTGCATGTTAGGCAGATGCCTAGGTGGCACATAGGAATGCTGAAACTGTAAAGCAGCAAGACAGCAACTGACGAGGGTCCAACATGGGCACGAGTGTGTGTCCTCACAGTGTCACAGGGGAGATTATCCAGCAGGTAGCCCCAAGGGCACATAACATTGGCAGGTGGTATGGGGGGGGGGGGGGGAAGCGTGCATGTCCATGTAGGAACCCCTACCCGAGAACCCACACCATAGGCAGCTGCTTAATGGCATACTGGATGGCCTGGGACTGTGCACCACCAGCACCACCGGCATAAAGGCATGGCAGCATGGTGGCAGAGGGGTGCTGGTGGCAGAGGGGGCACTGGCATCTGCCCACAGCAGACCACGGCCTAGCCCCATTTAGGTGGGTGCCGTGCACTGCAACAGACAGGGTCTGTCTGACGAACAGTCATGGTATCCCTAGGGAATGAACCATCCCTGTGGTGCAGTACACACAGCCATTGTGTTCATGAGCAGAAGGTCACAAGTTCAAGTCCCAGCTGTGGCTCCTGCCAACCCAGTCCCTATGTTTTGCCCAGTACTAAGCCATGGTATTAAAGACAGAACCTTTAATGCAGATAACATAAACATGCCTGAAATGCCTATATTTTACCCTACAGAACACAGACACCATAAACATGTGCAATACCTAGAGCAGAGTTTTCCAACTGCAGTCCTGGAGGGTCAAACACCATTCAGGTTTCATCCTGTCTCCAATAAATATGCCTGTGCTGCATTTGTATGCGCCGCCCCATGGTATGCAAATGTATCTCATGCATATTCATTAGGGACAGCATGAAAACCCGAACAGTGTTTGGCCTAGCAGGACCAGAGTTGGGAACCTCTGGCCTAGAGCAGCGGACAACACGGGCATAAACACCCACACCCACACCCACAGGCTCCACTATCCAAAGCCTCATGGAGAGTCAGGCTGTTGGGCCCTGCGCGCAGCAGCATCTCCCAATACTAGCACTTGCATACCTTAGCAATGCCGCCCTAAACGTGGGAATACGTTACACATATATCAAAAGGTTGCTATGATTAATAGCAGATAACAATTCCTAAGTTAAGCACAATTTGCTGATAGAGCTGCATCATAGCAACCTTTCTGATATCTGTGGAGTGTGTTTCAGTTTTGTTTTCTGACAGTATTTACCACCCCGGGGAGTGACCCCAACAGTATTGCGTACCATAACCATGCTTGCACTGTGCCCAGGACTGATGTGGTGGCCAGGTCTGCCAAAAGCCTCTATATTTGCACAATGCTGGCGTAGGTGTGGGAGTGTGTGTCTGTCTATCCAGTATGTTGTGGCTGCCTACACCTTACTCAGCCCACACTGCTTGCACTGTTTCCAGTGTTAGCCTGCCAATGTGCATAATGAGGAGCAAGGTACTGTGGGTATGACCTGGGCAGGATGCATCTGCACAGGGCATAGGGCAATGGCTGGGACATTGCAGTGCCTGGCCACCACCTGCATGGACAGGGTGGCCACAGCATGTCCTGCTGGGAGGTCACTCTCACCCTGACTGAACAGTGACCATGGCATGGCTAGGTTCCCCCATAGTGCTGTATAGTATTTTTCTCAAGTGTTATTTGTAGGTTCTCTTTTCTGGGGCCTAATCACTGACTTATCTGCTTGGCGTGTGTGCTCACATCCCCTCCAGGAACATGCACTATGGACTAGCTAGCAGACTGTCTGCAATTAGTATGTGTATGGCTGGGAACACCTTGCAGGGTGCAGTGGCTGGAGGCTCACTGTGCTTGCTGCTGGAGAATGTCAGATAGTGGTGGGGGGCAGCTGAGCATTTCCAGGCCTACTGTCTGTCTGCCATTGTCTTATGGATGTGTACAGATCTGCATTGACTGCCCTGTAGGGTGCCTGTTCCCTCAGCAGGACGGGTTGAAGGTCCCCTCTACTGCCACCATTGCAGGGATGTAGAATGTGGATCTGTTGGTGGGAGATCCTGTCCCCCATCCTGAGCCCCAGAGGGTGGTGCTACATAATCCACCTATAGGTCCAAACACCCACCTTCACTTAAATCATGTGACCATGGCACCCACAGAGGATATGCACTATTCTGGGTGCAGCATAGTCCACAAAGGCTAGACATGACTGGGAAATACAGATGGACACAGGTGTATTCTAGGTGTGTCTGCAAGAACTACCTATCACACACTAGCACTGACAACAGCCTACAGCATAGCCTATCTTAGCTAAGTCAGGTGCTGTGGACCTGGTGCTGGGCGCCCCACCTCTCCCTCAGGGTGAGCACAGTACCCCCTCTCCCCCCCCCCCCCCACACACAATGTGACTTTCTGTAGCTACTCTGTGCCAGTAACACACATGGTCAGTTCCCCCTACCAGGCCGAGGTGCTATGGGGGTGCATACCCCATCTTGTGATCATCTGTAGATTGCTGATCTGCATGTGCAGTGCATTATAGGTACGGGTGGGTTAACCCTATCCTGGTAACCACAGCAGACAGTTTGTGTGGTGACCTGCAGTCCTTCTGTAGCCAGCCAGGGGTTTGTTGGTAGCTGTAGAGATGTAGCCCACTGGTTATGTCACTGACTGTGGAGGCTAGAGGTCATGGGTTTGATCCCACAGTGGTGTTATTTGGTAGGGCTGTTTGAGGCATTTCCTTTTTTAATTTAAATTAGTGCTGCCAGCAAAAACACCCTCACAGTGCTGCAACCTTAAGGTGCCTCATAAGGCGCCCTAGAAGGCGCCCTATAGGGAACATTATAAGGTGCATTGGCGGACAGTGCACTTTATAATGTGCCCTCTGGAGTGCCTTATAGGGCACCTTATGCGGCACCTTAGGTTATGGCACTGTGAGGGTGTGTTTGATGGCAGCACTAATTTAAATTAAAAAAGAAAATGCCTCAGACAGAACTGATTTAAAGTAAAGGGTAATGCCTCAGACAGCCTTACTCATTAAGCTCACTGGGGGATTGAACTCATGACCCCTGTTTCATCACTCAATGTAGTAACCATTGTACTACACCTCTGCTGCTGTGTTGGTAGGTCAACACTGCTAATTAAGGCTAATGCGCGTTAACGTGCCACTGCTCCCTCTATCGCGCGATAAAGGACTTTATCGCGCGATAACCCGAAATGCTACCTAAAGACCGGAACGCCCACTCCTTTTATGGCATTCGTCACATTATCGCTGGAGCTAACGCTGGTAACATTAAGACGGTTTAGTAAACATATCCCTAATTGTCAGAGGGAAGCATCGGTGCAGAAGCAACTCTATAGCTCTCTTCTGCTTCACATTCAGCTTCTTAAAACACTGTAAGATGCTTGTGAATTCATCTATTTTGCACTAGAAAAATTCTCTTTTCTTTTTCTGTGAACAAGGCACAGCCCTATTGATCATACTCTAAGCAGGACGGTTTTCAAAGAGGTTTGTCCAGATAACTAAGCAGTTACTTGGGTAAATTCCCTAGAATAAAAACTGCTCTCAGCTGCTCAAAGCATGTACACAGGAAGAAGGAGTAGGACGGGGGCCAGGGTGAGGGCAGGGGCAGAAAAGTACATGCAAGGATTTCAAAGCAGATACAAAGTCCATGGATACTTTGGCACCTATGGCTCCTATTGATTGCAAATTTTTAAAGGGAAATGCTGCAAAGAGTTTTGCTTATTTACAGACCTGTACACTTCCCAGGCAGGTTCACAATCGACCCCCATATTATCACTTTATCCGCCCTACTGTCCCTCTAGTGATATCTGCTTCATATTCTTCTATTAGCTGCAGTAGCATCATCTATGTAGTGCTACCTTGTGATGCACAGTGCCTTACCAATACAAGTAATAGAAACTCCCTGCTCCATGCAGCTTACAATTTAATCAAGACAGACAAGACGAACAACAAGAAAAAAATAAAAGGCTGTCAGTTAAAATGTCCAGACCATGAAACGGAAGATGTTAAGACTGAGGAAGAGGCAGATTTTCACTCAATAAAGCTCAGAACTTGCTCCTTCCTCATTGTAACTGTTCAGGTCACATCACTCTAGCAAATATATCTCATTGCCAATGAGCCCGATACATGAGGCACATGAAACATGGTCTTAGACAACTAGTATCATAAATATCTTTAGTCTTCATGTATCAACTTCAACTCAGAAGGTAGCTGTAAAAGAATTTGGTTTTTTTAGATGTTCTTAGGCTCCATTTTCCTTTTAATGCACTATTTTAGGTAACTGACAGTGATGTTATTGTTAAGTGCTGTCGAGTCCATGTTGACTCATGGTGAACCTGTGGATAATTGTCCTAAACTGTGTTCAGCCTTCACTCAGGCAGCTAATTATTGACAGAGTGGCATCCATAGCTGCTGCTATTGTATCGATCCATCACATTGCTGGTCTTCCTCTTTTGCATTGACCTTCAACCTTGCCAAGCATGATGTCTTTCTCTAATAACACAGGTACACTACCAAAAAACTGCATCCAGTTTTGCAACTGATTCCTTTAGATTTTGGGGTGCTGAATCCAGGAAAAATAGCCAAAATGTTCCATCACGTCACGTTTTCTTGCAAAATTAGATTTCTTACCCATATAAGGAATGTTCACATAATTTCTTTTTAGCCGACTGCAGTTTATTTTCTTGGCCCAAAATAGAGGTTGTAATGGTTAACTAACTAGAAACACTCCCTCATGATATTTTAGAGTGTTTTGTATTCATTTTATACATTAACAGGACAATTGGGAGGCGGGGGGCTAAATCCAGTACTCGCGCTGGCGCATGTTCTTTCCTGTTCGCCTCGCCTCATTCGCTCGCTCAAACACGGTGGTTGCGACATGAACGTTCCTGTCAAATTTCAGTTTCTTGCAAGTTCATTATTACCTTTTGTTTGCTCAGTCGTAATCCAGCTTTATTCCGAAGTGGTTCACTACAGTTGTAGTTTGCAGTGCTGTGTATTTGTGATGGCTCACAGAGCCAGAGGTTGCGTCAACTCTCCGGACAGTTTTTGTTTTATTTGTGGGGAATATACCATGAAAAAGCGGCAGAGGAACATTTCTGCATTTATTAAAAAAGTATATTTCGCCTATTTCGGTTTGAAGTTAGGCGATCAAGACAAACCGTGGGCTCCTCACAAAGTGTGCAAGACATGTGAGGAAGATCTACGCTTATGGATGAAAGGTAAAAAACAAGCATTTCGTTTTGGAATACCTATGATGTGGCGTGAACAAAGAGACCACAGCAGTGACTGCTATTTTTGCTCTTGCATTGTGAAGGGATACAACTTAAAAAATAAGAACGTAATAAGTTACCACAGCCTTCCCTCAGCAATTAGGCCTATGCCTCTTAGCAACGAAGTACCTGTGCCTGAACCACCAAAATCTTTGAATCATATTTGTGTGGACGGTTCTGATCATGATGAGACTCATCAGATGGCTTTTCCCGATGAGCCCGGTACTTCCGAGTTTGAAACTGAACCAGATCCGAAACCTGAACTTTTCTCTCAAGCTGAATTGAATGATTTAGTCCGGGATTTAGGACTCCCAAAAGATGCTGCCCAACTGCTAGGTTCTCGGCTTAAACAGAAAAATCTATTGTCACCAGGAACAACTTTTTATTGGTACCGCAACCGCGAGACACAATTTTTGAAGTATTTCAGCAAAGAGGATTTGGTATTTTGCAACGATATATACGGAGTGATGGAAAAGTTTAAACTCAAGTATGATCCTGCTGAATGGCGGCTGTTCATTGATTCGTCAAAAGACAGCATAAAAGGTGTTCTTCTTCATAATGGCAACACATTCGCTTCAGTTCCTATTGCTCACTCTGTTATTCTCCAAGAAAAATACGAGAATTTGGCCCTGATTCTTCAGAAGATTCGTTATGATGAGCATAAGTGGATGATTTGTGGAGACTTTAAAATTCTATCCATGCTATTAGGGCAGCAATCCGGTTTCACCAAATATCCCTGCTTCCTTTGCTTGTGGGATAGCCGGGCCCGCGACCTACACTGGGGGAAAAAAGACTGGCCAATTCGGGAGTATTTGAGACCCGGTGAGAAAAATGTTCTTCATGAGAGCTTAGTACCTCGTGATAAAATTCTATTACCACCTCTCCACATTAAGTTGGGTCTCATTAAGCAATTCATCAAGTCCCTTCCAAAAGATGGTGAGTGCTTTCGGTACCTTTGCTCAAAGTTCCCCCGACTTTCTGAAGCAAAGCTAAAGGAAGGAGTGTTTGTTGGCCCTGATATAAGGAAACTCATTTCTGATGGAGCATTCGCAGAAACGATGTCTGAGAAGGAAAAAGAAGCCTGGGATTCCTTCAAGGATGTTGTTCTCAAATTCTTGGGGAACAGGCGGGATGAGAACTATAAGGATATTGTTGCCAGGATGCTCAATGCCTTCAAAGAACAAGGCTGTAACATGAGCCTGAAAGTCCATTTCTTGCATTCCCATGTGAACTACTTTCCCGAAAACGTGGGGGCGTACAGTGAAGAAAAAGGTGAAAGGTTTCACCAGGACATCAAGGACGCAGAGAGAAGGTACCAAGGAAGATGGAACACCACTATGATGGCTGATTTCTGCTGGTTGCTGCTGCGGGAAACCCCAGATGAAAAATACGCCAAGCAGCGCACCAAGAGAAGCATTCGGGGGAAGAAGAAACGGGCCCACCAGGAGATTGATTGACCCAAGAATGACTTTAAAATCTAAACTGTGTTGACAAATATCGTGTTTTTACTAAACTTTGAAATAAAAATTTGCTAGTTATTACCACAGTGTCGGATCTCATTTATTAGAATTTTATTTTCACACCATCGGGTGTTTGTCTTCATGTATTGCAATGGTGCGGTTTGCGTTTTCTATTCTTACATACATACCTGTACAACATTTTTTGCACATTTCTTTGCTTTGCTTTGTGTCTAACCTCGCTCTTATATGCTCAATGTTTGTGCACATGTATGTGGCTGTTTTAAGTGCAGACAATTTTGCTACCATCACAGTGTGTTTTGTTGACATTACTCTATTCTTATGTGCTGCCTTGTTACAATTTTCTTTATTCTTATTTGAATAACTACTAAACAATTAGTATAAAGAATTCATCCAAGAAACTTTTATCTCGATCGCACTCAATCTGAAACGTTCACCTCAAACTGCTAACCCACTGTAGCAAAAAATCTGTACGTGATGGAGCAAATTGGTTACCAGATTTGGATTCAGCGCACCAAAAAACGTAAAAATCAATCGAAACATTAGAGGCAGTTTAAAAAAATTTTTTTTTAGTGTACCTGTGTAATCTCTCTCTTTGCATGATGTGAACACATCATGTCCAAAGTAGGAAAGTCAAAGTCTTGACATTTGAGCTTTATAAGAAGACTTAGGGGTATGTTTACTAAACTGCGGTAATGTGATTCGCGTTAGGATCTGCGGTAGAGGCAGAAATCCCAAATAAGGACAACGATAACGTGCGTTACAAGGCGCCATAAATTAACGAGCGTTACATGGCACGTTACTCTTAAGAAGGCGCGCAGATATGCAGCTGTAGAAACAGAGCTATAGCACAATGATTACTATGCTGACTGATGGTACAGGGGGTCATGGGTTTGATTCCCTAATGTGCCTAATGCATAAGGCTGGCTGAGGCAGCACCCTTTACATTTAAGTAGTGATTGTTGAGGCATTTTACTTTTATTTTAATTAGTGCTGAAAGCAAACACACCCTCACAGTGGCGTAACCTAAGGTGCCGCATAAGGCACCCCATAACGCACTCCATAGGGCACATTATAAAGTGCATTGTCTGCCAAGGCACCCTATAATGTCCCCTATAGGACACCTTATAAGGCACCTTATAAGGCGCTTGATAGGGCACCCTATAAGGTGCCTTATGGGGCTCCTTATGAGGCACCTTAAGGTTACAGTACTCTGAGGGTGTTTTTGCTGGCAGCACTAATGTACATTAAAAATAAACAATGCCTCAGACAGCCCTATCAAATAACCCCACCATGGGTTTGAACCTATGATCTCTGGCTTCATAGGCAGTGAAGTAACCAGTGGGCTAGAGCTGCTAACAAGCCCCTAGCTGGCTGCAGAAGGACTGCACGTCACCACACAAACTGTCTGCTGTGGTTACCAGGATAGGATTAACCCACCCGTACCCATGATGCACTGCACATGCAAATCAGCAGTCGACAGATGGGCACAAGATGGGGTATGCACCCCCACAGCACCTCAGCCTGGTAGGGGGAACTGACCGTGTGTGGTACTGGCACAGAGTAGCCAGAGACCGTCACATTGTGCGGATACTGTGCTCACCCTGAGGGTGAGGTGGGGCACCCAGCACCAGGTCCACAGCACCTTTCATGGCTGAAATATGCCATACTGCAGGTCCCCATCAGTGTGTAATAGGTAGTTCTTGCAGACACACCTAGGATACATCTGTGTCCTTCTATGTTTCCCAATCATGTCTAGCCCTTATGGGCTAAGATGCACCCAGAATAGTGCATATCCTGTGTTAGTGCCATGGTTACATGATGTAGGTGAAGGGGGGGTGTTTGGGCCCATAGGCAGATTATGCACCACCACACAACCCACCCTCTGGGGCTCAGGGTGGGAAACAGGATCGCCCACCAACAGATCCACATTCTACCTCCCTGCAATGGTGGCAGAAGAGGGGCCCATCAACCACAGTCCTGCTAGGGATCAAACACCCTACAGGGCAGGCAATGCAGAGCTGTACACATCCATAAAGCAATAGCAGACAGACAGTAGGTCTGTAAATACACAGCTGCCCCCCCACCACTATCTGCCATTCTCCAGCAGCAAGCTTCTAGCCACTTCACCCTGCAAGGTGTTCCAGCAAGATACACACTAGCAGCAGCAGACAGTCTGCTAGCTAGTCCATAGTGCATGTACCCAGAACTGGGATATCAGCATACACACAAAGCAGACAAATCATTGATCAGGCCCCAAAAGAGAACCCACAAATATTACATGAGAAAAATGCTATACAGCACTATGGGGGAACCTAGCCATGCCGTGGTCACTGCACAGTCAGGGTGAGAGTGATCTCCCAGCAGGACATGCTGTGGCCACCCTGTCCGTGCAGGTGGTGGCCGGCCACTACAATGTCCAAGCCATTGCCCTATGCTATGTACAGATGGATCCAGGCCAGGCCATCCTATCCTGGCTATTCCCACAGTACCTTGCTCCTCATTATGCAGATTGGCAGGCCAATACTGGCAACAGTGCTAGCAGTGTGGGCTGTGGAGGGTGTTTGCAGCCACCACACACTGGATAGACAGACACACACTCCCACACCTATGCCAGCATTGTGCAACTATAGAGGTGTTTGGCAGCCCTGGCCACCACACTAGTCCTGGGCAGAGTGCAGGCATGGCTATGGTAAGCAATACTGTTGGGGTCCCTCTCCAGGGTGGTAAACACTGTCAGACACCAGACCTGAAGCACACTCCACAGACATCCGAAAGGTTGCTATGATGCAGCTCAATCAGCAAATTGTGCTTAACTTTGGAATTGCTATCTGCCAGTAATCATAGCAACCGTTTGATAGATGTTTACCGTATTCCCAGGTTTAGGGTGGCATTGCTAAGGTATGCAAGTGCTAGTATTGGGAGATGCATGCAGGGCCCAACATCCTGCCGCTCCAGGAGGCATTGGATAATGGAGCCTCTGAGTGCGGGTGTGTCTGCCCCTCTTGGCCACTGCTTTAGGGCAGAGGTTCCCAACTCCAGTCCTGGTGGGCCAAACACTGTTCGGGTTTTCATGCCGTCCCTCATGAATATGCATGAGATACATCTGCATACCATGGGGACGGTGCATAGAAATGCAGCACAGGCATCTTTATTAGAAGCAGCATGGAACCTGGATGGTGTTTGTCCCTCCAGGACTGCATTTGGGAGACTCTTCTCTAGGTAATGCGCATGTTTATGGTGTCTGTGCTCTGTAGGGTAAGATGTAGGTGTTTTGGGCATGTTTACATTAACTGCAATAAAGGTTCTGTCTGTATTAGCACATTTTAGTAGCGGGTAAAACATGGGGACTGGGTTGGCAGGCACCACAGCTGGGACTTGAACCTGTGATCTTCTGCTTCTGAATACACTGGTTTTGTGCACTGCACCATCGTGTTGTCATGGAGTCTGTGTATTCCCTGGTGATACCATAACTGTTCATCCGGCAGGGCCTGTCTGTTGCAGTGCATGGCACCCACCTACACAGGGCTAGGCCATGGTCTGCTCTGGGCAGCTGCCACTGCCCCCTCCACCACCAGTATCCCTCTGACACCATGCTGACATGCCCTTCTGCTGGTGGTGCTGGTGGAGCGCAGTCTCAGGCCATCCAGTGTGCGGGTAGGTGGCTGCCTATGGTGTGGGTTCTGGGGTAGGGGTTGCTGCATAGGTGTCCATGCTTCCCCCTAGCACCGCCTGCCACTGTTCCGTGCCCTTGGGGGTAGCTGCTGGGTACTATCCCCTGTGACACTGTGGGAAACACAGTCGTGCCCATGTTGGGCCTTCAGCAGTTGCTGTCTGGCTGCTCTGCTGTTTCAGCATTCGTATGGGCCACCTAGGCATCACCCTAGTCCGTACTGTGACCCATCTGCACCACAGCATGTGCCACCTGCAGCCCTCTGTGTCCCCTTTTCCGGCATCTGTCCAGTTGCCCGTTCCGACATGCCCACCCTGCTGTTGTGGGACATGTGCACGCCATAGGACACCTGTCCAATAACAAGGGAAAGCCCTGATCAGCGCTATTTCACTGTGGGCTCATTCACCTTGTATGGGGACGGAACATAGACCCTTCCACGATTAATATCTTCTTTTTGGAGCTTTCTCAGGGGGGGGGGTTGATGTTTCCCATTAATATCACTATTGGCCAGCTTGGTTATGTTTTATTTCCAGTTTTTTGAGGTCATTTTCAATGTTTATGTGCCCTTTTGTTCTGTGCACATGTATCACACTTATCACATTTTCTAGGTTTCCCTGCCTATGCTGTACATTGCTGACACTTAAATGGTGTCTCTCCCCTGCAAATGTGCATCTAACGGCAGGTTTTCAATCACGTTAGGATTCAGCTCTTCAGATCAGCACGTTAGTGTGAAAGGAGCCTCTTCCCGCCCACACTCCGCCCATTGACCCCTTCTCTCCGCCCTCTCTCCACCTTCTGCGGTGTTTTACCGCGCCACGTCTACGATCATTAAGTTACGTTAACGCATGTTATGAGACGTTAATGATCGTTAACGTCTCATAATGCGCGTTAACATAACTTAACGATCATTAACGTTACATAACGCGCGTTATGTAATGTTACCGCAGTTTAGTAAACATACCCCTTAGGTTTTATCTCCTCTGGAACTGATTTATTTTTTCATTCATTTAGTGCTCAGTGCTTTAATTAATGCTGTTATTATGGCTCTCAGATAGAAGAAACATAGCGTATTGTTTTGTCTTGTTTTTATTTTTGATGTTATGTTGTATAATCTGTTATATTTAGTTTATTAATTTATTTTAATTGATATTATGTTCTAGAGAAGGCATGTCCAACTTTGAACAGGTCGTGATCTACCTTTTCCGGCCAAAAGTGCTGGTGATCTACCACCATGAAAATTAAGCTTCAAATTAAATTTTAACCCAATAAAGTTGGAGGATCCACCCCCCCCCCCCCACCGCCACATTTATAATGAACCTTCTGTCATTTACTTGGATGTGATCAGCTGTTAAGCAAATTAAGCAAAAACAAAACAGAGAGATGAAGATCCAGTAAGAACTGCAAGGGGAAATGGAAAGTACATTTTTTCTTAAAGTTTTATTGAGTAATAACTTTCTTTAACTTTTATTGAGTAATTTGTGTTAAATTTAGGTTGCGTATTGATCCAGGCTGATCTTGCACAATCTTTAATATTTCGCTCTTGCTCATTAGTGAGACGTCTGAGCCTGCATTTCATCCACCAGCTTTTTGAAGTTGGGTGAATATTGTGTGAGGGCCAGTCTCAGGGAATCCTGGAGATGTTCATCTGTCATGTTGGAATGTTGTGTACTCTTTGTCATTTTCAGCTGGGAAAACACAGATTCAAACAGTAAGTTGAACCGAAACAGCAGTGTACAGCTTCACTGCATCTTCTTAAGTTGGGAAATTTGTCTCTAGGCACTAGCTTCCAAAACAATTCTTGCTCAGCACGGGTCTTAAGAAAAATGTCATTTTTAAGGGTTAATATTTTATTTTCAAGAGACGGCATGTTCAGTGAGTAATTTTTATTGCTAGCAGCTGCAGTTTCTTTAATGTCCACATCTACTTTGAATGGGTATGATAAGTACTCCACAACTGTTCCAATTTTTTGGAAGTCACAGAATCTATTTTTGAATTCCTGGATAACAGAACAGATTTCTGTCACATACTTCTCGTTCTGAAAAACAAAATTTGAATATTGTCCCAGATGGTCCTGCATATTAGGAAAATGATCAAAAGTGTTGTTTTCAAGGTCAGTCATCATTAGCTCAAATTTGCTCTTGTAGGATGAAACTGTATTCATCATCTCACCAATGCATTTGTTTTTACCTTGTAGTTCAAGGTTCATATCACTTAGTTTGCCTGTAAAGTCAGCGAGAAATGCCAGATCACATAACCACTCCTCATCTCCCAACTCTGCTTGGTCATCTCCCCTCTCCTTAAAAAAACTTCTTATTTCATTCAGCAAATCACAAAATTTTTGCAAAACTTTGTGCCTACTTAGCCATCTTACATCTGTGTGCAAAATAATTTCCGCTGCCCCTTCATGAAGAGTAAGAGTGAAAAGCCGTCTTTGAAGTGATCTTCCATGAACTGAATTTACAGTTTTGAAAGTGATGTCCATGACAGTCTTTGTATTGAGTCTCTTGCTTGCCAAAACTTGCTGGTGAATGATGCAGTGGTAAGAAAGGAAATCTGGGAAGTCGTCATGATGTCTACAGAGGGCTATGAAACCACTATGATGGCTGATTTCTGCTGGTTGCTGCTGCGGGAAACCCCAGATGAAAAATACGCCAAGCAGCGCACCAAGAGAAGCATTCGGGGGAAGAAGAAACGGGCCCACCAGGAGATTGATTGACCCAAGAATGACTTTAAAATCTAAACTGTGTTGACAAATATCGTGTTTTTACTAAACTTTGAAATAATATCGTGTTAACCTCACCTGTCATTGTTCTTGCTCCATCAGTAGTAATGGAAACAAGTCTATGCATTGGAAGATTACACTTTGTCACAAAAGAATGGAAAGAACTGAATATTTCCTGACCGGTAGTTCTCCCTTTTAAAGAAATCATTCCAAGTAGTTCTTCTTTAACACTGAAGTCTTCAAAAACCATCCGGATAAAGACTAGTAACTGGGCTATGTCTCTTTTGTCTGTAGATTCATCCAGTTGGAGTGAGAAAGCAACACAATTTGAAACATCCTCCAACAATTATTCAGTTGTGTCTCCACACATCTTTTCTATTCGTCGCACGACGGTGTATCTTGACAATTGTACATCTTGAATAGCAGCTATGATCTCTTTCTTATTTTTAAATCCTTCAAAAAGATTGTCAGCTGCTTCAAGAAAATAATCTTTTACAAATTCTCCTTCAGTGAAAGGTTTGCATTTCTTTGCGATCAGGTTGCTGACCTTGAAAGATGCTATGGTTGCATTAACCAAGGCAGCTCGGACCCGGTGGTACCCTGATCCTCCCCCTCCCCCCCCCCACCCTTACTTCCTCATTCTCCCTTTCTCACCCAATAATCAGTCCAGACAATAACTTGGCTCAAAATGGTCGCAGCTTTTATTAACCAAATTATAACATGCCAAACACTGCTTAAACCATACAACCATTATATAACAAACCCCCGAGTAGGATGAGCCCTCACCCGCCATATTACTAGCAAGGTGAACTCATTCCACTCCTGCCGCGGCCAAGCCAGCGGCAAAGCCAACCCCCCCCCCCCCTTTCCCCGGCCTCGCCATATTACTAGCAAAGACCGGCCAGGGGTCATCCGGGTTGGGGGCGACCGCCCCCGCCCCAATTCCAGCTTAAGGCTCCGGACCCCGGAAACCTCCGGGATCCCGCCCCACCACCAGCTGCGACAACCCTACCCAAAGCCCACCACAGCAAGGGCGGGCGGGTGGGACGACGGACCTCTCTCCCTGCTGCTGGTCCTAGAGAGACCGCCGCCGCCGCCGCGCGCCCCCCTTTAAAAACCCCCCCTCTGCCTCGCCCTGCTCATTGGCTCGCCCCCAACTCTTCCTCGGGGCGAGCCAATAGATTTAAATTATGCCCGCGAGGGCCCTCCCCTCCCTAACCGTGGGCAGGGTCCCTGCACCGGGCCGCGCGCCTGGTTATCTTCGGCCGGGGGGACCCTGCCCCGCGGCCTCGCCATGACCAAATGTGACCTTGGCTTTGCCATCAACTGTTGCTGCGTAACCAATTTCGATTTAAGTTCTTTGAGCTTCAGTTTACGAAGTTCACTTTTGGTTGGAAAATCAGCATCAGACTTATTGCTATGCAGAGCCTTATAATGGCGTTCCAGATTACCCTTTTTGGGCAAGGATACTGGGGCATTACAAATTAGACAACAACACTTGTCTTTCACCATGATGAAGTAGTAGTCCATTTCCCATTCATCATGAAAGTGGTAGGTTTTGCTCTTCTTTGGAACAGTCATCTTCGTTATACTGGGGTGGCTGGATGTAAGAAGGACAAATCTGCTAAGTTAGTATAAACACTGGCTGAATCTGGTCCAAAACTGTCACTGTCCCAAAGTATTAAAGATCAACAGGAACTGAAGACCTCTGGAAGATGTGTAATACAAGGACTGGAGATGCCAAAACCACACATGCAGTTCTAAAAGTAAAAATAAGAATTCATCATACTGGCACCAATAATCAAATACCACCAAACAATCATCAAAAAAACTCAAACACCTGTCCAGCAAACCAGCTAAAATCAAATACCGCCAAACAAGTTCAAATACCACCACACGCAATTTAATAAATTCTGCACACAGTGTAGAAACAAACGCAAAGGCAAGGCAAAATAAAATTTCAGTGTAGAATCAACGCAAAGGCTAGGCAAAATAAAATTGCAGAGGCAAGCAAACGTCACAGTGGTTTGAACCAATTTGAAGGCAAGGCATAGGCAAGTTAGAACAAAATTGGAAAAGCCTGCCAAAATCACCAAATTCTTGACACCTTGTTGTGTCTGTCCAAAATCGTTTAATGAAAGCGAACTATAAAGTGACCAACGACCAGCACACGACACAACTAATATGGTAAGTGTATTTAGGTAAAGCCCAGACGAATGGATATATAACACACTTCTAAGGGGTGTTGAGGCGGGTGCAGGAATGAGTGATTCTGAGAGGCAGGAGACTAGGTATGACGCCGGGCCTGTGGCTTCTCTCTGCGGGGCGCAGCCGGTGGCTCCCTGGGGTACCCACAAACTATTGGCATGAAAACAACAAGCCCCCCCAATACACCCGTAAGCAAGATTCCCGCAGGCTGGGAAAAAACACAGGCAAAGGATCAGCAGCGGTGGCAAGCCCTGCCGGCATGAGCTCTCTCCTAGTGATGGGGCGAGCTGCTGGAGAGATGGAGCCAAGTGGGGCTGGTGATCTACCTTTGACCCATCCGTGATCTACAGATGTTGTTCCATGTAAACCGCATCTGATCAATGGAAGGAGCGGTATATAAAAAATCTGTTAATTAAATTAATTTAATTAAATTAAATCACGATCTACCTGTTGGACATGCCTGTTCTAGTGTATTATGCATATAGATTGTAATCTACATAGTTTCCTGAAAGAGTGGAATAAAAATCATTTTAAATAAATAAATTTATATTCCAACCATCAATCAACATACTGAGTGGATTACAAAAGAACATAAGAAAGAATTAAAGTAAAGATAAACAAAACAAGGCATAAAATATGAACAAACATAAGCAGAATAAAACAAGGAGCAAGGAATCCTAACAACACAGCTTGAAAAAGCTGAAACTTAAATGCCTGGGTAAAATAACTCTTGAGCTGTAACTAAACACAACCAAATCACGCAGAAGTCACAATTCAGTTGGTAACTGAAGGGATATGGGTCTAGCACTAATCCTAGAGCCATGACTAACCACAGGTGGAAGAATCCTTAGTGACGCTATGTCCTGCAACCTAACCCAATAAGAGGTAATGTTCAACTGCACTAGAATGACAATGGATAAAAAACAACCTTAAGTAACCTTATAATCTAAAAGTAAATACACCATTGTAACAGCAACCAGTGAAGCTCCTGGAGTTCAGGAGACACATGTTCAAAAACATATGTTGTTGTTGTTGTTGTTAAGTGCCATCAAATCAGTGTTGACTCATGTCAGCCCTCTGGATAGTTGTCCTAAACTGCATTTGGTCTTCAGTCAAGTGGCTCATTGTTGACAGAGTGGCACCCATAGCTGCAGTTATTGTATCGATCCATCTCATTGCTGGTCTTCCTCTTTTGCATTGACCTTCTAACTTGCCAAGCATAATGGGGTATGTTTACTAAACTGTGTTAGTGCGATTCGCGTTAGGAGCCACGGTAGAGACAGAAACCCCAAATAAGGACATGGGCGGTACATCGGCACCGAGAACGAGTGCTACAGGGCACGTTACCGCGTGTTAATCTTAAGAAGGCGCACAGGCATACAATCACAGCAACAGAGGTGTAGCACAATGGTTACAACACTGACTGATGGTACAGGGGTCATGGGTTTGATTCCACAGTGGGCCTAATGTATAAGGCTGGCTGAGGCAGCACCCTTTACATTTAAGTAGTGATTGTTGAGGCATTTGACATGTATTTTAATTTGTGCTGCCAGCAAACACACCCTCACGGTGGCATAACCTAAGGTGCTGCATAAGGCACCCCATAACGCACTCCATAGGGCACATTATAAAGTGTACTGTCCGCCAAGGCACCCTATAATGTCCCCTATAGGACACCTTATAAGGCTGTGAACAAAGCCCTGGCTGGCTGCAGGACGGCACGTCACCACACAAACTGTCTGCTGTGGTTACCAGGATAGGGTTAACCCACCCGTACCCATGATGCACTGCACATGCAAACCAGCAGTCGAGAGATGGGCACAAGATTGGGTATGCACCCCCACAGCACCTCGGCCAGGTAGGGGGAACAGACCGTGTGTGGTACTGCCACAGAGTAGCCACAGACAGTCACATTGTGCGGGTACTGTGCCCACCCTGAGGTTGAGGTGGGGCGCCCAGCACCAGGTCCACAGCACCTTTCATGGCTGAAATACGCCATGCTGCAGGTCCCCATCAGTGTGAGATAGGTAGTTCTGTTAGACACACCTAGGATACATCTGTGCCCTGCTGCATGTCTCAGTCATGTCTAGTTCTTATGGGCGATGATGCACCCAGAATAGTGCATATCCTGTGTTGGTGCCATGGTTACCAGCTCTAGGGGGGGGGGACACGGGGGGGACACGGGGGGGGGGACATGGGGGGGAACGGGGGGGAGGGGGGGAACACGGGGGGGGACACAGGGGGGAGGGGGGGAACGGGGGGGAATGGGGGGAGGGGGGAGGGGGGACATGGGGGGGGACGGGGGGGACACGGGGGGGAGGGGGGAACACGGGGGGGACACAGGGGGGGGAACGGGGGGGAGGGGGGGGAACACGGGGGGGACACGGGGGGGAGGGGGGGACACGGGGGGGGGGGACACGGGGGGGAATGGGGGGGGACACGGGGGGGAATGGGGGGGAGGGGGGGCACGGGGGGGGCACGGGGGAACGGGGGGGACACGGGGGGACACGGGGGGACACGGGGGGAGGGGGGACACGGGGGGGAACGGGGGAGGGGAGGACACGGGGGGGAGAACGGGGGGGAGGGGGGGGACACGGGGGGGAGGGGAACGGGGGGGAGGGGGGCACGGGGGGGAACGGGGGGGAGGGGGGGGACATGGGGGGGAGGGTGGGGACACGGGGGGGGTGGGGGGGACATGGGGGGGACGGGGGACACGGGGGGGATGGGGGGGGGACGGGGGGGAGCGGGAGGTGGGAGTGGGGGTAGGGGGGAGTGGGAGGAGGGGAGTGGGGGGGAGGGGAGGAGGGAGGGAGGGGGAGGGGGGAGTGTATGGACCCATGGGCAGATCATGTACCACCACACAACCCACCCTCTGGGGCGCAGGGTGGGAAACAGGATCACCCACCAATAGATCCACAGTCTACCTCCCTGCAATTGTAGCAGTAGAGGGGACCATCAACCCCAGACCTGCTGGGGAACAGACAGAGCAGTACACATCCATAATGCACTAGTAGGCAGACGGCAAGCCTGAAAATGCTCAGCTGCCCCCCACCATTATCTAACATTCTCCAGCAGCAAGCCTCCAGCTGCTGCACCCTGGATGGTGTTCCAGCAAGACACATACTAGCTGCAGACAGTCCACCAGCTAGTCCATAGTGCATGGTCCTGGAGGAGCTGCATGTACCCAGAACGGGGATGTCAGCATACACACCAAGCAGATAAGTCAGTGATTGGGCCCCAAAAGAAAACCCATATACATCACACGAGAAAAATGCTGTATAGCACTATGGGGGAACCAAGCCATGCCATGGTCACTGCTCAGTCAGGATGAGAGTGACCGCCCAGCAGGACATGCTATGGCCACCCTGTCCGTGCAGGTGGTATCGAGCACGACAATGTCCGAGCCATTGCCCTATGCCCTGTGCAGATGCGGCCAGGCCAGGCCACCCTATCCAGGCTTTTCCCACAGTACCTTGCTCCTCATTATGCACATTGGCAGGCCAATACTGGCAACAGAGCTAGCAGTGTGGGCTGTGGAGGGTGTTGGCAGCCACCACACACTGGATAGACAGACACACACTCCCCACACCTATGCCAGCATTGTGCAACTATAGAGGTGTTGGGCAGCCCAGGCCACCGCACCAGTCCTGGGCACAGGGCAGGCATGGCTATAGTACGCAATAATGTAGGAGTCACTCCCCAGGTTGGTAAACACTGTCAGACACAAGACCTGTAGCACACTCCACAGACATCAGAAAGGTTGCTATGATGCAGCTCAATCAGAATATTGTACTTAACCTAGGAATTGCTATCTGCCAGTAATTATAGCAACCTCTTTAAAGATGTGTACCATATTCCCAGGTTTAGGGTGGCATAACTAAGGTATGCAAGTGCTAGTTTTGGGAGATGCACGCAGAGCCCAAAGTCCTGCCTCTCCAGGTGGCTTTGGATAATGGGGCCTGTGGGTGCGGGTGTGTCTGCCCCTGTTGGCTGCTGCTTTACGGCAGAGGTTCCCAACTCCAGTCTTGCGGTGCCAAACACTGTTCGGGTTTTCATGCTGTCCCTCATGAATATGCATGAGATACATCTGCATACCATGGGGGTGGCGCATAGAAATGCAGCACAGGCATCTTTATCAGAGGCAGCATGGAACCGGAATGGTGTTTGGCCCTCCAGGACTGCATTTGGGAGCCTCTGCTCTAGGTAATGTGCATGTTTATGGTGTCCGTGCTCTGTAGGGTAAAATGTAGGTGTCTTGGGCATGTTTACATCATCTGCACTAAAGGTGCTGTCTGTATTAGCACGTTGAAGTAGTGGGTAAAATATGGGGACTGGGTTGGCAGGAACCACAGCTGGGACTTGAACCTGTGACCCTCTGCTTCTGAATACACTGGTTTTGTGCACTGCACTACCTTGTTGTCACAGAGTCAGTACATTCCTTGGTGATACCATGACTGTTCGTCAGACGGGGCCCGTCTATTGCAGTATACGGCACACACCTACACAGGGCTAGGCCACGGTCTGCTCTGGGCAGCTGCCACTGCCCCCTCCACCACCAGTATCCCTCAGCCACCATGCTGACATGCCCTTCTGCTGGTGGAGCTGGTGGTGCGCAGTCTCAGGCCATCCAGTGTGCAGGTAGGTGGCTGCCTATGGTGCGGGTTCTGGGGTAGGGGTGCCTGCATAGACGTCCACGCTCCCCCCAGCCCTGCCTGCCAATGTTCCGTGCCCTTGGGGGTAGCTTTTGGGTACTATCCCCTGTGACACTGTGGGAAACACGCTCGTGCCCATGTTGAGCCTTCAGCAGTTGCTGTCTGGCTGCTCTGCTGTTTCAGCATTCATATGGGCCACCTAGGCATCACCCTAGTCTGTACTGTGGCCCAGCTCCACCACAGCATATGCCGCCTGCGGCCCTCTGTTTCCCCTTCTCCGGCATCTGTCCAGTTGCCATTCCGACATGCCCGCCCTGTTTTTGTGGGACATGTGCACGCCATAGGAACCCTGTCCGATTGTGGGGGAAACCCTGAGCAGCGCTATTTCACTGTGGGCTCCTTCACCTTGTATGGGGACAGAGTATTGACCCTTCCACGATTTATATTTCTATGGAGCTTACTCGGGGGGGGGGGAGGGGTTGATGTTTCTCATTGATACCACTATTGGCCAGCTTGGTTATGGTTTTTTTTCCAGTTTGTTGGGGTCATTTTCAGTGTTTCTGTGCCCTTTTGTTCTGTGCACATGTATTACACATCACTTTTTTTTTGTTTCCCTGCCTGGGCTGTACATTGCTGATGCTGAAATGGTCTCTCTCCCCTGTAATGTGCATTTAATGGCAGGTTTTCATTCGCGTTGGAATTCAGCTCTTCAGATCAGCGCGTTAGTGTGAAGGGAGCATCTCCCCGCCCACTCTCCGCCCACTGACCCCTTCTCTCTGCCCTCTCTCCACCTTCTGCGGTGTTTTACCGCGCCACGGGGCATTACGATCGTTAGCGCATCATAACGCGCGTTATGTAATGTTGACGATCGTAAGCGCAGCATAACACACATTATGATGCACTTACGATCGTTAACGTTACATAACGCGCGTTATGTACGATTACCGTAGTTTAGTAAACATACCCCAATGTCTTTCTCTAATGATCTCTCTCTTCACATGATGTGTCCAAAGTATGAGTCAAAGTCTTGTCATCTGAGCTTCTAAAGAAAGCTTAAGTTTGATTGCCTCTAAAACTGACTGGTTTGTTCTTTGGGCAGTCCATCGTATATGCAGTATTCGTCGCCAGCACCATAATTCAAAAGTATCAATTTCCTTTCTATCTTTTCCGTTGTACAACTTTCGCATCTATATGATGTTATTGAAAATACCATGGCTTGACAAGTCAAATCTTACTATAGAGAGAGACATCGCTGCTCTGAGAATCTTGTCTAGGTCCTTCATAGCCATTCTGCCAAGAGCAATGCATCGTCTGATTTCTTACGTATATTAGGTCTCTTCCTGGATGTCTCAATCGCAATACTTCAAAGGTGCATCCAATCTCAACAGTACAAATAATCTTTACTGATTCGTTATTCTGTGGACTTCACATTATAAACAAACTGCAACTGTCGATTTCTTAGGTCTCAGACTTATTATTCGCAACCTAGCAGGCAAGCCTGACTAGAAGTCGCTAGTATTGCATCAACGACCTTTGCAAAAGAAATCTGTAGTGCAGTGTTCTCAATACAGAACAAGACAACGAGTACTTAATGAATCCAGCGTGAGAATCAAAATGGCTTATTCAAGTACTTAGCTTTCAGAAAGTGCACGCTCTATCTTCAAAGCACTCTTGTCATAATCCCGACGTTCATGCAGGGCACCACTGAGACATTTCACCGCTACCGGTTTCCTCAGGGGATCACAATACTAATGCTGCTTAAATGTTCTGCAATAAAAAATACATAAAAAATGTGTCAAGTCTCCACCACTCTCCATACCGTGTAAAAAATAATTGAAAAATAGTTAAAAAACCTCGAACCTTCAAATCTTGATGCTGTAGTGGGCTGTGAGGAAGGTTACGTGTACCTGAATAGTGCTGCCAGCAAACACACCCTCACAGTGGCGTAACCTAAGGTGCCACATAAGGCACCCTAGAAGGCACTCCATAGGGCACATTATAAAGTGCATTGTCTGCCAAGGCACCCTATAATGTCCCCTATAGGACACCATATAAGGCACCTTATAAGGTGCTTTATAGGGCGCCTTATGAGCCACCCTAAGGGGACAGTACCCTGAGGGTGACCCTGCTGGCAGAACTAATATACAATAAAAACAGACAATGCCTAAGACAGCCATATTGATGAACCCCACTGTAGGTTTAGGACCCATGACCTCTGGCTCCACAGGCAGTGTAATAACCAGTGGGCTAGAGCTGCTAACAAACAACTGGCTGGCAACAGGAGGACTGCACGGCACCACACCCACATTCTGATGTGGTTACCAGGATAGGGTTAACCCACCCGTACCCATGATGCACTGCACATGCAAATCAGCAGTCGAGAGATGGGCACAAGAGCGGGTATGCACCCCCACAGCACCTCGGCCCTGTAGGGGGGACAGACCATGTGTGGCACTACCACAGAGTAGACACAGACACACACATTGTGCGGGTACAGTGCCCACCCTGAGGTTGAGATGGGGCCCCCAGCTCCAGGTCCACAGCACCTTTCATGGCTGAGATACACCATGCTGCAGGTCCCCATCAGTGTGTGATAGGTAGCACCGTTAGACACACCTAGGATACATCTGTGCCCTGCTGTATGTCTCGGTCATGTCTAGTCCTTACGGGCGATTATGCACTCAGAATAGTGCATATCCTGTGTTGGTGCCAAGGTTACCTGCTGATGGTGAACGGGGGGGGGTGGTGTATGGACCCATGGGCAGATCATCTACCACCACACAACCCACTCTCTGGGGCTTAGGGTGGGAAACAGGGTCACCCACCAATAGATCCACAGTCTAGCCCCCTACAATGGCAGCAGTAGAGGGGACCAGCAACAGCAGTCCTGCTGGGGAACAGACAGAGCAGTACACATCCATAACGCAATAGCAGACAGACGGCAGTCCTGTATATGCTCAGCTGCCCCCATCATTATCTGACATTGCCCAGCAGCAGGCCTCCAACTGCTGCACCCCGCAAGGTGTTCCAGCAGGACACATACTAGCTGCAGACAGTCCACCAGCTAATCCATAGTGCATGGTCCTGGAAGAGATGCATGTACCCAGAACCCAGGGGATGTCAGCATACACACCAAACAGATAAGTCAGCAATTGGGCCCCAAAAGAAAACCCATATATATCACATGAGCAAAATGCTATAAAGCACTATGGGGTAACCTAGCCATGCCGTGGTCACTACTCAGTCAGGGTGAGAGTGACCTCCCAGCAGGACATGCTGTGGCCACTCTGTCTGTGCAGGTGGTACCGGGCACTACAATGTCCGAGCCATTGCCCTATGCCCAGCGCAGATGCGGCCAGGCCAGGCCACCCTATCCAGGCTATTCCCACAGTACCTTGCTCCTCATTATGCACATTGGCAGGCCAATACTGGGAACAGTGCTAGCAGTGTGGGCTGTGGAGGGTGTTGGAAGCCACCACACAATGGATAGACAGACACACACTCCCCACACCTATGCCAGCATTGTGCAACTATAGAGGTGTTGGGCAGCCCAGGCCACCACACAAGTCCTGAGAACAGTGCAGGCATGGCTATGGTACGCAATACTGTAGGAGTCACTCCCCAGGTTGGTAAACACTGTCAGACACATGACCTGTAGCACACTCCACATACATCAGAAAGGTTGCTATGATGCAGCTCACTCAGACACTTGTACCTAACCTAGGAATTGCTATCTGCCAGTAATCCTAGCAACCTTTTGATAGATGTGTACCATATTCCCCGGTTTAGGGTGGCACTACTAAGGTATGCAAGTGCTAGTATTGGGAGATGCACGAAGAGCCCACAGTCCTGCCTCTCCAGAAGGCTGTGGATAATGGGGCCTGTGGGTGCGGGTGTATCTGCCCCTGTTGGCTGCTGCTTTATGGCAGAGGTTCCCAACTCCAATCCTGCGGTGCCAAACACTGTTCGGGTTTTCATGCTGTCCCTCATGAATATTGTGGTACCGCAGAGCCTATTCATGGAGAAAAAAGGGTTTTAAATCCTGAAAAAAGATTTTATCATCAGCTGCAATATTATGAGGAGCCCAATAGAGGGAGCAGGAGTGACCTTCCAAGGCATGGGGAATGAGAAAACAAATGTTGGTAGCCGTTGTCCCAAGATTACCACAAGAGCTGGTATTGGGTCGCGACTGGCCGCAATTTAAAAAGACTCTGAGAGAGGGTTTATCTCCTCAGACAGTCCTGAATTCCACCTGCAGTAGGCATGAGTCCATAGATAACTTGGAAATACAGCCTATAAGCTCAAAGACAGATGCCAATCCCAGAGAAGCTCTAGTTTCCACGAGGTCCCATACACAGGATGACGAACAACCCTCCTGCTCGAGAGATAATTCTTTTGGAACCCTCCCATCGCATGAGGACCTAATGGGAGATCCCTTGAGGAAGGAGCGAAAGCCGAAGGCTGAACGGAGGCGTGAACGAAGATGTCGCTCTCAGGGAAGAGCAGGATTAGAAGCTGGAGAAGGGATGCCCTGGGTTCCAGCTGAATTGATGGAGAAGTTTCCCTCCTTCAAGAGAGAGCAAAAAGCGGACCCAGTACTAGCTCATGCCTTTGAGCAGGCCCGAGATGAAAAGGATTCCTACCCCCGATTCTGTATGGAGGATGACCTGTTATATCGGGAGAGTAAGGATCCACGAACGGTGAGAACGGCGGAAACAGCTGGTGATACCAAGCACGTTCAAGTTATTGATTCTACGACTGGCCCATGACCACCCTGTAGGGGGTCATAAGGGAGCACAAGGTACGCTGGACCAGATTTTGGCCAGATTCTATTGGCCAGGGATATTTCGGGAGACAACTCGATTCTGCGAATCCTGCACAACCTGCCAAAGAGTGACCGCTCGAAAACCTCCTGCCGTACCATTAGTGCCTATGCCGGTGATTACAGACCCAGTGAGAAGACTAGCCATGGATATTATCGGACCCTTGGTTAAAACACCCAGGGGGTACCAGTACATCCTGGTAATCATCGATCAGGCCACCCGGTTCCCTTGGGCCATTCCCTAAGAAGTATTTCAGCTAAGCCTATTGCCAGTGAACTGGTTAAACTGTTTTGTGAAATTGGATTTCCGCAGGAAATACTGACTGACAGGGGCAGCAATTTTTTGTCAAAGTACCTCGCACAGGTGTGGGAGGCTTTCGGCATACACCACAAAAAGACCGCTGCATACCATCCTCAGTGTAACGGTCTAGTAGAACGCCTTAACCAGAGCATTAAACAAATGCTCCGACGAGCGCTAGGGGGACAAATGGCAGAATGGGATACCATATTACCATTCGTTCTGTATGCCTGCCGAGAACGAAGACAGACTTCCCTGGGCACGTCCCCGTACGAACTCCTCTATGGACGCTCCCCGAGAGGTTTACTCGACGTCCTAAAGGAACAATGGATCGAGCCCGTTGAGGCCGAAATAGGGGTGCCCCTATTTCTGCAGCACCTCAGAACTCGCCTGGAGCGAACTTCCCAGGTGGCGAGTGAAAACTTGAAGAAGAGTCAACAGAAACAAAAACATTATTATGACCGGAGGGTAAAGCACAGGCAGCTACAAGCAGGAGAAAAAGTAATGGTCTTGGTATCGGGAGCTACCCCCAAATTCGAGGCCCGATGGAGAGGACCTCATGTGGTAGTTCAACCTAGAGGACCCACCTCTTACGAGGTACAAGATACCACAGGACGCACGCAAATCTATCATATCAACGCTCTTCGATCGTGGCACGACCGATCAGGGTTGCTAGCCGCAGTAGCCAACACTTATCACCCAGGAGAAAAACTAGTCAATAACAGGCGGAAGATATACGGTGACAGCAAGCTACAGTACAATACTGCTGCTCAGCTACGAATTCCGTGCTGTGTGAAGGGGGCTTCACCAGCCCGTCATATTTTAAGAGGGGGATATGTGGTACCGCAGAGCCTATTCATGGAGAAAAAAGGGTTTTAAATCCTGAAAAAAGATTTTATCATCAGCTGCAATATTATGAGGAGCCCAATAGAGGGAGCAGGAGTGACCTTCCAAGGCCCAGAGAACTACACCTCAGAGCTGATGAGGTAATGCAACCTAACAACCAATGGAGAAAAGGGGGAGTTCCCCTGAAGAAAGGCTGGGAGCTTGAAAAAGAGGAACTAGGACAAGTTAGAGAGAGACCAGGGAGAGAGAGACCGAGGGGAGGCATACCAAGGAAGGCCTACCAAAAGGAGGCATATCAAGAAGAGGCTTATCAAGGAAAAGCAGACCACGGAGAGTCACACCACAGAGAGCTTCTGAAAAGGAACCAAGAAGGAGAGCACCATAAGGAGTGTCCAGAGCACCAGAGAGGAAGGAGTTCCTGACAGGAGGGCATAGTGAATCCGAGGCCACAGAGTTCCAGGAGTCCTTGGTTGAGAGGTACTGGAAAGAAAGGCACAAGGGGAGAAATAAACCCCCGAGTTTGGTGTGAAGAACCGGCAGCAGTAAATGCAAGACACAGTGAGCATTATCTGAGCAAGGATGAAGTCTTTGCTGCAAATGGTAATATTCCTTATTCAAATGCTAAAAGGTGTGAATGTGAAAGAGTGGTGACTCTGCATGAAGGCCAGCTGGAGTGTGAAAAGCCTACTGCTCAAGACAGGCTGAACTACAGCAGGACCAGGCCGTGGGACTCAACTAAACAAGGTAAAATACCTTTTTATTCTGATAAGCAATATAAGTTAAGAAGACAGGAAACACAAGATACTGGAGTATATCCTCCCTATCAAACTGTTTGTGAAACCAAGCACAAGCCCTTGGTAAAAAGACTGTATAACCTAAGGCAGCCTGCAAGGGGAAGTAACTGCCATAACAAACACTCACATGGGCGCGGCCCTGACTTGAATGCTGAACATTGGACGCTAGTAAATGTGTTATATGAGAAACCTCAGTACGCTCCTCAAGAGTTTACTGACACTGATTCACAGCTGTCTGATACTCAGCCCATGCAGGTGGAATTCAACGAAGACCCACCTGAAACCCCGATGGACTGTAGCTACTGTCAGGCAGGTAGCCTAAGGTCTGTGCATGAAACATAAAATAGTGAACAGTAGCGAATGCCTGTAAAGTTTGTTTATGCCTAGCACTGTGAAGCAACAGTTAAACAAAGCAAGTGTGAATATAATTTCTTTTTGTTGCCTGAAGCAAGGTTTCTTTCAGTTGGTTGAAGTAGTCTCCCATAATTTGAACCACGGTGCTTAAAGGGGAATAAAGCCTTATTTTCCCTACATTCTGGCTAGTGTGTTCTCTTGAACTTTGGCCCCCGGTAGGTCCTGGGAACATTACCAAGACCTCTTACAGAAGAACCAAATTCAAAATATATAAAAAACTCTCATGTCCATCTGACCTGCCCATACCAACCTTGGCCTCTGGGGTGGCAGCATGACAATATGCATGAGATACATCTGCATACCATGGGGGTGGCGCATAGAAATGCAGCACAGGCATCTTTATCAGAGGCAGCATGGAACTGGACTGGTGTTTGGCCCTCCAGGACTGCATTTGGGAGGCTCTGCTCTAGGTAATGTGCATGTTTATGGTGTCTGTGCTCTGTAGGGTAAAATGTTGGTGTTTCGGGCATGTTTACGTCATCTGCAAGAACGATTCTGCCTGTATTAGCACGTTATAGTAGTGGGTAAAATATGAGGACTGGGTTGGCGGAAACCACAGCTGGGACTTGAACCTGTGAACGTCTTTTTCTGAATATAGTGGTTCTGTGCACTGCACCACCATGTTCTCACAGAGATGGTGCATTCCCTGGTGATATCATGACTGTTGGTCAGACAGGGCCTGTCTGTTGCAGTGCATGGCACCCACCTACACAGGGCTAGGCCACGGTCTGCTCTGGGCAGCTGCCACTGCCCCCTCCACCACCAGTATCCCTCAGCCACCATGCTGACATGCCCTTCTGCTGGTGGAGCTGGTGGTGCGCGGTCTCAGGCCATCCAGTGTGCAGGTAGGCGGCCGCCTATGGTGCATGTTCTGGGGTAGGGGTGCCTGCATAGATGTCCGCACTCCCCCCAGCCCCGCCTGCCAGTGTTCCGTGCCCTTGGGGGTTGCTGTTGGGTACTCTCCCCTGTGACGCTTTGGGAAACACACTCGTGCCCATGTTGGGCCCTCATCAGTTGCTGTCTGGCTCTACTGTTTATGCATTCCTATGGGCCAACTGAGCATCACCCTAGTCCCCACTGTGGCCCTGCTGCGTCACTGCATGTGCTGCCTGCAGCCCTCTGTATCCCCTTTTCCAGCATCTGCCCGGTTGCCCGTTACGACATGCCCGCCCTGATGTTGTGGGACATGTGCATGCCATAGGAACCCTGTCCAATGGTGGGGAAATCCCTGGGCAGCGCTATTTCACTGTGGGCCCATGCACCTTGTATGGGGAGAGTGTATGGACCCTTCCACGAATTATATCTGTTATATGGAGTTTACTCGGGGGGGGGGGGGTTGATATTGGCCAGCTTGGTTGTTGTTTTTTCCAGTTTGTTGGGGTCATTTTCGGTGTTTCTGTGCCCTTTTTTTCTGTGCACATGTATCACACTTATCACCTTTTTTTGGTTTCCCTGCCTGGGCTGTACATTGCTGACACGTAAATGGTTTCTCTCCCCTTTAAAGTGCTTTTACCGGTAGGTTTTCATTCGCGTTGGAATTCAGCTCTGAAATTCAGCGCGTTGGTGTGAAGGGAGCCTCTCCCCGCCCACTCTCCGCCCATTGACCCCTTCTCTCCGCCCTCTCTCCACCTTCTGCGGTGTTTTACCGCGCTGCGGAGCATTACGCGCGTTAGCGTGCGCTATAGCGTGTTTACGATCATTAATGCGCTATAGCGCACGCTATAGTGCGCTAACGATTGTTAACATCATACAACGCGCGTTATTCATGTTTACCGCAGTTTAGTAAACATACCCCTTAGTGTGCTTTGGTAGCGCTCAGTAAGTACAGCATTTGCTTAAAGGGCCCCCAAGTGTTACAAAAAATATCTATTAGTAGAGTTCCATAGTGTACGAAGAAGAAGGAATAATATGTGATGCTGTAGAGAGTATGGTAAAAATAGATTGCTAAGGTTGGAAGATAATCGATGGTTAAAGAAATGTTCCATGCTCTGGGCCCTATTCAGCAAGAATCATGGGTAGCTAAGATTGCATATCAGTTGATTGTGAAGTTATTTTAACACTGCTAAGTTAAATTTCATTTTACAAGTATTTTAAATTTACTTTGCCTGTACCTTCAGCCAGGGCTAGTATGATCCACTATGCAAACTGTGCGCTCGCACAGGGTAGTAGTCATGGAAGGGTGACACAGTCAATACAGTGAGCCAGCCAGGCCCAGCTGTAGGATGTATGGCAGCAAGTAATGGACAGCGGAGAGACAGAACAAAAAGCAGCTTGGGAGCTTTGGAACTCATGTGCATGCAGCATGTTTTATGAGTCCCTGCTCTTTGGTAACAGTAAGCTGCATCAGGGAGCCTGGGATGCATCAGATATGCAACGTTTCCATGGGCTCCAGAGCTTCATGCTATTTTCTACTTTTACACATTTGTAGCAGTAACAAGGTAGGCATCATTAAGGAAAAGGGGAAGCAAGGTCAGGCAAGGTAAGATGGAAGCCATGGCAGCCAGTGAGGCCGGCGCTGTTACTGAATTCAGATCAGTAAGAATTGGGTCCTTAGGACTCCCTCTATCAGAAGAGGTGATACAGTCTGTGCTGGGAAGTTTTCTGAAGGCCACCGGGGAGCAAGACAGCAAGCCCCACTACATTCTTCATGGGCCAAGGACAGCACTGGACTTGACCATGTGAGCAACTGAGGTCATATGTCCCATTGTTCTGTATTATTTACTGCCTATTATTATTAGTGCTCTGCCTTCAGAAACTTCCCTCAGAGCCTTTGTCTTAATAGGACCTGCAAATTCTAACTTCTATTTCATTATTCCCCATAGGTGGTGGAATTTCTGTCTACAGTATGTTTTACTACGCAAAATAAAAATAAAATGAACTTAGGGGTATGTTTACTAAACTGCGTTAGTGTGATTCGCGTTAGGAGCCGCGTTAGTGGAAGAAAAGCCAAAAAAGGACATGGGCGGTACATCGTTACCGATAACGTGCGTTATAAGGCGCCGCGCAGCAACGATCGTTACAGGGCACTTTACTGAGCGTTAAACTTAAGAAGGCGCGCAGACACCCAAATACAGAAACAGAGCTGTAGCACAATGGTTACTATACAGACTGATAATCCACGGGTCATGGGTTTGATTCCCCAGTGTGCCTAAAGAATAAGGCTGGCTGAGGCATCATGTGTAACCCTTTGAAGGCCTACTATAATATTTTAATCCACATTCTGCAGCCAGATTAATGTTTGCATATTTCAGGAAAATTGTACCCGTCTTATTCAATATGTTTTAAATATGGGTTTAAAAAAGGTTTGGACAAGTTTCTGGAGGAAAGGTCCATAAACCATTATTAAGAAGGGACCCAGGATATCAATGCTTGAACCAATACAAGCATTGTGGAACCTGTGTCCCTTGGGGAAACTGCTAGGTACATATGACCTAGATTGGCCACTGTTGGAAACAGAATACTGGGCTTGATGGATCTTGGTCTGACCCAGTATGGCATATCTTATGTTCTTATGTTCCAATAGTGACGTTCCCTCTGCCATGGTCATGTATTGTATACCATTTGATAGGAATATTTAGGCAGAAGTTTGGATCCCGAACGTTTTGGGCTTGGCCTGGAAAGGGTTAAGTATTGGGCTGTGAGGAAGTTTAGTTGTACTTTAATAGTGCTGCCAGCAAACACACCCTCACAGTGGCGTAACCTAAGGTGCCACATAAGGCACCCTAGAAGGCACTCCATAGGGCACATTATAAAGTGCACTGTCTGCCAAGGCACCCTATAATGTCCCCTATAGGACACCATATAAGGCACCTTATAAGGCGCTTTATAGGGCACCGTATAAGGCGCCCTATAGGGCGCCTTATGAGCCACCCTAAGGTGACAGTACCCTGAGGGTGTTTCTGCTGGCAGCACTAATATACAATAAAAATAGACAATGCCTAAGACAGCCTTATTGATGAACCCCACTGTGGGTTTTGAACACATGACCTCTGGCTCCATGGGCAGTGAAGTAACCAGTGGGCTAGAGCTGCTAACAAACACCTGGTTGGCTACAGGAGGACTGCACGGCACCACACCCACATTCTGCGGTGGTTACCAGAATAGGGTCAACCCATCCGTACCCAGGATGCACAGCACATGTAAATCAGCAGTCTACAGATGATCACAAGATGGGGTATGCACCCCACAGCACCTCAGCCTGCTAGGGGGTGCCGAAGGTGTGTGTTAGTGGCACAGAGTAGCTACAGACCGTCACAGTGTGCGGGTCCTGTGCTCACCCTGAGGGAGAGGTATGGTGCCCAGCACCATTCTCACAGCATCTGGCTTTACTGAGATAGGCTATCCTGCAGGTCCCCATCAGTGCCAAAGTGTGATAGGTAGTCCTTGCAAACACCCCTAGGATATGCCTGTGTTCATCTGTATGTCACATCTAGCCCTTGTGAACTATGATGCACTCAGAAAAATGCATACCCTGTGTGGGTGCCATGGTCACATGATGTAAGTGAATGGGGGTGTTGGGACCCACAGGGAGATTACATACCACCACCCAACGCACCCTCTGGGGGTAAGGGTGGGGGACAGGATCTCCCGCCAACAGATCCACTTTCTACCCACCTACAATGGTGGCAGTAGAGGGGATCAAACACCCTACAGGGCAGGCAATGCAGAGCTGTACACATCCATAAAGCAATAGCAGACAGAAGGCCTGGAAACGCACATCTGCCCGCCCCCACCCCCACCCCATCTGACATTCTCCAGCAGCAAGCCTCCAGCCGCTGCACCCTGCAAGGTGTTCCAGCAACACACATACTAGCTGCAAACAGTCTGCTAGCTAGTCCATAATGCATGGTCCTGGAGGAGATGCGTGTACCCAAAACTAAAAGGTCAGCATACACACCAAGCAGATAAATCAGTGATCGGGCCCCAAAAGAGAACCCATAAATATCATATGAGAGAAACACTACACAGCACTATGGGGGAACCTAGCCATGCCGTGGTCACTACTCAGTCAGGGTGAGAGTGACCTTCCAGCAGGACATGCTGTGGCCACTCTGTCCATGCAGGTGGTACCGGGCACTACAATGTCCGAGCCATTGCCCTATGCCCTGTGCAGATGCGGCCAGGCCAGGCCACCCTATCCAGGCTATTCCCACAGTACCTTGCTCCTCATTATGCACATTGGCAGGCCAATACTGGCAACAGTGCTAGCAGTGTGGGCTGTGGAGGGTGTTGGCAGCCACCACACACTGGATAGACAGACACACACTCCCCACACCTTAGCCAGCATTGTGCAACTATAGAGGTGTTGGGCAGCCCAGGCCACCACACCAGTCCTGGGCACAGTGCAGGCATGGCTATGGTATGCAATACTGTAGGAGTCAGGTTGGTAAACACTGTTAGACACAAGACCTGTAGCACACTCCACAGACATCAGAAAGGTTGCTATGATGCAGCTCACTCAGAAAATTGTACTTAACCTAGGAATTGCTATCTGCCAGTAATCATAGCAACCTTTTGATAGATGTGTACCATATTCCCAGGTTTAGGGTGGCATTACTAAGGTATGCAAGTGCTAGTATTGGGAGATGCACGCAGAGCCCAAAGTCCTGCCTCTCCAGGAGGCTTTGGATAATGGGGCCTGTGGGTGCGGGTGTGTCTGCCCCTGTTGGCTGCTGCTTTACGGCAGAGGTTCCCAACTCCAGTCCTGCGGTGCCAAACACTGTTCGGGTTTTCATGCTGTCCCTCATGAATATGCATGAGATACATCTGCATACCATGGGGGTGGCGCATAGAAATGCAGCACAGGCATCTTTATCAGAGGCAGCATGGAACCGGAATGGTGTTTGGCCCTCCAGGACTGCATTTGGGAGGCTCTGCTCTAGGTAATGTGCATGTTTATGGTGTCTGTGCTCTGTAGGGTAAAATGTAGGTGTTTTGGGCATGTTTACGTCATCTGCAAGAAAGGTTCTGTCTGTATTAGCACGTTATAGTAGTGGGTAAAATATGAGGACTGGGTTGGCGGAAACCACAGCTGGGACTTGAACCTGTGACCTTTTGCTTTTGAACACACTGGTTTTGTGCACTGCACCACCATGTTATCACAGAGATGGTGCATTCCCTGGTGATACCATGACTGTTGGTCAGACAGGGCCTGTCTGTTGCAGTGCATGGCACCCACCTACACAGGGCTAGGCCACGGTCTGCTCTGGCCAGCTGCCACTGCCCCCTCCACCACCAGTATCCCTCAGCCACCATGCTGACATGCCCTTCTGCTGGTGGAGCTGGTGGTGCGCAGTCTCAGGCCATCCAGTGTGCAGGTAGGCGGCTGCCTATGGTGCGGGTTCTGGGGTAGGGTTGCCTGCATAGACGTCCACGCTCCTCCCCAGCCCCGCCAGCCAATGTTCCGTGCCCTTGGTGGTAGCTGTTGGGTACTATCCCCTGTGACACTTTGGGAAACACACTCGTGCCCATTTTGGGCCTTCAGCAGTTGCTGTCTGGCTGCTCCGCTGTTTCAGCATTCGTATGGGCCACCTAGGCATCACCATAGTCCGCACTGTGGCCCAGCTCCACCACAGCATGTGCTGCCTGTGGCCCTCTGTATCCCCTTCTCCGGCATCTGTCCAGTTGCCGTTCCGACATGCCCGCCCTGATGTTGCGGGACATGTGCACGCCAGAGGAACCCTGTCCGATGGTGGGGAAAACCCTGAGCAGCGCTATTTCACTGTGGTCTTATTCACCTTGTATGGGGATGGAGTATAGACCCTTCCACGATTTATATCTGTTCTATGGAGCTTACTCGGGGGTGGGAGGGGTTGATGTTTCTCATTGATACCACTATTGGCCAGCTTGGTTATTGTTTTTTTCCAGTTTGTTGGGGTCATTTTCAGTGTTTCTGTGCCTTTTTATTCTGTGCACATGTATCACACGTATCACTTTTTTTTTATTTCCCTGCCTGGGCTGTACATTGCTGACAATGAAATGGTTTCTCTCCCCTGTAATGTGCATTTAACGGCAGGTTTTCATTCGCGTTGGAATTCAGCTCTGAAAATCAGCACGTTAGTGTGAGGGGAGCCTCTTCCCGCCCACTCTCCGCCCACTGACCCCTTCTCTCCGCCCTCTCTCCACCTTCTGCGGTGTTTTACCGCGCCGCGGGGCATTACGATCGTTAGCGCATCATAACGCACGTTATGTAACGTTAACGATCGTTAGCGCATCATAACACACGTTATGATGCGCTAACGATCATTAACGTTACATAACGCGTGTTATGTACGATTACCGCAGTTTAGTAAACATACCCCTTAGTCAGCTACTGTCTTTCAGATTTTTGGGAAGGAGGGGAAGTATGTGTTCTCGGCATGATGGAACTTCAAAGAGAGAGACAATCTAAAATGTTCCTGAGTGATCTGTGGAGTCGGTAATTAGGAAACCGGTAAATTGCTCTCTGTCCTTCCCATCCTGTTTTAGGAAAAAAGAAAGAAAGGTAAACAGACACATAAGGTGTTTTTTTTATATTGCACTAGCTACTATAATTTGTTCCACCTTTATTTCTGTGCATTGAAATGGGCAAACATGACCGCCACACTACGTTATTTAAGAAAATGAATCATGAGGCCCAGAAGTAGACTTTGCACAGACACTTTAAAAATAAATTTGACACTGGGTAATTACACAGGGAAAAGAAACAAGGGACTTTTCCCAAGGAATGGAAGAACATCAAAGCTTAAATGATCTTCCCACTCAGGCACATTTATTTTTTGTACCAACAAGATGACTAGGGAGGGACATATTTTATCAATAAAGTTAAGACAGATCCCAGAATTATTGAAGACATGCTGCATTTATAACCTCACCCATACATAAATCTTATATACTAACCAATTTATAGAGGCATGAGTTTTTGAGGACAAGGGTCTATTTTGATGTGAACTCTTATCCTCAAATGTTCATACCTCAAGAAACTGATTAGTGCAAAAGATGCCACTTGCCTCTGTCATTTTTGCTACTCTAGACTAACATGGCTACCCTCTCAGAATTTCCAATATGTTGGGACAAAAGAGAAGCTTTTGAAAGGCTCCATTAGAATCAGGGAGGGTGGGGACAACATTAACAGCGGGAACAGATAGGAGGCAGCACAGTAATCATTTACCATGGGTAAAAGGGACAACATCTGGAAAGCAGTATACATAAATGCCCATAGCATGGGAAATAGGATCCCAGATGTTGAGGCTTTAATGGAAGAGGCTGATTTGGATTTAGTGCCGCTTATGGAGCCAGGATTCACAGACAACCATGACTGGGAAGTAATTATACCCAGCTATAGTTTATTTGGGAGTGGAGGAGTAGCCTAGTGGTTAGAACACTGGCTTGGTAACCAAGTAACCAGGGTTTGATTCCCACTAGCACTCCTTGTGGCCTTGGGCAAGTCACTTAACCCTCCATTGCCTCAGAAGAAAGGCATGGCAATCTACTTCTGGTGACACTGCCAAGAAAACCCAGGAGCTTCTGGGTCACCAGGAGTCAGGACTGACTCAAAGGCACACATTGCATTGCATAGTTTATTCAGGAAGGACAGGGGAGGAGGAGTGGCACTATATGTGAAAAATAATATTAAAGCTCTAGAACAGTGATGGCTAACCTTTTTGAGCCCGAGTGCCCAAACTGCCGCACAAAACCAAAGAATTTCCTCAAAGTGCCAGCACGTCATTTGCATAAGTGGTCTTATTTGCATAAATATTTGCATAATGTTACCATACACTAACTTTTAGTAAACATGTCTCTTAATGAGTGTATGGATAAAGAAAGACTAAAAGATTTCTACATTACTATAATCCAGTGCCAACCGCCAGGCACATTAGGAACTACTACAAACGCTGCCCATTTAGAACCCATAGCAAACCCGCCGTATCCTGACAGCATTACCAGGACTCACAAAGCACCATACCCTACCTATCAAAAGGCAACACTGCAAATATTAAACCAATACATTTCAGTGAATACTGGGGAAAGAGAACAAGTGGCAACGTCAAATAGGAATTTCCTCTTGTACCAAACAAAGCGCAGATGTTAATGATGCACATTTCCCAGAGCTGACATATTCCAGTTAATAAATTCAAAATAAAGAGATATCGTTCTACCTTTTGTGCATTTTTTTTCAGTTGCAATTGGTCCAGCCATTTTCTTCTGGTTTCTTCATGTTTTCTGCTAACTCTCCATCGTCTGCTGTCCATTTGTCCTTTCTTCTCTCTTCTAGTTTTTTTTCCATTCTCTCTCTCTCTACATCTGCTTTAACATACTAATCTTTCTCCTTTTGCTCTTTCCTCATTTCTATTTCATCCACACAAATTTTACCCCTCCATCCTCAATCCCCAATTACTCTCCCAATACCTGGCCAATTGTAGATTTTTCATCCCTCCTACACAAAATATTTTTCCCCTCTCCATTTTACTCTCCCAGCCCCATCCCATTCTAATCCTCCCCCAACATCAGCTCCCTTCTAGTTCCAGTCTCACCCAGCATCCATTCCCTTCTTCAAGCCCCCCACTTCCCCTCAGCCCATTTCCATTCCAAGCCCCGTCCCCATCAGCTATTTGCAGTTCAAGCCCCCCACTTCCCCTCAGCCCATTTCCATTCCAAGCCCCATCCCCAACAGCTATTTGCAGTTCAAGCCCCCTTCCACTCAGCCCATTTCCAGTCCTAGCAACCCCCCAACCCATTACCAGTCCTAGCCCCCCATAGCTCACTCCCAGTCCTAATCCCACCAGCCCATTTCCAGTCCTAACCTCCCCATCAGCCCACTCCCAGTCCTAATCCCCCATCACTCAATTTTTAGTTTAAGCCCCCCCAGCGCCTATCACCACTCCTAACCCCCCCAGTGCCCATCACCACTCCTACCCCCCCAGCCCAGCGCCCATCACCACTCCTAATCCCCCCAGCCAGCCCAGTGCCCATCACCACCCCTAACCCCCCCCAGCCAGCCCAGTGTCCATCACCACTCCTAACCCCCCAGCCCAGTGCCAATCACCACTCCTAACCCCCCCAGCGCCTCACTAATCATATCACCCCCCAGCCCAGCCCATCACTACTCCTAACCCCCCCCAGCCCAGCCCAGCCAATCACCACTCCTAACCCCCCCCAGCCCAGCCCAGCCCATCACCACTCCTAACCCCCCCCAGCCCAGCCCAGCCCAGCCCATCACCACTCCTAACCCCCCCCCAGCCCAGCCCAGCCCATCACCACTCCTAACCCCCCCCCAGCCCAGCCCAGCCCATCACCACTCCTAAGCCCCCCAGCCCAGCCCAGCACCACTCCTAACCCCCACCCCCCACCCCCAGCCCAGCCCAGCCCAGCCCAGGGAAAATTAAAAAAAAAAAAAAGAAAACCTGTTTGCTGCCGCTGTCGGGGCCGCCGCGGCAGAATCGAGCGTGCCGCGGGGCCCCCCTGTATCCACCGGCAGAGCCTGTCCTCCCCGTAGCAGCTCTCTCTTTGGAGCTGCAGTCAACGCGCCGGCTTGCAGAGCGCGAGGGAAGAGTTCCCTCGCTGCTCTGTTAAGCCCGCGGGGGCTGATGGGAAGTTCCCATCAGCCCCCGCGGGCTTAACAGAGTCGCGAAAGGGAAACTCTTCCCTTCGCGCTCTGCAAGCCGGCGAGTCTGACTGCAGCTCCAAAGAGAGAGCTGCTACGGGGAGGACAGGCTCTGCCGGTGGGTACAGGGGGGCCCCGCGGCACGCTCGATTCTGCCGCGGCGGCCCCGACAACGGCAGCAGACAGGGTTGTTGTTTTTTTTTTCGATGGCGGACCTTCCCGCGTGCCAGCTGCAAGGCCTTCGCGTGCCACAGCTGGCACGCGTGCCATAGGTTCGCCATCGCTGCTCTAGAATTACATGGCTTAAAAGAGAGTGAGGTAGCACTGTGGGTTAAACTAGAAAGAGGGAATGGAAAATCTTCTCAGGGAGAAGAAGTGAGAGATTTAATAGAAGGGAGTGATTTAATAGAAGACCTACACAGTATTGCCAGGAAAGGAGAAATGCTACTGGGTGATTAGAGAGTTGGACCAAGGGACAGTCCTAGATGTCATGTACTTAGATTTCAGTAAAGCCTTTGACACCATTCCACATAGGTGACTTATAAATAAATTAAACACTCTAGGAATTGACCCTGAAGTGACTGACTGGATTAGAAATTGGTTGAGTGGGAGTTGACAAAGGGTACAAGTAAATGGAGCTCACTCTGGGGAGAAGGATGTTACCAGTGGTGTGTTGTAGGTATCTATCCTTGTTCTGATTCTTTAACATTTTTGTTAGTGATATTGCAGAACGACTGTTGGGTAAGGTTTGCCTATTTGTGGATGATACCAAAATCTGCAATAGAGTAGACACCCAGGAAGGAGTAGATAACATGAGGACGGATCTAGCTAAGCTTGAAGAATAGTCAAGAATTTGGCTGCAAAAATCCAATAGAGTGGTACGAAAGAAGAGCAGGACCTGGGCGTGATCGTTTCTGATGATCTTGAAGTGGCTAAACAGGTAGAAAAGGTGATGACAAAAGCCAGAAGAATGCTTGGATACCTAGGGAGAGGAATGGTCATCAGAAAAAAGGAGGTGATAGTGCCTCTGTATAAGTCTTTGGTGAGACCTGATTTGGAGTATTGTGTGCAATTCTGGAGACCGCACCTTCATAAGGATATAAACAGGATGGAGTCAGTGCAGAGGGTGGCTACCAAAATGGTCAGTGGTCTTCGTTATAAACCATATGGGGCAGACTTAAAGATCTCAATATGTGCACCTTAGAAGAAAGGCGGGAGAGAGGAGATATGATAGAAATGTTTAAATACCTCCATGGCAAAAATACACAGGAAGAGAGCCTCTTTCAATTGAAAATAAGCTCTGCAATGAGGGGACATAAGATGAGGGTGAAAGGGGATAGACTTGAAAGTAATATGCAGAAACATTTATTTAAGGAAAGAGTGGTAGATGTGTGGACGTAGTAGAGACAAGGACAGTATCTGGATTCAAGAAAGCATGGGACAAACGCAGAAGATCTCTAAAGGTAAAAAAGGAATTATAGTAACTGATATGGAAGGGCAGACTAGATAGGCCATATGGTCTTTTTCTGCTGTCATGTTTCTATGTTTCTGTTTTTATTAGCACCGGCCCTGCCTTCAGCTGTCTTGTACATGCTGAGCTGCTTCTGCATGAGGTGATTGAGATGGGTGGCATAGGGATACCGAGCCCGGTGTGGCTCAAGACAATCCACTGCCTGAGGCAAGGGCTGAGATGCCCCCCCCCCCCTTCCCCAAGGCACTCATAATGGGAGGGGGAGGGAAGGAGTTCCATTCAGGGAGCAGAGGCCCCCTCACTCAGTCCACTGTTCAGGTGGTTGTCCAAGGGAAAAAGAAAGCAACATATTCCCAGGCTATAGAATTTGTTAAAAAAAACACCTTTGCAGTGCTGTTGATATGGAGCAAAATGGTAGCATTTTAGTTATGAGGCCTGGGATTAACATATAAAATACTGATTCCTGTCCAGCATCTGTCTTCTTCCTCATTCCTTCCATGCCACACATCCCATCCCTTTCGTCTCACTCTCTTTCCCTCCCTAACATTCCCTCCATGTCCAGCTTCCCCCCTTCAATCTCTCTCTCTCCCTAGCCCCTGGAGAGTTGCTGGAGCACCAGTATAAGTAAGTGAAAATAAATAGTAAAACAATTACCTGTGACTGCTCCAGGGCAGGGAAATAGGACTGTAGTTGCAGAGGCCGGCTCCAGGCAAAGCTCACTGTTGCAATCAGGGCCAATGTATTGCTGTGGATGGCTGGCAGCAGTGGATCCTATGTATGGAGAGTGCCGTGGGTCATAGTCTGCAAGAGGAGAGATGGGGGAAGCAGGTGGAGCAAATCACTGTGGATTACGGCCTCTGCACTACAGCAGGACCAGGTGAAGGGGTGGCATTAGATCACGGGGACTTAAAAGAGCCACAGCTGCAGAAAGGATTTAAAATGATTGCAGTGCTGCAAGAAGGCCAGAGTGAGTTAAAGGGTATGATTGCAGTCAGAGCAATGGTTGTGGGGTCCGGGAGCTGAGCAGCATAGGCCGTGTTTACATTTAATGAGAAAACTCAAATCCCAAAATGGAGTCAAATAAATGACCAAGAAACCCAGACTCCAAAATAGTCCATTTTATTTTTTAGGTGAGTCACCACATGACCGGTATCACCAACCTAACAGGGAATGCCTGAATGCCCAACTGGGCAACCTTCCCCAGGTGCAGGCCCATTTTAAGACTATCTTCTTTGATCTTGATAAGCAGATGTTTCAGATCGTCTTCACCTTCAGCTGGTAACGTGGCATGTCAGAATACTGAAGGTTGCTGATGAGTCTTCGCACCTCTTTTGCCTTCGTACAATCCTGCTTCTCTAATGATTAGTTCTGCATATAAATTGAACAGATCTGCATCTTCTGGGAGTCTGCATCAGACGGGGGCGGAAGAGACATATAGTAGAGAGCAGAAACCATAATGCAGTGCTGGCAAGTTGAGTTAAATACTGCATTGTGGTTTTGGAACCATTGCTGATGCTGCAGGCTCTGGAGAGGGGCGGCAGTGGGCACCCCCAGAGGGACCAGGGCTCTACGTAACTGTCTAATTTGCCTATCAGGTTTTTCATCATTTCAGTCAAAGCGATTTACATTGTAACTTACGGGCATGTTTACTAAAAACCGCTAATTAGCGTGCCGCAAAATAGCGCACTAAAAGCGGTACTTAAGAGCGCTTAAATGCCCCGCAAACGTGCGATGAAGCCCCGCACACTTGCGCGTCACAGTAACGGGTGCCGCACAAGTACGTGCCCGCAAATGTCCGATAGAGGCGTGGAAAGGCTAACGGAGGGCGGAGGAAGGCCCCGGAGGGGCGGAGAGAAGGGGTTAATGGGCGGGGAAGGGGAGGGGAGAGGCGCCCCGCACATTATCGGGGCTGAATTTCCAAAAAAAAATAGCGCGAGTGAACCACTCACGTTAGAATGCATTTAAAGGGAAGAGAAACCATTTCCGTCAGCAATGTACAGCAAAACCGGGGAAACCTGCAAAACGTGAGCAGTGTGATACATGTGCACAGCACAAAAGTGCAATTATAAATAGAAAATGACCACCACAAAAATATGAAAAATAGTAATTCAGTTGGGGAACAGTTATAGTGATGGGAAAAACTAGATAACACACCCAGGAAAGCTCCAAAAAAAAGAAATGATTTATGGAAAGGTGTACGGAGCGGAGACTCGTCCAAAAAACATTTCCCTTTTTCTGGAGCTGTCCTGGGAGTGTTATCTCGGGTTGCCCATTAATATCACTGTTGCCCAGCTTGGGTATATGTTTTCCCCCTTTGTTCCGTGGTCATTCCCGGGTTTTATTTGCACGTTTGTCACCACACAGGGTGAAGGAGCCCACAGTAAATATGCATACAGCAGGGTTTGTGACTCTATCCTGCCAGGTTTACTACCTCCAGGGGCTGCACTGTCTCTGTGGCCCTAGTGTGGTGCAGAGGACATAGCCATGACCTCTAGGACTAGAAGACCAGAGGTTCAAATCCCAGCTGGGGCACTTGCCAGCTCAATCCATATATTTTACCCACCACTAAACAAAGATAGAGCAGACACCCCTGCATTGCAGGGAACATAAGCATGGGGGAAACACTCATATGTTACCCAACACCGCACACACACCACAACAATGGGCATACCTACAGCCAAGTCCCCCAAATGCAGTCCCGTACTGCCACATTGCAATCAGGTCATCTGCTTTTTCTGAGAGAAGCTCATGCCAGCATGTTGGCGCACGAGTACATGTGGTGCAGGGGGCAGTGGCAGCTAGCCACAGAGGACAGAGGCCAAGCCATGTGCAGGCTGGCACAGTCCACTGCAACACACAGGCCCTGCCGGATCCACAGGCATGGATGTTCCAGGGAATCCAGCCAATCTGTGGCTACAAGGTGGTGCAGTGCACATAGACAGTGCATACAAGAACAAAAGGTCACAGGTTCAAAGCACAGCTGGGGCTACCACCAATCCTTCCCACATATTTTTCCCACAGCTACACAGTGATAGTAAGGACAAACCTTTCGTGGCGAGGACATATGCAATGGTACTACGTCTATCTTTTACCCCACTGAGCACAGACACCATGTACAGGGGCAGTACCTAGAGCAGAATCTCCCAAATGCAGTCCTGGTGGGCCACACACCAGTCAGGGTCCATGCTGCCACTCATACAAATGCCTGTGCTGTATATCTATGCACCACCCCCATGGCATGTGGATGTAGCTCATGCATATTCATGAGGAACAGCAGGTAAACCCGATCAGTGTGATGCAAACCTGGACTGGAGTTGGGAATCTCTGCCGTAAAGCAGCAGCCAACAGGGGCAGACACACCCACACCCACACCCACTGGCCAATGTCTCCTGGAGAGGCAGAACATTGGACCCTGCGTGCATCTCCCAATACTAGCACCTGCATACCCTAGCAATGTAACCCTACACCTGAGGTATACGGTACACAGCTCTGAGACGCTTGCTAGGAGTACTGGCAGATAGATATCCATACGTTACGCACATACTGCTAGTTGACCCCATCCGAACAATCTGTTTGGTGTTTGTGGTGCGTGCTCCAGCCCTTGCCTCTGACGGTGTTTACCACCCTGGGGAGTGACCCCCAGCAGTACTGCGTAGGATATCCATGCCTTGCCGTGCCCAGCACCGGTTTGGTGGGCAAGGCTAATTACCTCCTCAATAGTAGCACCATGATGGCATAGGTGTGGAATTGTGTGTCTGTCTATACAGTGGGTGTTGGCTGCATGCCCCTTCCACAGCCCACACTGCCAACACTGTTGCCAGTATTGGCCTGCCAATGTGCATAATGAGTAGCAAGGGACCATGGGTATATCTCAGACAGAGTGCTGACCAGGATGCAGCTGCACAGGGCATAGGGCACTGGCAGGGGCATGGTAGTGCCCGGCCACCACCTACACAGACAGGGTGACCTCTGTATGTGCTGCTGGGGGATCACTCTCACCCTGAGTGTGCAGTGACGGCAGCATGGCTAGGCACCCCTATAGTGCTATATTGTGATTCTCCCATGTGATATGTATGGGTGTCTCTTCATGGACTTATCTGTCTGTGTGTGCTGCCACCCCAGTTGTGGGTGCATGCATGTCCATCAGGACCAGCCAGCAGACTGTTCACAGCTGATATGTGTTGTGATGGAGTGCCTTGCAGGGTGCAGTGGCTGATGGCTTGCTGCAGGTGAATATCAGATAGTGGTGGGGTGCATCTTTGAATATCCAGGCCTAATGTGTGTCTGATATTGTGTTATGGATGTGTGTGGAGCTGCTTGGACTGCCCTGTAGGGTGTCTGTTCCCTAGCAGGACTGGGGTTGATGGTCCACTCTACTGCCATTGGGGTGGGGATCTGTTGAGGGGAAGCCCTGTTTTATCCACCTGGGGGTCCCCACTAACTGAGCCAGACAGAGATCTCCAAAATGTTTATGCAGCACCTACCTATTTCATGGCCGCATTCAGCCATGACTGGTGTTGTGGACCTGGTCCTGGGTGCAACATCTCACACTCAGGGTGAGCACAGTAACCGCACAATGTGATGGTGTTTAGCTACTCTTTGCCATTTGTCCACCCACTCAGGACACCCTACCAGGCCGAGGTGCTTTGTGGGTGCACACGGACACTTCCCCCTACCAGGCCGGGGAGCTTTAGGGGTGCATTTCCCATCCTGTGTTCAATCGTGGACAGCTGATTTGCATGTGCAGTGCATCATGGGTACGGGTGATTCACAACAGCAGACTGTCAGTGAGGTGACGTACAGGCTATCTGCAGCCAGCCAGGGGCTGTTTACAGCTATAGAGCTGTAGCCCAATGGTTACGTCCCTGCCTGTGCAGCCAGATGTCATGGGTTCAAACCCACAGTGGGGTTATGTGATAGGGGTGTCCACAGATTTATTTTAATTTACTGTACATATGTTGCTGCCAGCAATACCACCCTCAGCGTACTGTACCCATAAGGTGCCTCTGAGGGTGCTTTATGGGGCGCCCTATAGGGCACGTTACGGTTGCCAGCCATATAGGGTGCACTATACATTATCCTGTGTCGCAACATACATGCTGCCCTATAGGGGACATTCTAGGGTGCCTTGGCGGACGGTGCACTGTAACATGTGCCTTATGGGCCGCCTTATATTAATATGCTGTGAGAGTGCGTTTGCTAGTAGTTATCACAAAATAAAATTAAAAAGCCTCCTACAGCACTCCACAACATATAACATACTGCCTCAGCTAGCCTTTTTCACTGGGCATTTTGAGGGATGGAACCCCTGGTCCCTGCACCATTGGTCAGTGTCTTAACCATTGTGCTGTGGCTGTGTTCCTTTGCTTTGGTATCAGCGCGCCGCCTTATGCCCATCAGCGCGCCACCTCCTGCTGCCCACAATTAGTGCGCCGCCTTGTGCCGCCCAAAAAGAACAGTGCGCCGCCTTGTGCCGCCCAGATAGTACAGTGCACCGCCTTATGCCGTACAAAACGAACAGTGCGCCGCCTTATGCCGTACAAAACGAACAGTGTGCCGCCTAAAAGTACTTTGCTTCCTGAACCACTTTTACACATTCAAGGTGTTGTCTCAGCTAGCCTTTTTGTTGCACACAATGGGGGATTGAACCTGTGGCCCCTGCACCATTGGTTAGTGTGTTCACCGTTGTGCTACAGCTCTGTTCTGATATGTGCTCAGCAGCGCCCCACTTAGCCTTCCCACGCGCTAATGTGGGCCCCTCAAATTAGCGCGACGCGCACACGTACGGTCGGGTTTTTTTCTTCTTTCTGCCTGAACCACCCACTCCTTATATGGCACACGCACACTACCGCGGCCCCTCACGTTAGGAATGTTTAGTAAACATGCCCCTTATAAACTTTGCGATGTACATTAAACAGGGACATTGATAACTTGGATTTTTCTGAGGCAATGGAGGGTTAAGTGACTTGCCCAGGGCCACAAGGAGTTCTAGTGGAAATCGAAACCTGGTCCCTTGGCTCCCAAGCCAGTGTTCTAACCATTAGGCTACTCCTCCACTCTGCTCTAATGGTAGTGCTGGCCCTGGCTGTGGTCAATAAAATACATGCAGATATGCATTTGGTGTTCTTTTGTCTTTTCAAGGATTCATCTCACATCCGCCATGATGTTTCTTGTTCCTTGCCCCCTACCTGAATCCTTCTTGCACTATAAGCAGTAATTCACAGTGTACCCATTTTTACTTATAACTATGCTCAAAATACCTCAAACACAGCTGAGGTTTGGGATAAAAAAATATGAGGCCATTTATTAATAGTTAACGCATGCTAATGCCATAGCGACATAGAAAATGATGGCAGATAAAGACCAGCATGGTCCATCTAAGTAGTCTGCCCAGTGAGGGGCTTAGGCTCACTCTGTGCAAGTTACCCCCCTTCTATTTTTGAAGTGTAGAAGTTATTTAAATTTGCTTTGATTCAATTCTCATGCTACACATTCCACCCTACACGTTATCTACCACATAGTATAAAATAGGCACTGCAACAAAAAATGATGATTATTTCAAAAGCCTTACTCATATTTTCCATGTGTAAAATCAGACAGTTACACTTACAAATGGAGATTTTATTGAGGGCTGAATTTGCATCTGGATGCCCTTGCTATTTATTATTGTTTATTATTTTATTTATTAGTATTTCGCTCATGCCTTCCCAGTAGTAGTTCAAGACAAGCTACATTCAGGTACAGTAGGCATTTCCCTGTTCCCAAAAGGCTTACAATCTAAGTTTGAACCTGAGGCAGTAGAGGGTTAAGTGACTTGCCCAAGCCCAAATCAGTGGTATTTGATCTCTCTGGTCCCAGGCTGCCAACCTACTACCTAGAAATTGCAAGGGGCATGTCTGGAGTGTGATTAGGGCGTGACCTGTGCAGATCGAAAATCTACAGGTGTCTTCCCCATTTCATAGAGGAAATACACATGTATGACTGTAGTTGTCCACGTCGGGCTTTATAGCTGCTCCTTGGCATATTTAAAATGTGCTTGTTTTGGCCAACCCTTTACAGGAGGGTTTAAGAAGGTTAGGAGAGCCTGTCTAGCAGAGCCTTTTCTAAAATACTGATGAAAGTGTGTACATCCCCACCTTCATGTCTCAATTCTGATCTCCAAGTACTAATATGGTAACAGGGTTAGTATGCGCTGTTAATAAATGACCTCCATGAGTGCAATTTTCAAAAGCCATTTGCCCATGAAAGTATCTAATTTATCTTGGTATTTTTAGAAAATCTCCTACTCTATATTTGCATAAACGTATGTACATCAATGCACAACATGTGCACTTCTAAACACGTTCCCAGGGTAAGATTAGACTGGGGAGGTAACATTATGCATAGTTTTATATGTTCAAATCATCACACTTTGTTTAAGCCAAAGCGCTCACACTCACAATGCGTGCAGGCATAGAGCTCTCTGGATACTTTTACCTTGGGTAATTTTAAAAGAGAAAATATGGTTATCCTTTCCTCTCATGAACTGAGGCCAAATCGATGGATAAAATCAGTAGGGATATGCACTCATCAGCACACGTTGGGCTCATTTAGAAATCTTAAATATTTTTGTGCATGCAACTTGGTTGTACATTCATAAACGTATGAATTAACTTATGTACAATCGATTTACATGTGTTAGGAATTCTAATGTGCATATAAACCACACATTAAAAATGAATGTGTGAATGCAAAAATATAATGGAGGCAACGGATTTTTGCCCGATTCTCCAATGTGGCCCCGAGTCTTGCTCGAGTAATGTGTAGAGCTATTCCTGATAATGTTGTGAACAAGCCAAGATATGTGTACTTCCCTGTCTATTGCCTGATGGTAACTTTTACTTATTCTGGTCTTTCAAGGGCAAGATTGCAAGAAAATGTACTAATCCGTGATTGTCCAGTTTCTGTCAAGCAAACCAAGCACTCAGGTAACGTCTTTTGCAAGCAATAACTAGGACCATTAGAAATTAAAACACTGCAAAACAGAGGCAATGCTCATAAATTATAAGGAGAAAGGAATTTACAAAATAACACCAACAGTACTTTTAACCTTCTGAGCGTACCAGGATGGTGTAATACATGCGCTCTCAAGCCCATACGTCTGAAAAAGGTCATTTTGTGACCTTGAAAGCTCATGTATTACGACATCCCTGTATTATTGAGAAGGAGCGACCTAGTGGTCACAGGAGCAAGCTGAGAACCAGGGAAACGACGGTTTAAATCCTCTGGTGTTCCTTGTGGGTTTAAGAATGTATATGAGATCTGCATAGCTGACATTTGAAGGTGTCAGAAACTTGAAGCCTAAAGAAGGTTCAGTGAATCTCATCGCAGGTCCTAGAAGATGTTTTAATGATGTGTTATATGCACTTCAACTCAGCTTCTTGCTCACATTTAAAAAGAGACAAATGATGATTGGAGTCAGTGGCCTATGGATGCAAGTAATAAATGTCACTGTTTGATGTCTCTGTTCACATTTAGGGGCATGTTTAATAAAGTGCGCTACGGTTCCACATCTTAGCGCAGTTAACAGTCAAAGATTAGCACGGAAAGGCAAATGGGCCCATGCTAAATGTTGGGGGCCTGCCCAATGTGTCCCCATGCTGTTACCGTGTTGGGAAGCACCTTGCCATGGTAAAGCTGCAATCAAAACTAACACGGCTGCACTTAGCGCCACCTATTGTGGGATATTCATTGCGCAGTGCTGCTGAATATACCTTCTGACTGCGGCGGCAGAGTTCAGACAGTGCCGGGATGGTCCTTGGACAGGGCAAGAGTGATCCCGTCGATTTTCAGTCCGCTAACCAGATAAGTAACTGCATAAAGTTAGACCCTGTCCATAGCCGTCCTAACTTTCTGCAGGTCAGCTCTCTGCACAGCGGCTGAATATCGGCACTGTCTGGATAGCTGTGCCAGTCGCTGCTGAAAATTGACATTCAGCGCCAAAGGATATCCGGATTCCGGTGCTGAATATCCATTTTCACTTTTGCCCCCAGCAGCCAGGTGCTTTACAAACGCTGACCGCCTTGGGCTGAAGATCAGGCCCTATATATTTGTAATCTATTTCTATAAGGCCTGTCCTGCCTTCATCTCAGGGATATACAGTCTTGGTATATAGATTACCTCATGGGCATGGAAGAATTTTCTTTTTCTTACCTCTAACTGAGATCTTTTTGGGGTCAGTCTGCAATTCCAAAAACTACAAGAGTGTGAAATTATGGGGTATGGTTATTAAACAGCAGTAGCGGCTCCTGTGCGATATCGGGGCCGCGGCTACTGTTGAATAGTAAACATATCCCTATGAGCTGACTGATATCTTATTCTTTGCTGTCAAAGCATTTTTCAGTATCAGTTTCATTCTCCTATAGAATTCTTTACTGATGTTTTCTCATTGCAATTTATGCTGGATTATTGCACCTTCTTGTACTCATGGATAATTATATACGCCTTCCCTACTCAAGTTATTTAGTTATTTAGATGTTTTCAGCTCTAACTTTATTTTCTTTTAAAGAAGATTGTATTGGTGCATTTATTCAGGCCAAACAGAGTGGAGCAGCCCAGTGGTTAGGGCAACAACCTAGGACCAGACAGACCAGGGTTCAAATCTCACTGGAACTCCTTGTGGCCTTAGGCAAGTCAATTAATCCACCACTGTCTCAGTTACAAACTTAGGGGCACGTTTACTAAGCAGCAGTCACTGCTTCTGTGTAATATTGGGACTGCAGCTCCAATATCACATGGAAGCTGCCTAGTAAACATATCCCTTAGATTGTAAGCTGAGAGGGGGATGCTACTGTACCTAAATATAACTTGCCTTGATCTATTACTGGAAAGGCATCAGCTGCATATTACTAAATAAAGTGTCCGCCTGTTGTCATCTGAGGACAAAAACTACTACTTGGGGCTTTTCTGCAAAAGACCTATAAAGCTTTAAGTCATCTACAAACAGTGGGTATGACATTGGGTCATTAATGTCTCTAGGAGAAAGGCTAAATTTGTAGACCCAGGAGTTAATATGAATATTCAGTGACAGGCAAAACAAGAGTGGTGACCTGAAATATTCCTCACTGGGGCTAGGTGTTAGGAAAGACACACTCCGTAATTGAAATGTAGTCTGTCATATTTTCATGGTAATATCGATGTACTGAATCATTCCAGGGTTCACTCTGTACATTTCAAAGCAATTTATCATCCAAGAATATGTGATACTGTTGAAAGCTTTTTTGTAGTCAATCCATGCTATGCTGAGATTTTGACTTTTCTTGCAAGTGGTCATTATGACTTTTTCTGCATTCACTCGTCTTTATTTCCACATGCTCCTGTTTTGTTGCCTTTCTTTTCCATCACCATGATAGTATTAAAATCAGTGGGCCCAATATTCAAAAGGGCTCATCCAGTTAGCAGGATGTGCTAACCTAAGAAGCCTGCTGAACCTGTGGCACTATCTGGATAGTGCTACAGCAGTTCATGGGTGGAACTGGGGAAGAGTCAGCACTTATCTGGATAGTGATGGATTTCAGTACCCCTATGCAGATAGCTGCTATCACTGACCACAAAATCCAGATAGTCAGCAACAGTCACTTTCTGGATACTGTGCTGAAGATCTGGATTTACTTTATCCGCAGCTGCCATTGTTTAAAAAATGTTGGCCGCCATGGGCTCAGTTTTCTTCCTATATGTAATCATATATATTCTATCTGCCTCTATTGCAGTGAACCGCTTGCAGATTATAAGTAGGCATGTCATGGATGGTTCTTATATGGATATTATTTGAGTCTCCCTCCGGTCTTCCTGTTATCAGCCGTTGTAGTGTTAAGTCTAGTATGTGATCAATTGACTTTTGAAGTATGCCAGATCTTGAGGAGGAATGTAAAGGGGGTTACTGTAGAAGCCTAATTTGTGATTTAAAAGTGTTTAATCAGGCATATAGGGCGGCATTTTAGAAGGCATTTATCTTTATCTTTATTGATACACTTGATATACTGCCCACGTCAAGACATTAGGACGGTTTACAATAAAAGCAAAATGCTGCAGAAAAGAGGAAAAGAGTGCCATTGTATAATAGGAAAGAGATAGAGAAAACAGTATAGGTCAAACAAAGACAGAAAGTACAAAAGGAAAAATACTTAAGTGGTGCTAACAGTCAGGAAGCTCAAATGCCTGTTGGAATAGGTGGGTTTTAAGCAATGTCTTGAAATTCTGATATGATGATTCTAAACGGAGAGTTACATAGACCCTAGTTAACCGTGTAAATGCCTTATCTGGGATTTTCGAAAGTTCTCCAGAACTTTCATGTGTCATCTGTGATCGGTGATGTTTTACTGCACTAACAATCTTTCTCAATCCCCTGAACAATTGCTTGGGGTTCTGTCTAATGTTTTATTTTGGTGTCTTTAATTTCTGTTTTCTCATACCATCACAGCTTTTTTGCTTCTACTGTTATTTTAAATTTGTTATTGGATTATGTACATTTAAGGTATTCTTTTAGTGTGGCTTGAGTTTTAGATTTTTTTTTTTTTTCTTTTATTTGGCATCCTCAGTCATTTGGCATTTTGCGAATTTGTTTTGTAGTCATTTGCAATCCAGACAGTTCTGATATTCAGTGCTCCCTGAATAAAGTTAACCACAAATAATTGGTCTTAAATTATGCAGATAACTTTAACCAGTTGTTTTCAGCAGTCTGGCTTATCTGAATATCAGGTTAAAGATATTTGGATAACTTATACAGATACAGCAACTTCAGCTAGAGATCGAGCCACTGAATTTCAGCTTCTGTGTCCCAGAGTTGTTGGGAAACAACTCTACGGTTTGACAGTTTTACCTTTTTCTTAATTTTTTCCTCACTAGCAGCTTCATGTAGTGCTATTTTATATACCAAAGCTCTTCTGGATTTCTGGTCAATGGTGGTAGGTGTGAGATGGAAACTGATAGGTCAGTACAGAGCTGTTGTAGTCAGCGTTTTTTTCAAAGACGGACCACTGTGCCTAAAACTATTAGAGATATTCAGCACCAATATCTAGACAGTGGCCAATACTGAATATCCTAACAGTCCGCCAGCTAGTCCATAGTGCATGGTCCCGGAGAAGATGCACGCACCCAGAACAGGGATAGCAGCAAACACACCAAGCAGAGAAGTCAGTGATTGGGCCACAAAGGAAAACCCATAAACATCACATAAACAAAATACTATATAGCACTATGGGGGAACCTAGCCATGCCATGGTCACTGCTCAGTCAGGGTGAGAGTGACCTCCCAGCAGGACATGCTATGGCCACCCTGTCCGTGCAGGTGGTACCAGGCACTACAAAGTCCGGCCATTGCCCTATGCCCTGTGCAGATGCGGCCAGGCCAGGCCACCCTATCCAGGCTATTCCCACAGTACCTTGCTCCTCATTATGCACATTGGCAGGCCAATACTGGCAACAGTGCTAGCAGTGTGGGCTGTGGAGGGTGTTTGCAGCCACCACACACTGGATAGACAGACACACACTCCCACACCTAGGCCAGCATTGTGCTACTATAGAGGTGTTTAGCAGCCCTGGCCACCACACCAGTCTTGGGCACAGTGCAGGCATGGATATGGTACGCAATACTGGTGGGGGTCACTCCCGAGGGTGGTAAACACTGTCAGAGACCAGACCTGAAGCAAACACCACAGACATCAGAAAGGTTGCTATGATGCAGCTCACTCCGAACATTGTACTTAACCTAGGAATTGCTATCTGCCAGTACTCATAGCAACCTTTTGATAGCTGTGTACCATATTCCCAGGTTTAGGGTGGCATTACTAAGGTATGCAAGTGCTAGTATTGGGAGATGCATGCAGAGCCCAAAGTCCTGCCTCTCCAGGAGGCTTGGGATAATGGGGCCTGTGGGTGCGGGTGTGTCTGCCCCTGTTGGCTGCTGCTTTACGGCAGAGGTTCCCAACTCCAGTCCTGCGGTGCCAAACACTGTTCGGGTTTTCATGCTGTCCCTCATGAATATGCATGAGATATATCTGCATACCATGGGGGTGGCGCATAGAAATGCAGCACAGGCATCTTTATCAGAGGCAGCATGGAACTGGAATGGTGTTTGGCCCTCCAGGACTGCATTTGGGAGGCTCTGCTCTAGGTAATGTGCATGTTTATGGTGTCTGTGCTCTGTAGGGTAAAATGATCGTGTTTTGGGCATGTTTATGTCATCTGCAAGAACGGTTCTGCCAGTATTAGCACGTTATAGTAGTGGGTAAAATATGAGGACTGGGTTGGCAGAAACCACAGCTGGGACTTGAACCTGTGACTTTCTGCTTCTGAATACAGTGGTTCTGTGCACTGCACCACCATGTTCTCACAGAGATGGTGCATTCCCTGGTGATAACATGACTGTTGGCTAGGCCATGGTCTGCTCCGGGCAGCTGCCACTGCCCCCTCCACCACCAGTATCCCTCAGCCACCATGCTGACATGCCCTTCTGCTGGTGGAGCTGGTGGTGCGTGGTCTCAGGCCATCCAGTGTGCAGGTAGGCGGCTGCCTATGGTGCGTGTTCTGGGGTAGGGGTGCCTGCATAGACATCCACGCTCCCCCCCCCCAGCCCCGCCTGCCAGTGTTCCGTGCCCTTGGGGGTTGCTGTTGGGTACTCTCCCCTGTGATGCTTTGCGAAACACACTCGTGCCCATGTTGTGCCCTCATCAGCTGCTATCTGGCTCTACTGTTTACGCATTCCTATGGGCCAGCTGAGCATCACCCTAGTCCCTACTGTGGCCCAGCTGCGCCACTGCATGTGCCGCCTGCAGCCCTCTGTATCCCCTTTTCCAGCATCTTCACGGTTGCCCATTCCGACATGCCCGCCCTGATGTTGCGGGACATGTGCATGCCATAGGAACCCTGTCCGATGGTGGGGAGATCCCTGAGCAGCGCTATTTCACTGTGGGCCCATACACCTTGTATGGGGACGGAGTATGGACCCTTCCACGAATTATCTCTGTTCTATGGAGCTTACTCGGGGGGGGGGGGTTGATGTTTCTCATTGCTACCACTATTGGCCAGCTTGGTTGTTGTTTTTTTCCAGTTTGTTGGGGTCATTTTTGGTGTTTCTGTGCCCTTTTGTTCTGTGCACATGTATCACACTTATCACCTTTTTTTGGTTTCCCTGCTGACACGAAAATGGTTTCTCTCCCCTTTAAAGTGCTTTTACCGGTAGGTTTTCATTCGTGTTGGAATTCAGCTCTGGAAATCAGCGCGTTAGCCTCTCCCCGCCCACTCTCCGCCCATTTACCCCTTCTCTCCACCTTCTGCGGTGTTTTACCGCGCCGCGGAGCATTATGCTCGTTAGCGCGTGATAACGCGCGCTATAGCGCGTTAATGATCGTTAATGTGCTATAGCGTGCGCTTTAGCACACTAACGATCGTTAACATCGTACAACGCGCGTTATTCATGTTTACCGCAGTTTAGTAAACATACCCCATAGGTGCTTATGCATCTTTGAAAAATAGATATAAAATAGGTACCCACACAGTCTCCCTTCCAAGGCAACTAGTTATAAAATTATGAGTCAGTATTCAAACGCCATGGTCAGCATTTTTGTTCAATGCAAGCAAGCAGTGGTGAGTGCACATGGAGATTGCTGACAGCTGCTGCGCTATATATACTGCTCTATGTATAGCAGTGATATTAAACTGCTGTCCATATAGCTATGCCATTTCATGTAGGAAAGCCTTTTTGCATACAGTTCATTAGCATTTTTGCAGTCCTAAATCAAGCCATGTAGCTATACAGATAAATTATCTTCCACATCTCATTTGCAATGGACCTTGGTCCCTCTTCGACTTTACACCACCACCAGTTCCGCGCTTTTGACCTTTTAACAAAGAAGTATTTCTTGAAGAAACACTACCCAACCTTAACACTGACACCTCTGAGCTTGTTGAGCTTGTACACACATGGAATTCCACCCTAAGCAAGGCTGCACTCCTACCACAGCCTATGGGATCCACCCAAAGGAATCACACAGCCATTTGGTTCACAGCTGATCTATGTGAATCCCTGTTACATCTCAGGAGCTGGAGTGGAAATGGCAGCACTCTAGACTTTCCCAAGATTGCATCACATACATGAAGACCCTGCAAGAACACTGCAGTGCAATTCACCAGAGAAGAAAGGAATATCATACCAATATCCTGTCACGCCCCAGCCCTCTGCCTAAGGCTTAGAGGGGTAGGGTTGCCATTAACTTCTCTTATAAAAGGTTGAATAAACTATTTTTCTCCAGTGAAGCATGCTGGGAGTTGTAGTTTTGGCCTTCTAAGATGAAGTGTAGTCATAAAACCGAAAGTAAAGGCAAATGACAAAATTTATTCCCCAAACGCAAACAAAGTCCATGTAGACTGTAACAGGATACTTCTCCATTCATTCGCTTAAGGTTATTTACAACTTAGGCTGGATGAGCTTCACACTCATTAATTATATGCAGCTGCTTATCAGTATAACTTATAAAGAAAACACAGCTTCTTCATTCAACAAAGTAAAGATCTCTTCTTTTTACCTTTGTCTTCATTAAGCATTCCAATGTACAGGCAACAGGTATCTTCCCCTTAAAAAGAGCAAGTTCCTACCTTCAGTTCAGGCTAGGTTTCATTACTCTACTTTTCAGGAGACTTTATCTTTTCAGCTATTCTTTAGCAAAGGGACTCAATGCTAACAGCTTGACATAGAGTACAGTCCATGAGTACTTCTGGAGGCAATAAATCCTGCTCAATGGGCTCAACCTGCATTTCCTCTGGCTCCAATAATGCAGTGCCCTGCTCTGAGCTTTTAACGTATGTCTCAGGGTCTATTCTCTCTGAGGATCCCTGTGTCTCTCTTGAGCACAGCTCCACCCAGTAAGGATAAATTGTACCTGAAGCTGTGGTCACTTCTCCCTGGCTGTGTTCACCAGTCTCCCTCCAGCTTCTGGGAAACAGTCCCTGGTTCACTTCCCTGAGTTCCTTCCTGGAGCTCTGCCATGGCTCCCTGTTCCAGGCTTGGCTCCTTTGACTCCTGTGCTGAGTCCTGGGCTCCCACCTCTGAACTCTCTGAACCTTCTGATCAGGAACTGGGATTTGGAGCCTTCTCTGCTCTCTCCTTCCGTGCTCTCTCCCTCCGGTGTCTCTCTCTCCCCGTGCTCTCCTCCTCCTGGCTCTCCTCTCTCGGGCTCTCCCCCTCCGGGCTCTTCTCTCTTTCTCTCTAGCCAAGGTATATATCCCTGCTTCCCAGGCAGTGTCTCTCCCTCTCTGGACAGGTGCTTGCAATTATCTTCCAAGCCTGCAACTACGTCAGCAGAGCTTGGGTGTGGCAGCCTAGGTTTGGTTTCTCTCTGCTTGCTTTCTTTTTGCCAAGGCTGAAACCTGTGCACTGCAGGGATATCACTTTTCTTAAAAGCAAAATCATCAGTTTCTCCTATTTCCATAGGCTCACTACAAGCTTCCTTATCACAATCCTTATGTGCTCCCTTAATAAGCCCTGAGAGCTTTTGGAATCATTCAGTCCCTCATAAAGGACACAATGAAACAACATACTGATGGCACACCCCATCCGCAGGACTTCGCTACCCACTTCTAAAACAAAAGAAATGTGATTTTACATAAAATAGGAAATCCTTTCTCAGGCAATCCTCCTAGTGAAAACACCAACATCCCTGTGCTAAATTCCTTCCACCCATGCTCCGCCGAGCACGAGGACATCATAAGGGGGCTCAACTCCACCACTTCACCAGCCAATCCATGCCCCTCTCACTGGATCAAGTCAGCCTGCTCTGAATTAAGTGCTTACATCATGAGAATCGTACACCTCTCTTTCTCCAAAGGTCTTGGTACTGTCACCACTAAAAACTGCCACTATCAGACCCCCACTAAAAAATGCCAAGCTTGACCCATGTGACATAAACTCATATAGGCCCATATCTAGCCTTCCTTTCCTGGCTAAGATAACGGAGAAGATAATCCAGCAGTAGATCCAAGATCACATCAATGCCTACGTTCCTGTGGACCGTCAGCAGCATGGATTCTGCCAACAACACAGTGTCGAAACTCTTCTGGCCACTCTTCTAGACAATCTAGTCATGGGTATGAACAAATCAAAACAGGGATTCATTCTAATTTTCCTGGATATCGCATTTGTCTTTGACACAGTCCGTCATAGCCTCCTACTTACTCGATTACTTTTTTTTTTATTTTAAAGTTTATGTTTATTGAGATTTTTTTACATTCTGACAATACAGTATCAGAAAAAAGAAAAACAATAAATATATCACCAAATAACCACAACAAAGTAATCCTTATCCAAAGTACAACAGCCCACATCACGGGGATATTGAAAAAAGCAAAAACAATTCTCAAGAAAACAAAGTCAGGTACAACAGAGAGTACCCGACTAACATCACTAAGCTAGCCTACACTTACCCTCCAACAACAAATTACTCATCTCGAGGCGAAGAAGAAGAAGAGGAAACCCACAATGCCTGCTTTTCCTTTTCTAAAAGCCATCTGTCTAAATCAGTGGAAGACAGAAAAATAAATTTATTCTGGTCCATAGTGATAATACATTTATTTATTTATTTATTTAACAATTATTTCTATACCGCTCTTTCACAAGTATCAAGTGCGGTTTACAATGAACAGTATGTTATATGGTATGGATAGTATCATACCAAGTCATTTTACATAGAACAGAAGGATTATTTACAAGGATAGCGGAGAAAAAAGGTAGCTCCAATAGCGACAACTCGATCTTTATAAGCAAGAAAAGACTTCCTGCGAAGTTGCGTCGACCGGGACACATCAGGAAACATAGAGACCCTCTCACCACAAAACAAAACATCCTTCTTATGAAAGTAGGACTTAAAAAGTGAGATTTTTTCTTCCTCAGTGGGCAATGTGACTAACAAAGTAGCCCTTGTGGAAATGTTATCCTGTGTGTCCTCCAAAAAAGCAGTTAGGTCGAAAGCCGCAGGTTCTTCTAAAACAGCTAGATCATCGCTATTGGAACGTACAGCTACCTAAGATGGAAGATAATAGCACTTAAGCAATATTAACGTATCTGCATTAGATACTTGCAATATGTCTTTCATATATTTCCTAAACAAAATAGATGGAGACAGCAAAGATATGCAGGGAAAATTTAACAACCGCAAGTTTCTAGACCTATGCATATTTTCCAATTTTTCTAATTTCTGAGAATAAACCAAGCTATCCTTGACACTATCTCACTGCCAAGATAACAATGCTTTAACCTGAGTATCTAGCTGTACATGACTGGAGGATAAGTTCTTCACTTGCGTATCCACTACCTGGAACTTACAATTTACATCCCTGGTGAATTGGCAAAGTGAGGGAACAGTCTCCATTAAGACAGACTCAGTTCTTTTAACTACACGCCAAATATCTACTAGGGAAATTGAAGCCCCAGAGGGACTTTCAACTGAAGAAACCGGTTCCTTCCAGTTCACAACTCTGGGCAACACACCGATCTCCAGAGACTCCAAGGGAAGAGAAGACACTTCAGAGAGTTCCAAGAAACCCGGAGGCAAAGGTGGAGTGCACTCCACCGAACTGAGGCTAGCACCTTCTACAGAGGGGACAGCAGGAGCAGTACCTGGTTTAACGGGCGCCGGCGTCAACACGATGTGCCGATCCATAGGGCCCGTAGTTGTCTCAGTGGAAGCAGTCTTTTTCTTTCTCTTACCCCCTGGCATAGCAGACAAATCAACACGCGCTCCGAAGTTGCTCCTAAGGGGCTCCCAAGGGGCGTGTCCTGCCCCTTGCAATACGCCCCTTAGGATACGCCCACGGCAGACGCCAATGGCAGATGCCGATCAAGCGCGACACAGCTTTATCCAGGAAAAAAGGGGAGGAGAAAGCCGGGGGGCCTTCGGTGACGTAGATGGAGCTGCCCCGAAGAAGCCGGCAAGCTGCACACACTGGATGGAATTCACCCCCTCCACAGAAGAACAACAGCGGCAATCTCTCCCGAGATCACAGGAACGCTGGGATCTTTAAATAGGGGCCCTCGGTGACGTAGATGGAGCTGCCCCGAAGAAGCCGGCAAGCTTCACACGCTGGATGGAATTCACCCCCTCCACGGAAGAACAACAGCGGCAATCTCTCCCGAGATCACAGGAACGCTGGGATCTTTAAATAGGGGCCTTCGGTGACGTAGATGGAGCTGCCCCGAAGAAGCCGGCAAGCTGCACACGCTGGATGGAATTCACCCCCTCCACAGAAGAACAACAGCGGCAATCTCTCCCGAGATCACAGGAACGCTGGGATCTTTAAATAGGGGCCCTCGGTGATGTAGATGGAGCTGCCCCGAAGAAGCCGGCAAGCTGCACACGCTGGATGGAATTCACCCCCTCCACGGAAGAACAACAGCGTCAATCTCTCCCCCTACTTACTCGATTACAACTAAAAGGCATTCAGAACTTAGCTTTAGACTGATGTAGATCATACTTAACAGACTGCCAACAAATGGTATGCATAGGCGCTCAAACATCATCCGCGTACCAGCAAACTCAAGGTGTACTGCAAGATTCATCCTTATCCGCTTTGCTGTTCAACATATATATCCAGCCGATTTGCACAATAATCCAATCATATGGCATACTTTACCACATATACGTATGCTGATGATGTACTGCTCTACACCCCATTCTCCGCAGACAATCCCAATTACACCAGAATTATGGAATGTTTTAATGCAGTTTCGGACTGACTGAGAGACTGAAGTAAGAAGACTGAAGTGTTGTTTATAACAAAAGATCCCGCCTTCATACCACCACCTGCCTTATTGGTAAAAGATGCAGAGATGAAGACTAAACAAGAGGTGCGGTACCTAGGTATCACCTTGGACCAGCACCTGAGTATGAAATCACATATAAACAATATCACTAAGGCAGTATACCTCAAAATATCGACCCTTGGTCACCTACAGCACTTGCTGGAAGCTGCCGACTTCCACACAGTATTCCAGGCACTTATCATCCCACACATCAACTACGCAAATATCGTTCTTTGCGGCCTACCAGACTGCGCACTTCATCCCCTACAAATGGCCATGAACATTGCAGCAGGAACCCTGTGTGGAGCCACCAGATATGAACTTGTGATACCCATCCTAAAACCACTGCAGCCACCTTAAGTACAAAGCTCTCCTAATGACATTTAAAATCCTGCCCAACCTCTCCGCAATCTCCCTGGAGGAACTCATACATTGGACACCAGAAAATAGAATGAGAAAGACAGTCATGGCAAACAGACTCACCATCCTGTCAATAATAAGAAAAAGCTCACAAACTACTAGGAATCAAGCTTTCTCACTATACGTGCCATCTCTATGGAACTCCCTCCCCACCCTAATCCACGCCATTTTCAACCTGTCTACCTTCAGGAAAGCAATAAAGACGCATCTTTTCCAACTGTATTATGAACATATAGCATAGCTCTGCTTTGGATCTATCTCCTTGCCACAGCCCAGACCCATCTACCCCTCATAGCCCACTAATCATCTTGTAAATAGTTTGCCTCATTACTACCCAAGTTGACACCCCTGTTTTAATGTAAAAGGTTACTGTTTACTGTAATACCTGTTGAGTGTTCTATTTTACCTGTTCTGTGAAAACCTGTTCTATGTAATGAGTGGATACTTGTTCTCTGTAAACCGCGCTGATATAAAACCAGATAAATAAATAATACATGCTAATCTCGTGGCACTACCAATAAGGGACTAGCCTGTGGTCTTCCCAGTGCCATTTTGAAGGGAATGGCTCCTGCCCTGATCACCACTACAACTGCCAAGGACCACTAGGGTAGTGCCCCGGGTGGGTGGCCTGGTCGGGGGAGGGTCTGGGTGGGCCTTTGGTGGGGATCCGAATCCAGGGTTGGTGGGCCCCTCTGCAGGGCCTCCATGGCCGGAATGCTTTTAGGCCATGGAGGTCCTGAAGGAGGAGCCAAGACTGGGGGGAGTTTGATTGCAAGGGGTGGTTCCCTAATCGGTGTGGCACCATACTTGTGGGGGATCACCTTATTCAGAGAGTGATCAGGAGGAGCATGATCAGGGGAGATTAGTTTTCAGAACCCTATCACCCACTCTCTCTCAAGAATTTGCTTATTAAAATGAAATTGTAATCATCACTACACCATTCCTCCCAGAACCACCTATTTGGGCATCACACTTCTAAATATTAAACTTTGTTTTGTAATTATTTGCACAATGAGGAAGATTTCAACAAGCCATATACAAAGGTAAATGGACTATCTGCATATTGCCCATTCTTCCTGCAGGTAAAAGCATGCACTGATGATTCATTGAGTTTGTTTGACTGTCAGGGCCCATTGTTTTGCTTTGACTGTGGCTGCTCTTTCCCCCACCCCCCAAGAAACCTCTGCCCTAGGTGACTGTCTAGCTTGCCAGGCGATTGGCCCAGTCCTGAAGCCTGCTTCTCTAACCACTAGGCTATTCCTCCAACCTGGTAGTATTTGGATCTACCCTCACCCCACCCACAGACCACTCCAGCAGTATCCAGATAGTGCCAAGGCAATCTGTAAGAATTCAGTGCACTACTGATTCAGCTGTGCTACACGTCTAGTGCCACTGGTTATCCCATTCACTGGTGCTTATCTAGTTAACAGGTGTTCCTAGCAAGGTAAGTGCCGCTGAATATCAACCCACAATTTTTTTCTTTACTATTTATAAGCATAAAATTGTATTTTTAAGATTTGTGCATATGCAATAAGTTTTCCTAGACCTGTAGTTGCATACCTTTTTTTCCAGATGGAATGGGATCTAGTTCAGAGCATCAAGGTCTTAAAGCTGCTGAATCTTCCCCAGGAGAATGAAGCTGTATATTGCTGCAGGACTTTTGAAGTTCTCCTGTCATCATGAATGCAGCATGAAGAAGAACCCTCATTCCTTCCAATGTATCCAAGAGAGAAGGTAGATGATTAATATTAATCTTTCAGTAATCAACTCTTTACATAAGAATTGCCATACTAGATTGGGCTAAAGCTCTATCAAGCCCTGTATCCTGTTTCACAAAGTGGAGGGGAATTTTAGAAGGGACATCCAAGTGCAATCTGGAATGTCTAAGCCAAAACATCTGAAAAAAAACCAGGCACGTCCAGATGCAGACACGATTTCACAAACATGGATGTGCTTGATAGGGACATCTGTGGGAGGTATCTACGTAGACATCTCCAGAACTGTATTCCAGACCCTGAACATTTAGGAATAGCCTAATGGCTAGAGTAGCATGCCAGCAACAGGGAAGCCTGGGTTCAATTCCCCCAGCTGTTATTGTTGACATTATGCTGAGTAGTGGGGTTGATAGAGTGCTGTCTTCTCTGGATTTTCTTCAGCCAAAACAAGTACTTTTAAAATGACTCTGAAGATATCTCTGTGCTTTGGACATCCAAAGCACGCATGGGGCTTCTAAAATTATCCCTATAGAGCCTGATCCCAGAAGGGGCACGTCAAGGCCAAATCTGCACCGTGGGAACCAGACGTTCCCCTCAGGTGCAAGATCCAGTCCCTAAGAAAGCCCAGCATGCCCCTGCATCCCTGCAGAGATGTCCTCCCTGCATGCCATCCTGGCCGCCGCAGCACTGACCCCCATTCCCTACCACCAGACCCTCGGCAGGGCAGCCAGGACCCAGATCAAGTGGCGGGGACCTACCTGCCTCCGATCCCGGCCCTGACAATGGTTTCCAGGTCCGTTCCCCAACATTTCCGCTGCTTATTCCACTTCCATGGTGGAATAAGCAGGACATCCATCCCCTAACCACAGGGCATACAGGACCGTGACCTGAATCGGCCCTGTACATCGTGCCACCTCGGCCCACCCTCACTCTGCCCGCTCTCCGCCCCTTCCCGCCCCCTCCGGCTATGCACCCACTGAGACTCTGGCCATGCGGGGTGGGTGTGTGGCTGAATTCAGGCAGGATGGCTAGTAGAGCTGCACGTCCCACTGGGATGTACAGCTCTGCTAGTCCCCTTGCAGAATCATTTAACTATTTATCAATAAAATGGAAATTACACTTACCTGGTAATTGTAGTTCCTGAAGGGTCCAGTTTTGTCCTCCACATCCGGATAGTGCACCTCCTCCTGCAGCACAGAGACTGGACCAATCAGAATCTTGCTCTCATGATGTATCCTGCTGGAGCTCCCATCAGCCCCCCAGTGAACTATTAACAAAGCTGACTCAAAGAAGCAACACATGAAAGAAGTAAAAATAGTAAACCTTACCTTAACTAAACCCCTTTACAGTTACGATGACCCCCTCCCCAAACGAGGAAGCCAAGACTCTGCACATCGCTTCTGCCGCCCACCTGACACAACAGGCAGCAATCGACCATAAAGAAGGAACTGACGTTCCACAGCAATACGGAGAAGCCCTAGAAACCCCCAACAGAAGGGTTTCCCCAAAATATCTTATAGGACTCACCGTTGCCCTGTAGTGAGCGTGCCGGATGAAAAGGAAGTGATAAAGAGAAGGGAGGGAAGGAGGACTAAACTGGACCCTCCAGGAACTACAATTACCAGGTACGTGTAATTTCCATTTCCTGAGCGGTCCTCCAGTTTAGTCCTCCACATCCGGGACGTAACAGAGCAGTTAGGAACGGGCGGGACCTTGCAAACCGGCGTGCAAAACCGCCGATCCAAAACAAGAGTCCCGAGCGGCCAACACATCCAAGCGGTAGTGCTTGCTGAACGCATGGAGAGACGACCAAGTAGCTGCTTTGCAAATCTCCACCGGCGGAACCAGACTATGTTCTGCCCACGACGCCACTTGCGCCCTAGTAGAGTGAGCCCGTAACCCCAATGGAACCGCACGCCCTTGCACAACATAAGCGGAGGAAATCACTTCCTTAATCCACCTATAAATAGATGACTTTGCCGCTGCTTCGCCTTTCTGGACCCCGCCAAAGAGTACAAACAAGCGATCCGACTTGCAGAAGGTTTCCGAAACCTTTAAATAACGACGCAGTACCCGTCGGACATCTAAGCGATGCAAGCCCGCTTCCGAATCACCTGCCGTGTCAGAGTGAAACACAAGAAGAAAGACGGACTGATTCAGATGAAAAGGAGATACCACCTTTGGAAGAAAGGACGGAACTGGCCTCAAAACTACTCGATCTCTAGAAAAAGATAAGAACGGTTCCCTGCAGGAAAGCACCTGCAGCTCCGAAATGCGCCGTGCTGAACAAATGGCTACTAGAAAAACAGTTTTTAGGGTCAGATCTTTGATCGACGCTTGCCGCAGCGGTTCAAAGGGCGGACGAGCCAAAGCTTGTAAGACCAGATTCAAATCCCAAGGAGGAATAACAACCCTGCACGATGGCCGTAATCGGAAAACTGCCTTCAGATACCGTCGGACGTCCGCGTGCATCCCCAGAGAAACCCCTAGCACCTTGCCTCTGTAGCACGCGAGAGCCGTCAGCTGAACCTTTAAGGAACTGACGGCCAGCCCCTTATCAAAGCCGTCCTGTAAGAAACTGAGAATCATGGAAATAGAAGCCGTCGCCGCCCGAATCCTACGGCGCGAGCACCAGTCCTCAAAAATGCGCCACACGCGCACGTACGCGAGGGAAGTGGACAATTTGCGAGCCCACAGCAGCGTAGAGATAACCGCAGAAGAATAGCCCTTCTTCCTCAAACGAGCCCTCTCAATGGCCAAACCGTAAGCGAGAACCGAGCCACCTGAGGCATCCGCAGAGGCCCCTGAATCAGCAGATCCGGCAGGACTGGAAGCCTCCAGGGAAGCCCGTCGAGCAAGCGAACCAGATCCGCATACCAGGGACGTCTGGACCAATCCGGAGCCACAAGCAGCACCGGACCGCAATGCGCCTCGATGCGCTGGATCACCCTGCCGATCAACGCCCACGGTGGGAAGATATAGAGGAGACCGCTCTCCGGCCATGGCTGAATGAGAGCGTCTATCCCCTCGGACATGCGTTCTCTCCGCCTGCTGTAGAACCGTCCTGTCTTGGCTGACTGAAACGTTGCCATGAGGTCCATCAGCGGAGGACCCCACCGGCGAACTATCTGCGCGTAGATGTGTGGGTGCAGCTCCCACTCCCCAGGATCCACTTGCACCCTGCTGAGAAAATCCGCCATGACATTGTCTTTTCCCGCGATATGCGCTGCCGAAATCACCGACAGACGGAGCTCGACCCACTGGAACAACGCTTCTGCCTCGTCCTCCAAGGCCACGCTTCCTGTGCCGCCTTGCCGGTTGATGTACGCCACCATCGCTGAATTGTCCAAGAGCACTCGGACCACTCGTCCCTGCAGAGTCGACTCGAAGGCCTCCAGCGCTCTCCGCACCGCCCGAAGCTCGAGCCGATTGATCGACCAGGAGGCTTCCTGGGCTGACCATGTCCCCTGCGCGAAACAACCCTCGCAGTGTGCACCCCAGCCGAGCAGACTGGCATCCGTCATCACCGGAACCCACTGAGGTTGTTCCAGGGGCAGACCCGCTCGCAACGTCCGGGGGCACCTCCACCACCACAGCGCCCGACGAACACGGGTCGGACAAGGCAACCGCTTGTTGAGCGACTCCGTCTGGTTCGACCAACGACGCAATAGGGCTCTCTGGAGTGGACGCATGTGAAACCTGGCCCAGGGAACTACCTCTAGAGTAGCCGCCATCGTCCCCAACAAGCGCAGGTACCACCAAGCAGAAGGAGCGGGCATCCCGAGGAAAGTGCGCACGAGACTTAGCAAGGCCTGAACACGCCGGGGCGGCAAGCAAACCAACCCTCTCGCCGTGTCGAACTGAATTCCGAGATACTCGAGGCACTGCGTCGGCACTAACTGACTTTTCTTCACATTGACCACCCAGCCGAGAGATTGCAGAAGAGCCACCACTTTTCCTGTAGCCTGCAAGCTCTCCTCTTTGGACTTCGCTCGAATCAACCAATCGTCTAGATAAGGGTGGACCAGGATGCCTTCCTGCCGCAAAGCTGCGGCCACCCCTACCATGATCTTGGTGAAAGTACGCGGAGCCGTCGCTAACCCGAAGGGTAGAGCTTGAAATTGAAAGTGCCCCCAGGGGAACGCGAACCCCAGGAAACACTGATGCACTGATCGTATAGGAATGTGCAAATAAGCCTCGGACAGATCCAGAGAAGTTAGGAACTCCCCTTGACATACCGCCACGATGACGGACCTCAGGGTCTCCATGCGGAAATGAGGTATGCGGAGACAACGATTGACTCCCTTGAGATTGAGAATAGGACAGAGGGACCCGTCTTTCTTTGGCACCATGAAATAAATGGAGTAGCGCCCCAGACCGCGCTCGGCAGACGGAACGGGAACTACCGCCCCCAAGGCGATAAGACGATCTAATGTCAACCGAATTGCTTGCTCCTTGTTCTGGCCTTTGCTGGGAGACAGAACGAAGGAATCTCGAAGGGGACAAGCAAACTCCAGAGCATAGCCTTCCCGGATTACCTCCAACACCCACTGATCTGAAGTTATCCGAGCCCAGGCAGGCAGGAAATTCCGAAGTCGACCCCTGATAACCGGACAGTCCTCTGGAATCTGCCTGGCTTCATTGCGGCTTGCGGGAAAAGGAGGAGGAAGACGAAGAGGCGGCAGAGGCAAACCCCCTGCCCGCTCCCCGGAAGCCGCGAAACCCCTGAGAGCGGTACCCAAACCTACCACACTTGGAACTCCACAAAGGGGACACCAGAAACCTCCGAAAGTCCCGAGACGGACCTCGCGGGACTGACGAAGTTCTGCCAAGTTTAGGCTTATCTTCCGGAAGTCGACCACCTTTCGAGTCCCCTAAATCTTTAACCAACTTATCAAGATCCTCGCCAAACAACAACTTCCCTTTAAAAGGTAATTTACTGAGGCGGGACTTAGAGGAAGCGTCAGCAGCCCAATTTCTCAACCAAATAGATCTGTGTGCCGCAACCAAGGAAGCCATACTATTAGCCAATGTCCTAATCAAATCATAATGAACATCTGCCAATTAAACCGTCCCAGATTCCAAGCGGGTCACTTCTAACAACTTTTGCTGGTCTAAGTTGGAGTCATGTCCTAAACGTTGAGCCCATCTTAAACATGCTCTAGCCACCCAGGCTCCACAAATAGAGGCCTGCAGAGACAGGGCATTAGTTTCAAAGGCCTGCTTTAACAAACCATCAACTTTCCTGTCTTGCGTATCCTTCAAAGCCGCACTGCCCTCGACTGGAATCGTAGTCTTCTTGGTGACCGCCGACACTAGGGCGTCAACGCACTGCGATTTAAACCTGTCCTTGTCCTTGTCCGCTAGAGGATACAACCGGTTCATTGTACGAATGCCCTTTAGCCCGGATTTGGGCTGATCCCATTCAGTCTGAATCATCTGAGCCACCACACGATGCACTGGAAAAACTACCTGAGAGTCTCGGACGGCTTGAATGAGGGGATCTTCTAGGCCTTCCTCCTCTGCCGAAGGAACTGAGGCAAGATTGAGCGTCTGAAGAGACTCTGTAATCAACGGAACTAACTCCTCTCTCCGAAAAACCCGAATGATCCGGGCCTGATCCTCGGGATCCGGGATTTCCCCCTCCTCCAATTCCTCACCGATGTCCTCGGCCTCCACCACCAGCTTAGGCTCTTGCCAGTCGACGTCCTCACTCTCAAAAGAGAAGCGAGAGCATTTAGCTGGCTTCAGGACAGTCCGCTGACCCTCCTCACCTAAACGGGAGGGGAGGGACAACGGAGAAGGCCCGGCCTCGGGCAGCTTGCCCAGACGGCCCAAGCGGAACGCCTGATGCATCAAAAGAACAAAATCTGGAGAAAAATCCAGCGAGGAAAGATCTGACACACCCTCGGGCAAGGGAACCCCCTGCCCTTTGGACGCCACAGGGGAAAGGGGAGCTTGAGGGCCTGGGGACGACTCCCTGTCAGTCTGCCGGGCAGGACTAACAGGTTACAACAGAGCCTTGCCTTCCATTGGGAGTTCAATGTCAGGGGAGACTGACGCGCAGCCTTTACAAACCCCTGACTCCGATAGAGCCCCTCTGCAGGAACCGCAGACTAAACACTGCGGCCTTGCAGACATGGAAGCAAGGAGTCACGAAGCCAAACAGGACCAAAGAGCCAACCACGAAAAAATGGGGCAAAGACCTGTAAAGGCTGAGTTGTTTTTTTTGTCCTATAAATGAAGCCTATGGGGATAAGGACCGCAGGTCCGAAAAAATAACCAAGCCGGTACCGATTTAAACCCCTAACCGCAGCATCCCAGAACGACGAGAAAAAAGCGGGAAAAAGAAAAAAACGCCGGCGCAAAAAAAATGGCCGCCGGCACCGACGGATGAAGAAAGAAAACAGCGGGAAAAAATAACAAAGAATACCCCGCGATCAGCAGCCCGTCGAAAAATAACAAAGAAAGAAAGAAATAGGCTTAAAATCACTGTCGGTGCTCTAAGAGACTCACCCCTTGATTCCGGAGGGCCGAACGCCGACAAACCGCTGAGTGTATGGAGCACTGCGGGACAGCCCCGATCAGCGTGAGAGAAGCTCACCCGAAGCGGCAGCACGCCAGAGCCGTGAACAGCCTACAGCCAGCGTGACAAGCCAGAAACGGGGCTGCCAAAACAAGATCTCACCTCCGTACTGTCTAGGAGGGAGAGCTACATTAACCCGCTGCCTTCAGCTCCCTTACAGACGGCTGGAAGAAGGAGCGTGCAGGCTCGGCTCCTCAAGCGGCCCCCCCCCTTAGGCACTGATAGTGAAATTTAAAGGGACAGCTAACAAAATAAAAGAAATACAGCAATGAAAAGAAAATATAAACCACAAAGAAATCTAACTAGTGTTGCCTCAAAGTCACTAAGTGAGCCCAGCATTAGGCTCACAGGTCCTCCTGCTTCACGGAGACTGGACACACTGGGGGGCTGATGGGAGCTCCAGCAGGATACATCATGAGAGCAAGATTCTGATTGGTCCAGTCTCCGTGCTGCAGGAGGAGGTGCACTACCCGGATGTGGAGGACTAAACTGGAGGACCGCTCAGGAATTGGAATTGTTTCTTATTTTGTAATAACAAATAGCTGTGACAAATCAAAAGCAATGTGGCTGAATAGATAACAAGCAAGCATATAATATTCTGGCACTGACTACCCAGACAGTAATGGCTATGAAGTAGCCAGTGTTGTTACAAACTACACAAGCACCCGTGGACCTTGTAGCCAAAGGAAAAGAAGATGAGTAGTTTCCCTCTGAAAATTGCTGACGAGATACCAGAAGAACAAAAGTGTCTTCATAGTCATAGTTTGTACCAGTTTTTCTTGCAGGCAGTTGTAATGAGGGCAAAATGCAATTGGGTGTGCACTTCTTGATCTAGCACTCCCCCTCACCAGACATGCCTCTTTTTAATCCTGTTAAAAGTACATGTTTGAAAACTCAAAGCCATTCTGAGGAGAGCAATCTAGATCGGCAACAACTTACTTGAACAGTTAAATCCCTTGGAAAAGTAAACATTCCGAGAAAAGCAGTTGCAGAACCTTAGGCTTAGAGGGACTCAGACTCAAGCCCCATTGGTCACTCTACAGCAACACCAATGGCAGTGCTACGGAATCCTTGTGATTACCTAGAGACCTGATGATGCTGAGGAGATTACCATGAGATTTTAATGAGAAAAGACCTATGTATCAAAAGCTGAACTATTGGGCTCAGAAAACTGAGCAAAATTGAATGAAAATTATTTTCCCTGATTGCCATCTGTCTCCCACATTTGTGTAGTCTCAGTGCTGAGCGTGCTGATCCACAAGCTCTAGTGACCTCTTCTCCCCTATGGGGCATGCACTCTTCACTGGCAATGGTACTGTGCCAGATGTGTGAGGAGCACATCAGGAAGGAATCTCTATACCCTTTCTTCTTACCAGAAGTCTGGCAACATCCAACAACAGCTAGGTAATGGAGCACACTGGATACCTCAGAGTGAGTGGAGTCCATGCACCCGATCCATGTGGAGAACGCTGCTGACACCCTGCCTGCACCCATATAGGACCCCCTGATCCTTCAGAGGCTGTATTTTCCTCCTGTCCCCCATTATAAGGGCCACAGCAGGGTCTCTGCATGTGTTTTCTCTCTTAAATTGCATGCCCCACCCCCTTTGACACATGGCTATGGACTGTGTAGCTGAATGCACCCATATTCAGGTCAATGCTCTCTATTCTACACTGGAAACATATTCAGAGGCCTCTTTGTGTGAATGGAGGCAGTATATTGCTATCTTTTGTCTCTGCAAGGGTTTCGCTTACTACCAGCATCCATAACTTACAACAGCAAGAATTAGTAAGGTGCATATAGGGAGTGCCTTCACAGTGCACATGCTCTATGTCTGCACATTCCCTACTACATGCTAGTGATGTGACTAGTGTGCCGGTAGTAACCTACCGTGGCCACGTCCCCTGCTTCTACCATGGCTGCTAGGCCCCACTGCAGCAACAATGTACACTAACCATGCATGTACCCCATGCTACTTGTGACACTTTAGTAAAGATTGTAAGCCTTCCATGGACAGGAAAACATCTACAGTATCTATATATACCTTGCCATGAGCCACTCATGAAAAAGGCAAGAGCTAAATCCAAAACTCCTTTCCCCCACCCACCCACAATACATATAGTGCTGCTGAATATTCTGTCCAATTACCTCAACACTATCCCAATAGCGCTGGGGCAGTCCATGGGTGAAGCATAGGAAGTCCCCAGAATTATGCGGTTAGTGGCAAAATTCAGTCCTCTAACCAGATAGCTGCTTGTGCTCTCTCCATGAGAATAGGTTAGTTATTCCTTCACCTTTCAGCACCAAATATGAGAACACTAGACGCTCTGCCTATTCTTTTGTTGCCCTGGCCCTCGGGAACTATTTGCCGTCTCAGGTCTGATTGGAACCCACATTCAAGAAATTCAAGTCCTTGTTAAAGACTCACCTTTTTGAGCGTACCTTCAGAATTGGGCCGAGCCTGGAGGGTTAATTTTCGCACCTTCAGCCTATGCTTCTTCTTCCTTCTCCTCACCTATTATACCTGTGCTGCCCTGACATACTCTGTCCACTCTCTTTTCTTCAAAATTGTAGTTCCTTTCTGAATTTTTAATTGAGTTGCAAACTGCTCTGTATATGCCCACAAAGGGTGGTCTATCAAAACCAATAAACTATAAACTACTTTATCTTTATTTTTGCAGTTTATTTATTAACCAAAATTACCACTGCAGTGGCAGAAGAGCTGTGTTTGCACCCCACATGTACAAAATAAATGGACCTCATTTTCTTTTCCTATCTCTATTCTTTTTCAATTAACGCTCCAAAAGAAACAATCTTGAAGAGGCATATAATGGCAACAACCTTCTTGTAGCCCCCTATTCTAAGGAAGGAAGACATTTTAATAAATCCAAAGCAATCCAGTCTGCATTGAGAAAGCTCCATAATAACACTCTAAAGAGTACAAGCTCAAACATTACCCAAGATAAAAGGAAAATAACATGCAAAGGTGGAAGAGGGACCAAACAGACTGCATACTTTATGAAAGATATAAAAATATAAAGCTAAGCATTTATTTCTCACTAAACAGGGATGGAAGTGCCGTCACTGCACTCACCCCATTAATCACAGGGGTATGTTTACTAAACCGTCTTAATGTTACCGGCGCTAGTTGCAGCGATAATGTGAAGAATGCCTTATAAGGAATGGGCGTTCCGGTCCTAAGGTAGCAAGAATCTGTATCGCGCGATAGTGGGTGCCGTGGCACGTTAGCGTGCGTTAACCCTACGTTCATGCCAGCGCAGTGCTAGAAGCTATAAAGATATAGCCTACTGGTTACTGCAATGACAGTGGAGGCAGAGGTCATGGGTTCGATCCTGCAGTGTTGTTATCTAAAAAGGCTGTCTGAGGCATTTCCTTTTAATTTAAATGAGTGCTGCCAGCAAAAACACCCTCACAGTGCCGTAACCTAAGGTGCCGCATAAGGCGCCCCATAGATCACATTATAAAGTGCCCTGTCCACCAAGGCACCCTATAATGTGCCCTATAGGGTGCTTTATAGAGCGCCCTATAGGGTGCCTATGAGGCACCTTAGGCTACAGCACTGTGAGGCTGTTTCTGCTGGCAGCACTGATTGAAATGAAAAGGAAAAGCCTCAGACAGCAGTCATAGATAACACCACTGTGGGATTAAACCCATGACCTCTGCCTCCACAGTCATTGAAGTAACCAGTGGGCTACATCTCTATAGAGTCTAACACATGGCTGGCTGGCTACAGAAAGACTGCAGGTCACCACGCAAACTGTCTGCTGTGGTTAGCAGGATATGGTAAATCCACCCGTACCCATGATGCACTGCACATGCAGATCAGCAGCCTACATCTGATCACAAGATGGGGTATGCGCCTCTATAGCACCCCAGCCTGGTAGGGGGAACTGACCATGTGTGTTACTGGCACAGAGTAGCTACAGACCATGACATTGTGTGGTTCCTGTGCTCACCCAGAGGGTGAAGTGGGGGGCCCAGCACCAGGTCAGCAGCACCTGGCATGGCTGAGATAGGCTGCACTGCAGGTCCCTATCAGTACCAGTGTGTGATGGCTAGTCCCTGCAGACACACCTAGGATACACCTGTGTCCATCTGTATGTCCCAGTCACATCTAGGCCTTGTGGACTATGATGCACCCAAAATAGTGCATAATCCTGTGTGGGTGCCATGGTCACATGTTATAAGTGAAGGGTGGTGTTTGGACCCCAAAGCGGATTATGTAGCACCACCCAACCCACCCTCTGTGGGTCAGGGTGGGGAGACAGGATCTCCCACCAACAGATCCACGTTCTACATCTCTGCAATGGTGGCAATAGAGGGGATCGGGCACCCTACAGGGAGGTCAATGCAGATCTGTACGCATCACATAGGGGTAGTAGGCCTGGAAAACCTCAGCTGCCCCCCCCCCCCCTATCTGACATTCACCAGCAGAGAGCACAGTCAGTCTCCACCCGCTGCATCCTGCAAGGTGTTTCAGCCATACACATGCCAACTGCAGACAGTCTGCTAGCTAGTACATAGTGCACATTTCTGAAGAAACTTTGTGCATCCAAAAATGGGATGCAAGCACACACACCAAGCAGGTATGTCAGTGATTGGATCCCAGAAAAAAAGAACCCAGAGATATCAGGTGAGAAAAGCACTGTATAGCACTATGGGGTAACCTAGCCATGCCGTGGTCACTGCTCAGTCAGGGTGAGAGTGACCTCCTAGCATGACATGCTGTGGCCACCCTGTCCGTGCAGGTGGTGGCCGGGCACTACAATGTCCCAGCCATTGCCCTATGCCCTGTGCAGATGCTTCCTACCCAGGCCGCCCTGTCCGGGCCATACCCACAGTACCTTGCTCCTCATTATGCACATTGGCAGGCTAACACTGGAAACAGTTCAAGCATTGTGGGCTCAGTAAGGTGTAGGCAGCCACATAACACTGGATAGACATACGCACACTACCACACCTATTTCAGCATTGTGCAAATATCGAGGTGGTTGGCAGCCCTGACCGCCACCCCAGTCCTGGGCACAGTGCTGGCATTCCTATGGTACTCAATACTGTTAGGGTCACTCCCCGGGGTCTTAAACACTGTCAGAAACAAAACCTGAAACACACTCCACAGATATCAGAAAGGTTGCTATGATGAATCTCTGTCAACAAATTGTGTTCAACTTAGAATTTGTTATCTGACATTATTCATAACAACCTTTTGATATATGTGGAACGTGTTTCCACGTTTAAGACAGCATTGCTAAGGTATGCAGGCGCTAGTATTGGTAGATGCTGCTGCGCGCAGGGCCCAAAAGCCTGACTCTCCATGAGCCGCTGGATAGTGGGGCCTGTGGGTGTGGGTGTGGGTGTTTGTACCCCTGTCGGCCGCTGCTCTAGGGCAGAGGTTCCCAACTCCGGTCCTGGTGGGCCAAAAACGGTTCAGGTTTTCATGCTGTCCCTAATGAATATGCATGAGATACATTTGCATACAATGGAGGCGGTGCATGTAAATGCATCTCATGCATATGTATTAGGGATATCCTGACAACCTGAATGGTGTTTGGCCCTCCAGGACTGGAGTTGGGAAACTCTGCTCTAGGGATTGCACATGTTTATGGTGCATGTACTCCGTAGGGTAAAATATAGGCATTTATGGCGTGTTTCTTTTATCTACAATAAAGATTCCATCTTTATCACCATGGTTTAGTAATGGGACACACACTCGTGGGCGTGTTTGACCTTGGTCAGTTGCTGGCTTGCTGATTTGCAGTTTCTGAATTCCTGTGTGCCACCTAGGCATCTGCCTAGTCCACCCTGTGCCCCAGCTGCCTCACTGCATGTCCCGCCTTCAGCCCCCTGTACCCCATGTGCACCCTCACCATAGTGCCCTCTCGTACTTGGGCACTCTGATGTTGCTGCACATGTATCACTACTATCACTTTTCATGGTTTCCCTGTCTTTGTGATACATTGCTGACTGAACTGGTTTCTCTCTCCTGCAAATGTGCCTTTAGCGCGAGGTTTTTTCACTGGCGCTAATTTTCAGTCCTTCATTTCACGGCGTTAATGTGCATGGAGCCTCTCCCCGCCCACTCTCCGTCCTTTGACCCCTCATCTCCGCCCCTGGGGAGCCTTACTCCACCCTCTGCGCACCTTACCACCACCGGGGACATTAACGCATGAAACGTGACGTTCTCGCACAGTAATGTGCCATTATCGTGCGATAACATCACGTATCGCGCGATAACGTCGCAGCTGCGACGTTAGCGACGTTTTGTAAACATACCCCATAGTGTATCTTGCAAAAAGGTCATAAAATATAAATCTATTCACCTTGTACTTGATCAAATATTTACAGGAAATCCTTCAGGAAAATTCTGCACCCACTGGTCAGGGGATATCTAGTCACTAGTATATAGTGTCCATAGGAAATCATGTCTGAAGAGCGTGAAGGACCTGGAGAGATGGAAAGAGTCTAGATGTTTACCTGGAACCCAGAAGGATGGATGCAGGCACTGGTATGAATCAAGGAGAACATAAGAATATAAGATATGCCATACTGTGTCAGACCTAGGTCCATCAAGCCCAGTATCCTGTTTCCAACAGTGGCCAATCTAGGTCATACGTTCCTAGCAGTTTCCCCAAAAGACACGGGTTCCACAATGCTTGTATTGGGTCAAGCATTGATATCCTGGGTCCCTTTTTAATAATGGTTTATGGACCTTTCCTCCAGGAACTTCTCCAAACCTTTTTTAAACCCAGCTACACTAACAGCCTTTACTACATCCTCCGGTAACAAATTCCAGAGTTTGATTACACGTTGAGTGAAAAAAATATTTTCTCTTATTTGTCTTAAATAGTTTACCTTATAGCTTTATTGCATGTCCCCTAGTCTTTCTATAATCTGATAATGTAAACAATCGATCTACGTTTACCTGTTCCACTCCGTTCATTAATTTATAGACTTCTATCATATCTCCCCTCAGCCGTCTCTTTTCCAGGTTAAAGAGCCCTAACATTTTTAGCCTTTCTTCATAGGGGTATCCTTCCATCCCCTTTACCATTTTGGTGACTCTTCTCTGAACCTTTTCTAAAAACACTATATCCTTTTTGAGATACGGTGACCAGAATTGCACACAATATTCAAGGTGCAGTCGCACCATGGAATGATACAGAGGCATTATAATATCCTTTGTTTTATTTTCCATTTCTTTCCTTATGATACCTAGCATTCTATTTGCTCTCTTGGCTGCCGCTGCACACTGGGCGGAGGGTTTTAACATGTTGTCCACAATGACGCCTAAATCTTTTTCCTGGGTGGTGGTTCCTAATGTGGAACCTTCCATTGTGTAACCATAGTTGGGGTGTTCTTTCCTAGGTGCATAACCTTGCACTTGTCCACATTAAATTTCATCTGCCATTTTGATGCCCAGTCTTCCAATTTATCAAGATCCTCTTGCAATTTTCCACAATCCTCATGGGTTTTAACAACTTTAAATAGTTTTGTGTCATCTGCAAATTTGATAACCTCACTCGTTATTCCCTTTTCCAGGTCATTTATGAATATGTCAAAAAGCAGCGGACCCAGCACAGATCCCTGGGGTACACTACTATTCACCTTTCTCCATTGAGAAAATTGGCCATTTAGCCCTATTCTCTGCTTTCTATCTTTTAGCCAGTTCCTGATCCACAATAGTACACTGCCTCCTATCCCATGACTCTCTAGTTTTGCCAAAAGTCTCTGATGAGGGACCTTGTCAAAGGCTTTCTGAAAGTCCAAATACACTATATCAACTGACTCACCTTTGTCTACCTGTTTATTCACACCTTCAGAAAAACATAACAGATTAGTAAGACAAGATCTTCCTTGTCTAAAGCAATGTTGGTTGTCTCACATTATGCCATGACTATCTAGATGTTCAGCAATTTTGTTCTTTATGATGATTTCTACCATTTTTCCCGGTACTGACGTCAGGCTCACCGGTCTGTAGTTTCCCGGATCACCCCTGGAACCCTTATTAAAAATTACAGATGATTTTAATGATAGTTCACAGATTACTAATAGCAGGTCTGCAATCTCATATTTCAGTTCTTTCAACACCCTTGGATGTATATCATCTGGTCCAGGTGATCTGCTACTCTTCAGTTTATCAAATAGTTGTAATACATCTTCCCGATATATTGATATTTCCTTCAATTCTTCCGCACTTTTAAATACCACTTCAGTCATGGGTAACATCCCTACATCTTCCTCAGTAAAGACCAAAGCAAAGAATTCATTCAGTCTCTCCGCTATTGCCTTTTCGCCTCTTAGTGCCCCTTTAACCCCTCTATCATCTAATGGACCAAATGACTCTCTCACAGGATTTTTGCTACGAATGTACTTAAAAAAGTCTTTATTACGCATTTTTTCTTCCACAGCAAGCTTCTTCTCAAATTCTCCCTTTGCCTGCCTTATCAATGCCTTGCATTTAACTTGCCAGTACTTGTGCTGTTTCCAGTTTTCATCATTTGGCTCTTTTTTCCATTTCCTGAAAGATGCTTTTTTGGCAACAACAGCCTCTCTGACCTCACCTTTAAACCATTCTGGCAGTTTTTTGGACTTCCTTCCACTTTTCTTAAAGCATGGAATACAGCTGGTCTGGGCTTCCAATATAGTATTTTTCAATAACACTCAAGCTTGATGTAAGTCTTTAACCTTTGCAACTGCTCCTTTTAGTTTTTTCTTAAATATTTTCCTCATTTTATCATAGTCTCCCTTTCGAAAGTTAAAAGGTAGTACTGTGGATTTCCTTACCATCCCTCCTCCACTAATTAAATAAAATGCGATCATGCTATGATCACTATTGCAAAGTGGCCCCAACACCCTTATCTCTTGCACCAGATCTGGTGTTCCACTAAGGACTAGGGGGTATGTTTACTAAACAGCGATAACGTTGCAGCGGCGCTGTTTGTGCGCGATACATAATGTTATCGCGTGATACGTACTGTTAGTGTGCAATAAAGTAACATTATCGCACGATAGCGTGAACTCCTGCTGCGTTAAGGCACACATAGGGTGGAGTAAGGCTCCCCAGAGGGCAGAGAGAAGGGGTCAATGGGCAGAGATTGGGCGAGGAGAAGCTCCATGCACACTAACGCTGTGAAATGAATGTCTGAAAATTAGCGCTAGAGGCACATTTGCAGGAGAGAGAAACCAGTTCAGTCAGCAATGTACAGCAAAGGCAGGGAAACCAAGAAAAGTGATAGTAGTGATACATGTGCAGCAACACCATAGTGCCCAAGTACGAAAGGGCACTACAGTGAGGCTGCAAATGGGGTACAGGCGGCTGTAGGCGGGACATGCAGTGGGGCAGCTGGGGCACAGGGTGGACTAGACAGATGCCCAGGTGGCACATAGGAATGCAGAAAATGCGAATCAGCAAGCCAGCAACTGACCAAGGGCAAAGATGCCCACGAGTGTGTGTCCCATAGTATCCCAGGGGACAGTACCCACATAACATTGATAGATGGTGCCGGGGGGAAGCATGGATGTCTATGTAGGCACCCCTTCCCCAGATCCCACACCATAGGCAGCCGCCTACCAGCACACTGGATGGTCTGGTACTGTGCACCACCAGTACCACCGGCATAAGGGCATGTCAGCATGGTGGCAGAGGGATGCTGGTGGTGGAGGGGGCAGTGGCATCTTCCCACAGAACACCAAGGACAAGCCCTGTTTAGGTGGGTGGCATGCAATGCAACAGACAAGGTCTGTCTGATGAACAGTAATGGCATCCCCAGGGAATGACACACCTCTGTGGCAACAATTTGGTGCAGTACACACAGCCAGTGTGTTCAGGGGCAAAAGATCATAGGTTCAAGTCCGAGCTGTGGCCCCTGCAGACCATGTCCCTATACTTTACCCTATAGTGCACATACACCATAAACATGTGCAGTCCCTAGAGCAGAGGTTCCCAACTGCAGTCCCGGAGGACCAAACACCATTCAGGATCTCATGCTGTCCCTAATAAATATGCATGAGATGCACTGGTATGCAGTGCCCCATTGTATGCAAATGTATCTCATGCATATTTATTAGGGACAGCCTGAAAACCTGAATCGTGTTTGGCCCGACAGGACTGGAGTTGGGAACCTCTGCCCTAGAGCATCAGCCAACAGGAGCACAAACACCCATACCCACAGGCTCCACTATCTAAAGTCTCATGGAGAGTCATGCTGTTGGGCCCTGCGCGGAGCAGCAGTTACCAATGCTAGCACCTGCATACCTTAGGAATGCCTGCATTGTGCCCAGGACATGTGTTGCGGCCAGGGCTGCCAACCACCTCTATCTTTGCACACTGCTAAAATAGGGGTGGGAATGTGTGTATGTCTATCCAGTGGTGTGGCTGCCTACACCTTACTGAGCCCCCGATGCTTGCACTGTTTCCAGTGTTAGCCTGCCAATGTGCATAATGAGGAGTAAGGTATTGTGGGTATGGCCTGGACACGGCAGTCTGGGCAGGATGCATCTGCACAGGGCATAGGGCAATGGCTGGGACATTGTAGTGCCCGACCACCACCTGCATGGACAGGGTGGCCACAGCATGTCATGCTGGGAGGTCACTCTCACCCTGACTGAGCGGTGACAATAGCATGGCTAGGTTCCCACATAGTGCTGTACAGTGTTTCTCTCAAGTGATTTTTCTGAGTTTCCTTTTCTGGGGCCCAGTCACTGACATTCTTGCTTGGTGTGTGTGCTTACATCCCACTTTTGGGTGCATACAGTTTCTCCAGGAATGTGCACTATATGCTAGCTAACAGACTGTCTGTAGTAAGCATGTGTTTGGCTGGGACACCTTGCAGGGTGCAGCAGGTGAAGACTGAATGTGCGCTCTACTGTTGAATATCGTGGGGTGGGGTGGGGTGGGGTGGGGTGGGGTGGGGGAGGGTGGTTACCAGGCAGGCATTGGCAGGCGGTGCTGGGGGGAAGCATGGACACCTATGCAGGCACCCCTACCCCAGAACCCGCACCATAGGCATCCGCCTACCCGCACACTGTGCCAAAATTGCCCATCCAATCTGCCCAATAACTACCACTCCATGCCTTCCAGTTACTCATGCAAAGTTTCATCCATGTGCATGCAAAAACATATGTGTAATAAAAGTTACATTGTGTGGCGGTCGCGCCCCTACCAGGCGGTCGCCTAGTAGGGACGGGAAGCCATCTTGAATTCCTCTTAACCAAGGATTGTAGTTGTGTATAGAGATAAATGAACCAAGTGGTTGTTTCAAAGTACACAGCAATTTTATTAGCTTCCGTGGCAAGCGGGTAACAAATCTTTCAAGCAGTTGTACACTCAAGTCAAAGAAAATAAAGGATAATCTTCTCCCATTAAAGCAAAGCTTACAACTAGTGTTGTAATAGAATTATTTACACAGGCTTTCTTTTCTTTACCCTTTATGATGCTTCTCAATTCCGTAATCATAAAGCACATGTGTTTACAATTCCTAACTTCTCACTGCTCTCAGGCTTTCATTACTTAGCCACAATGCACATATCACAGTCCATCTCAGAACAAGCTGAAGTCAGGTCACTTTCTTTACTTTCTACCTCCATGCTTTCTGCTGAGCTGTATCTTGGCAAAGTTTGAAAACGCTCGGGCACTTTATGCTTAATGTCCTTTAACAGATTAAACAGCCTATTCTACTGAATGGCCCCTTCTCCTCTAGGTAGGACTTCAACGGGCTTCTCCTGTTCAGTTTCTCCTGAAAACCCCTTCTTCCTAATCCGGGTTTTCTCAGGCCTAAACCTCTCTTCAGAGTCAGAGCAAGAAACACAGGATTTTGGCTTTACTGCTTTCTTTCTCCTACCTTGGAGTCTTGTTGCAGCACCTTCCTGGCTGAGGCTTCTGTGGCTTGTGACTCTCTCTGCCTCTGAGCTAGACAGAAAATCAGGGTAAGACCTCCACTTCCCTTCCTGGGGCTTCTGCTGCCTGCAGACAGACCCTTCATCAGAGGAGCCTAAGCACTCTTGCCTTAGCCTTCTCAAAGCCAACCTTTTCTCTCTCTCCCTCTTGCCAGTCTGTTTGGTCCTCTGCCTGGAACCTTCTCTATAGCTTCCTTGGCTGCAGTGCTGGCTGCTCTTGTCTCTGCTGCTGCTCTCTTTGTGGCTGCTTCTCTCTTGGCTGCTTTTCCCTTGGCTGCTCCTCTCAACTTTGTTTGTTTTCTCAAACTTAAACGTTGAGCAGGGCACCTCCCTCTCTGACCCCACCCACTTGTACCTCCTACTCTTACCTGAGGTTGTCATGGAGTCTGGGAGTGGCTTAAACCTAGCTCTACCCTCTTGGTTTCTATCAGGGATTTTGCTGTGGTGTTTGTGTTCTAGTGCACCCATCCCCCGAAAAGAAGAAAAAGTTCTTCTTTCTCTTTTATTTCCATGCTGAGCTGCACTCTCCTTACCACATATCCCCCCCTTAGACTATTACGGGCTGGCGCATTAACCCGCGAACAGCACGTAATACAAGGTATGGGTTGAGAATCATCACCAACTCTTAGGGCTAGCTGGACATTCCCTATACGCTCCTGCCATAGCCTCAACAGATTAACATGGTATACCTGTTGATTTCCCCATCCAGTATCCACAGCATAAGACACTGGTCCGAGCCGTTTCGCTATTTTGTAAGGGCCTTTCCAGGAATTCTCAAACCTAGAGTTTCCTGCAGCTACCATTACCATAACCTTATCCCCGACCTTTAAGAGACGCGGCCTTGCTCGCCGGTCGTGATAAGTTTTTTGTTTACTCTGACTTCTTTTTAAGTTTTCCCAAATCCTATAAATAGGATCTACACTACCTTTTGCAAGTTGGGGTCCCAGATCATCCTCCTCTTTTTCTATACAACAGGCCGTTAGCCCCTCTATTTCGGCTATGCCTGTGGAACCAAATCCCATGGAATCCCTGGTGGTAGAGGAGAGCTCATCCACGTCCTCTATGGGCGGAAAACCTACCCTTTCACAAATTAATTGTGCCACCCTATCTCCTACATCCACTCTAGAGTTTTCTTGCGAGAAATTAAACAAGAGAACCTTCAATTCCCCCCTATCATCCGGATCTACAACCCCTGCGCTTACATCTATAAAATTCTTAAGGGCGAGGCCAGATCTGGGTGCAATCCGTCCGTAACACCCGGGCGGTATTTCTACCTGGAGTCCGGTGTCCACTATGGCCCTCCCTTGTTTTGGAATGACCACCTCAACCGCGCTACAAAGATCCATACCAGCAGCTTGTTCAGTAGCCCGCTTGGGAATTCTCGCCTCAGGGGTAGTCCTACAGAACCTTATCACAAATTTCTGTTTTGGCACTTGTTTTTCCCTCTGAGCATCTGCTGACCTCCCTGGGACTCTCTTTCCGAACAAGGGAGAGGGTACTATTCCCCCTGTATCAGCCCTGGGGCGTACAACCTTTTCCCTCTTATCCTCCCCTGAAGGGTTGGTGTCTGTGCATGTGGTTACCAGGCCTGTTTCCTCCTGCAGCTGTTTCTTTACCCCCTTCCTGAACTGGGACCAGTCACGGCCCAATATCATATCGTGTGGGAGTCTAGGTATCACTGCCACTGCTACCTCTCTTCCACTACCTAACCCCTTTATCCTAACACTCTGGAGAGGATAGGTGGAGGTAGCCCCATGGACACATTTGATTTTAACCTGCCCCCTTGAGGACTCTTGTAAGCACTGCCTCTGGGCCTCTATCCTTTTCCACAGCCTGCTGGAAATCATGGACTGGCTGGCCCCTGAGTCTAGTAGAGCTTCTGTGGGTATCCCTTCCACCTCTACGGATAGGAGGAATCCCTCACCTATCTCCTTGGGATGTGTGATTACAAAAGCTTTCCTTACTTGACAGTTTCTCTTAAGGTGACCTGGCTCACCACAAGAGAAACATTTTCTCTGCAGGTTATATCTGCCTTCCATGGGTTTATTCCTTTCTATCTTATGGCTAGTAAAGATGGCATTCCTTTCCTGCATTTCTGTACCTCCCTCTGAAAAACGCCCTCTTTCTTGAGGCTTAATTTCTTGGCCTCCAGAAAGCACTCAGCCAACGCAATGGCTTCCTGGGTGTTTTTACAGTTCTGCATTACCAGAAAACTTTGCAACTCTTTAGGTACAGCTTCTGTAAATTGTTCCAGTATCACAGTATCAATAACAGAGTCTATACTGCCATTCTCAGGTACAAGCCATTTACAAACTAAGCTTTTTATTCTATGGTATAAAGCTTGGGGCGTTTCACCCTCCTTCAGTACACATGCTCTCAGAAGCCTCCGATAAACCGAGGGACTTAACCCCATCCGATCTCTTATGGCCTTCTTTACATGCTCATACTCAGCTACCAATGCAACCGGCATTTCCCTGTAGGCTGCTAAAGCCTCCCCACTAAGGGTAATAGCAAACCTCATGGCCCATTGCTCCTTCGGCCATTGAGCCAAAACAGCTATTCTTTCAAAGGCCTCAATGAAATCATCAATATTGTCCTCTTTAGTAAGGCGGCCACATGAGAAAGTTCCCGTACCAGGGCCTTCCCCTCCTTGAAAAACAACCTGTGCACCTGGTACGGCCTGTGCCTTTTGTACAGTCTGTGCCACCTTGGTCGCTTCTTCCTGGGTCCGGATCCACCTCGCCATCACCTCCAGTAGGGGTTGCTGTTGAGCACGAAGCATGGACGCCGCTTGCTCCTGGCTCACTGCCGCCATCTCCCTCTGTTTGGCGAACTGGTCTGCCACCCAGGCCAATATGTCCGCTGTCTCCATCCTGGACTGCAGTTTCTGGGAACACAAACACAGAGAAACCACACAAAGTGCAGCACTTTATTTATTTTTTTTCCTCCCACTTTCTCCTAGTGAGTACCTGGTGGCCCCTTACATCAGAATCCTAGGCTTATCCCCCTCTAGCCTACGGGTTACCTGATTCTGATACAGGTCTTCGCTTTACCACCAGACAACAGCGCTCCGGATCCGACTCCACTCCGGATTTTCCCTCCGCGTTTTCTCTCGGTCCGGTCACTCCGTCCTTCCTGGATCCTCCTCGTCCCGAGGTACAAGCTTGGAGACGCACCACTTGACCGCTGGAATGCTGAATCCGAAAAACTACGCCACCTGTGGCGGTCGCGCCCCTACCAGGCGGTCGCCTAGTAGGGACGGGAAGCCATCTTGAATTCCTCTTTACCAAGGATTGTAGTTGTGTATAGAGATAAATGAACCAGGTGGTTGTTTCAAAGCACACAGGAATTTTATTAGCTTCCGTGGCAAGCGGGTAACAAATCTTTCAAGCAGTTGTACACTCAAGTCAAAGAAAATAAAGGATAATCTTCTCCCATTAAAGCAAAGCTTACAACCAGTGTTGTAATAGAATTATTTACACAGGCTTTCTTTTCTTTACCCTTTATGATGCTTCTCAATTCCGTAATCATAAAGCACATGTATTTACAATTCCTAACTTCTCACTGCTCTCAGGCTTTCATTACTTAGCCACAATGCACATATCACAGTCCATCTCAGAACAAGCTGAAGTCAGGTCACTTTCTTTACTTTCTACCTCCAAGCTTTCTGCTGAGCTGTATCTTGGCAAAGTTTGAAAACGCTCGGGCACTTTATGCTTAATGTCCTTTAACAGGTTAAACAGCCTGTTCCACTGAATGGCCCCTTCTCCTCTAGGTAGGACTTCAACGGGCTTCTCCTGTTCAGTTTCTCCTGAAAACCCCTTCTTCCTAATCCGGGTTTTCTCAGGCCTAAACCTCTCTTCAGAGTCAGAGCAAGAAACACAGGGTTTTGGCTTTACTGCTTTCTTTCTCCTACCTTGGAGTCTTGTTGCAGCACCTTCCTGGCTGAGGCTTCTGTGGCTTGTGACTCTCTCTGCCTCTGAGCTAGACAGGGAATCAGGGTAAGACCTCCACTTCCTTTCCTGGGGCTTCTGCTGCCTGCAGACAGACCCTTCATCAGAGGAGCCTAAGCACTCTTGCCTTAGCCTTCTCAAAGCCAACCTTTTCTCTCTCTCCCTCTTGCCAGTCTGTTTGGTCCTCTGCCTGGAACCTTCTCTGTAGCTTCCATGGCTGCAGTGCTGGCTGCTCTTGTCTCTGCTACTGCTCTCTTTGTGGCTGCTTCTCTCTTGGCTGCTTTTCCCTTGGCTGCTCCTCTCAACTTTGTTTGTTTTCTCAAACTTAAACGTTGAGCAGGGCACCTCCCTCTCTGACCCCACCCACTTGTACCTCCTACTCTTACCTGAGGTTGTCATGGAGTGGCTTAAACCTAGCTCTACCCTCTTGTTTCTCTCAGGGATTTTGCTGTGGTGTATGTGTTCTAGTGCACCCATCCCCCGAAAAGAAGAAAAAGTTCCTCTTTCTCTTTTATTTCCATGCTGAGCTGCACTCTCCTTACCACAATTGATATAAGAAACTGTGTGCATGCAAGTTTGAAAACATGCAGATCATGACTCCCCTCCCAACAGATTCCACCAAAATAAGCCCTCCCAGCACAGACCCCCTCCCCACAACAGAAGCTCCCCTAACATAGCTCTCCTGAGTATAGAGATCCCCCCCCCAACAGAAGCAATCTCCTGAGCACAAACTCTCAACTTGAACAGGAGGCACTCAAACTAAGAAGACCTCCCCTAGCATCCATATCCCCATCCTACCCCTATCTCCCCGATCCACTCCTGGAATTACCTAGAAGAATTCCTGCTGTCTCGTGGGAATGAGGTAGGAGTAGTACCCCTAAGCTCCTGCTCCAGGGCCTCTAGGTCTCAAATAGTAGCTTTGACCACTTGCAGCAATCTCGTGGTACTACCGCTACAGATCAATCTTCCATATATAGTATGGCAATAGTACTGACAGCTGAATTATTGGTTTATAGAAAAATGATTGCTGTCTGTCATGTGAATGGGACCTCTTATGCTGCCATTTTAATTATTTAGGCCTATCCTCCTTCGATACTAAGGAAAAAGCCACCCGTGAGCGGTGTCAGCAGCCAGAAACGAGCAGAAAAGCATGTCAGATTTCAGGAGCCTGAAGAAATCATTGTACATGGTATGTGGATAAAGTGCCTGAAAATGATCATGCAAGTTTCCTTAAAATTTGCGGAGATTGACAGAAAACATGGTGCAGGTACAGACGATCTTGAACAGTGGGCTGGTAGGGATTAAGAAAAAGACCACTTAGAGTTGTTGCTATAGCATAAGTAGGGGACCGTGTCTTCTCTAGCCCCAATTTTGTATAGGGCATCTCAGTCGGCAAAAAGATATCCAAAATGTGCAAGGTATTTTACAATAGACTCATTGGGTACATAGCCTTTTGTAAAAAACGTATAAGGCACGTACAGCAGCAACAGTCAATTTACAAAATAACACATTCAATAAACAGAATGAGATCCCATGTAAGTAGTGGCACAAGCTCAAGCTTGTAAGTGGCTAATTTTGTAAAACTACATCCCAGGAACATTCATTTAAGGAGCTGAGCCCACCCCCCTCCCCCACCCCCCTCGAGAACTCTGCTCTTCTGGCAAATCACTTCTATATGTGCCCTTCTCTTCTATTGCTAACTCCAAACTTTACTCCTTTCACCTTGCTGCTCCTTATGCCTGGAACAAACTACCTGAGTCTGTACATCAGTTACCTTCTCTGACCCTTTTCAAATCCAGGCTGAAAACTCGCCTCTTCGCTGCCGCTTTCAGTTGACTCACCAGGTCTCCTTTGTGTTTCCTTACCATTCCCCCTAGATGTATCCCATGTCTACAGCTACTGTGTTGTCCGTCTTGATTAGATTGTAAGCTCTGATGAGCAGAGACCATCTTTCACTTGTGTCTGTGCAGTGTTGCGTACGTCTTGTAGCATTATACAAATGTTCACTAGTAGTAATAGTAATAGTAGTAGCAAAACTAAATTTTTTTGCTTTTTCATATGGTATTTAGGCTTAGTGAGATAAGTACAATTCTCTCCTCAATCACTCCTTCAAACTCGCACTCCAAAGACGCAGAGAGCTGACAGTTATGTATAACTTGAAGTGAATGTAAGTGCCATCGGGAACATTTTTTGAAGTATACGTGCATTGCCATTGCAAAACAGAGAATGCATGTATACTTTCAAGGACTGCCAAAACCACACCCAGAACATACCACTTCAAATCTGGGCATCCAAGCTACACAGATATAACTCCTCCATGAAAATCACTACTTATTACACATGTAAATATTTTGTGCAAGGTTTGCCAAGGGCCCAAACCTATCTGGAGCCCCATAGCCAACTGTGTTTTTGGGATATCCATAATGAGTATGCATAAGGAAAATTAGCATATATTGGTTTTCTGATACATGCAAATGTATCTCATGCATTGCCATATGGAAGACAGTGGCATTCCCAACCTCCTGTCACCCAGGATGGGTGCCCACACTGCGTGGTGTGGTACAGCTCTGCTTGCTGCAATGCACACATCCCTGGTCAGGCCCATGTAGACAATATGACAGACTTCTGATTATGCTGGTTTGCCATGATGCCTCACACTCTAGGGGCTGGGCGCTCTTCTCTCCCAGCTGAAATCTCACAATTCACGAGACTTCGGAATCCCTCACTTGGTTTGCTACTTGTCATGCTATGAGGGCTTGTATGCTGAGAACTAAACTATTGTATGCTGAGAACTAAACTATTGGTAGTGTAACTACTGGCAGGGCTCCCAAGATGGACGGATCTCAGCTGAGGTGCCAGACTAAGACAAACCACACATAAAGGCAGCAGGGGCGGTGTTGGCGGCAGAAGATCATATTTCTGTGACAACAGTAACAATACTAGCATTCCTGCACAGAAGAAAGGCCTGGCAATTTACTTTCATATCTTGCCACAAAAACCCAATGGATAGTCACAACAAAACAAATTGCACTATAGGGTTGGAAGATGCAACCCCAAGGTCCGAAGGCACCCAACTGGCTTCTGGGGATAAGCTGAAGACTTTCAGAGTAAAGCCAGCATTTATTATGTAGTTGGATCAAAGCCCTCGGGACATTTGACTGCTGATGTAGCTATACATGAAATGAAAGTCAGAAGTTGCAAAGATGTCTTACATACATGGAACATATGAAGCCTGAACCAAGGGAAGCTGGAGGTGGTCAAGAATGAAATGGAACATGTACAACTCAACCTGTTGGATGTCAGCGAACTGAAATGGACTGGCATTGGGCATGTTGCACCAGATGATTACATGGTATATTATGCTAGAAAAGAAACACAAAGAAGAAATGGTGTTGCATTTATAATTAAGAAGACACTTGCAAGAACTGTAATGAAATAGAATGCTTTATTTCTATTTGTCTACGGGGAATCAGCACAACTATTATTCAGGTATGTGCCCCAACAACAGTTGCAGAAGAGGAAGAAGTTCATGAGGTCTATAAACAACTACAATCTGAAACTGACAAAACATGCAAATAGGATATCCTGATAGTCATGGATGATGACTACAATGCAAAATTGATAACAAAGAAGAAGGCAAAGTGGTTGGAAAATATGGACATGGCATCAGAAATGAAGTAGGAGAAAGACTGCTAGAATTCTGCAAGACCAAACATCTATTGATCTCAAACACCTTATTCCAGCAACACAAGTGGTGACTGTACACATGGACTTCACCCAATGGATTGTACAAAAATCAAATTGACTGTATCTGTGGAAGTCAGCATTGGGAAAGCTCAATAACATCAACAAAGACAAAACCTGGAGCTGACTATGGTACAGATCACCAACTACTAATATGCAAACACAAGCTAAAGCTGAAAAAGAGAAAGCCAAGCATGAATGTAGCAAAATATGACCTTGAGAATATATCACTGGAATTTAAAGACTGTCTGCAAAATTGATTTGCTGCTTTGGATACAAATGACAGAGCACCAGAAGAGTTATGGGATGACATGAAAAAAGTCGTGTTCGAAGAAAGTGAAAAGTCTCTACAGAAAGTGAAAAAGCAAAAATGGCCAAAATGGATGATCGAAGAAACTCTAAAAGTTGCCCAAAAACAGAGAAACTAAAGCCAGAGGAGAAACAGAGGCAATCCGAGAACTCAACAGAGGTTTCCAACATGCAGCAGGACAAGATGAGAAGTACTGCAATAATGCATGCAAGGAAATAGAATCAGAAACTATTAGAGGAAGAGCATGATCAGCTTTCCTAAAGCTACAAGTTAAGAGAAAATTCCAGCCACAAATTGGAATGCAACAAGATGCTCAAGGATCCATGTTGAATGATACTGAGAAGATCAAGAAAAGGTGGAAAGCATATACAGTCATTATACCATAAAGATCAAGTGGACCAACAGCCATTTCAACCTGTACCTTATGATCAGGAACCATTAGTGATGAAAGAAGAAGTCAAAGCAGCATTGAAGCATTATCAAAAAATAAAGCACCATGTATTAATGGAATTCCGATTGACGTATTACAGCAATCTGATGCAGCTGTTGTCATTCTTACAAGGCTCTACCAGGAAATTTAGAAGACAACATGGCCAACTGACTGGAAAAGATCTGAGTTTATACTAATACTGAAGAAAGGTAATCCAACTGACTGGAAATTATCACACAATCACTCTGATGCCACATGCCAGCAAGATTCTACTTAAGATAATCCAGCAGAGACTACAGCCATACCTAGAACAAGAACTGCCTGAAGTGCAAGCAGGGTTTGGGAAAGGACGAGGAATGAGAGGCATTTTCATGGATGTGAGATGGATCCTTGAAAAGAATATCAAAAGGATATCTACAAGGCTTTTGACTATGTAAACCATGAGAAACTCTGAGCCACATTAAGAAGCATGGGTCTACCAGAACATCTGATAATTCTATTGCACAACCTTTACATCAATCAAGAAGCAACAGTTCAAATGGAACAAGGAGAAACAGAATGGTTGAAAATCAAAAAGGTATATGACAAGGCTGAATTCTTTCCCCCTACCTGTTTAATTTATATGCAGAACAAATCAACAGAGAAACAGGACTGTATGAAGACAACCGAGGTGTGAAGATTGGTGGAGGACTCATCAACAACCCTTGCTATGCTGACAACATAATATTGGCTGAAAGTGAAGACGATCTGAAACATTTGCTTTTCGAGATCAAGGAACATGGTTTTAAAATGGACTTGCACCTTAATGTAAAGAAAACAAAGATCCTGACAACTGGAAAAATCAATAAGTTCATTGCTGATGGAGAAGAAATTGAAATAATGGACAATGTTAACCTGCATGGATCAATATTCAATAAAAAACAAGCAGTCAAGAAATCCGATGACACATTGCTTTTGACAGAATGGCTATGAAGGACCTAGACAAGATTCTCAAGAGTAGAGTTGTCATCAGGAAAAGCCCCCGATGCTATAAAAATACTGTCCAGGGGCCAGTACTCCCAACTCTGATCTCCCAACAGCAACCAAATCCCTGGTGGTCCAGCGGCCCCAATCCCACCACCTACCCAATTAAAAATAACCCTGGTAGCCCAGTGGCCCTTATTCCCCACCCATGCAATTAAAACTAACCCTGGTGGCCCAGCAGCTCCAATCCCCTCCCCCATCCACCCACCCAATTAAATATGACCCTGGTGGCCCAGCAGCCTCAAATCCCCCACCTGGTACCTTTACAATGGAGTTGGAGTGCTGCTCATGTGCTTCCACCCCTGTGTTGTCATCTTGAAAAATGGTGGTGCCTGGCCCCTGTGCAGTGCATCCTGGGATGAACTGGGCGGGCTCAGACTTCCACTGCATGGGGCCAGGCGGCACCATTTCTCAAGATGGCAGCACAGGGATGGTAGTGCATGGGCCACCAGAGTTATTTTTAATTGGATTGTTTGTGGGAGGTTTGGGGTTGCTGGGTCACCAGAGATATTTTTAATTGGGTGGGTGTGTTGATCAGGGCCACTGGGCCACTAGGGTTATTTTTAATTGGGTGGGTGGTTGGGGGATCAGTACCACTGGGCCACCAGGAATTTGGTTTCCATCAGGGTTGGTGTCGGGAGCACTGGCCCTCTACAGTATTTGACATTTCACTTCAGATGATCCAGGCATCGAGGAAAGCCCCTGATGCCATCAAAATACGGTCAGGGGCATGTGCAAGACATTTAAGCCACCTCAGACCTAAGAGTAGATATACTGGCACTTTGGCTGGTTACGTAGTCCTCTATGCGTTTTGTCTGTAGCAGACACAGACAATATTAGCTTGCACTTTTAATACGTGCATCTCATTTGCCTATAATTTAAATACGCTTGGCATTACAGGATGCGCTTGCTTTTCCTTTGCTATTTACATGTGTGTCAGTCTCTTTTCTGCATTTGGCCTGTTGGAACTTGTGCTTATTAATTGCATTATCTGTGCGTAAATGGCGCATTGGTATTTCTGCATCGGCCATAAAATAATGCATGATGTATACTAGAATGCAACTGAGGCAGTGCAGGCAAATCTACCTTATGTTTATGTTTGTTCGTTTACTTGATATACCGCCCCCCATAACATCGGGGCGGTTTACAATATTTCAAAAACAAAGGAAAATGAGGATAAAGCCCCAGAGGTGAAGGAGGAACTACAATTTTCAATAGGAAAGAGGGAAGGAAGATACATTCATACAAAGACAATCAAAAACAGTAGATGGAAAAAAGGGATCAGGGGACAGAGGAGGGCTATTCTGACAACTAGACTGGGCAGGTGGGTCCTGAGGACTGGCTGAGAACGTCTGGTCTAAACCAAGACTGAAAACCTCTTGAGAAATGATAAAGCCAGTAGTGCAAATTTTGCCCAAGCAGCATCTTCTGTGCTGGAGAGCCAAGGAAGAAGGGCCCCTAATTTCAGCTGCTCCTAGATCTTCTGAGACCACTACACAATGATAAAGAACATAAGAAAAGCCATGCTGAGTCAGACCAAGGTCCGTCGAGCCCAACATCCTATCTCTAATGAGCTCATTTCTAGGGAGTATCAGTTCAAATTTAGTCTAAGAATTGACATATATTCATGCAAAACCAGTCATAAAATAAAACTAGGTGTGTGTTCCCTGATCTGATATGCAACCCAAGGTGTCCCAGCTTGCTTCAACAAGTCTTCTTTTCAGACTATCCACAATGCAAATGCATGCAATATACAGTATGGGATCGATTCTGAGCCCTGAATAGTGGGGTCGTACAACTCCCAAACAGGCCCTGGATCCTATTCCTGCCACAGTGCACCCCACACAGATAGAGGGTTTGTGCAGGGAGCACTGGACGGAGGCGGGAAGGGTGGCACTGGGGCAAAGTGAGGTCAGAGCAGGGGTGGGGCCAGGCACCCGGACATACAGAGGCCATTGTGATCAGGCCTCTGCATGCCCCCCGGAGCCGCACTGGATGCCCGCCTTACTTCACCCTGAAGATGGAATAAGTGCTGGTCACGGGGGAGACTGGACCCTGCAGCTCATCCAATGACTTTGTGCTGCTGCGGGAGATGTCCTGCTGCCTGATCCAGGCCCTGGCTGCCCCTCCGAGGGTTGGGCGGAGGGGAAAGGGGTTTTCTGTGCCGCTGAGCATTGAGCGGTGAGGACAGGCAGCCTGCTCTACGTCTCCCCACTCTGAACGCTGTGCACGCTGGCCCACCCATATGCCCTGATTCCCGGTTGTGGAATCGCGTATAAATTGGCCCCGTTCATTTACTGGAAGTCCAGACGGCCAGACGGCCCAAACATGCACAGGTTAGAATTGGCCTCTATATCTACATATTGCAGATCCTGTGTACATAATATAGCTGAGGGTAATTCTATAAAGGGTTTTTTTGCACATAAATGCCAGTCTGGGGGTAATTTTATAAAAAGCTGGGTAAAGTTAGGCACAAGTGAGACTATGATCGTGTACTTTACTTTATAAAATAGGCATGAAATATGCACAGAAATACGAGTGTTAACTTTACAAAATTACCTTCCACATGTGCATTAAAAGGGTCCTTTTCTAGAGGGGGTTTTTAGGCACCTATTTAGGCACTATTTTATAAAGAAAAGTAGGCACCTACTTTTCTTATAAAATACTATTGTAAATGGTTTGTACTTTGCCAGTAGACTGCCCAGGGGTGGGGTCTTGGTAAACTGTGGGTGGAGCACAAACGTACAAGCATATATTATAAAATATCTTGATCTGTGAGCATACATCCCTAAAGTACATGTGAGCATTAAGTGATCACTTCTAGATTCAAGGTGCATCTTCTGCCATTTACATTGGGATTTTATAAAGAAAAGTAGGTTCCTTATAAAATACCCTAAGTGTACAAGTTGATGCCATGACTAGTATATGTGTATTTGTATGTGACTCAGGTATACCATAGGCATGTTTGGGGAAAGAGTCAGGCTGAAGCGCAAGCACAGTCGCAAATTATACATGTGAAGGCGAATTTTACAAATGACATCCTAGTGCAATCTGGGACGTCCAAGCCAGAGCATCTTTAAAAAGCAGGCACGTCCAAGTTCAGGCACAATTTCACAAACGTAGATGTGTCTGATATGGATGTCTGTGCGGCGTCCATATAGACATCCTCGGAATAATATTCAAGACTGGGGCCATCTAGGAATAGCCTAATGGTTAGAGTAGTCGTCTAGGATCAGGGAAGTTGGGGTTGACGTCCCACTGCTGATGTCATTGTGGTTATGGATAATCCTGAGGATGGTGATGTGCCATCTTCTCTACTCCCTCTGGATGTTTTTCTGCCAAACCGAGAACTTTCCCGATGCCTATTCGTGCCGGGACCAGCTCTAAACTTGGATGTGGTCGCAGACGTCTCCAACATTTATGAAATCAAGTGGGGATGTCTCAGTCCATTGTACTATCCCAGACACGCCTCTGCAAGGCCCCCTACCTACTTGGCTGTCGCCGAACCAGAGACATCTTTAAAAGCCATTTGTAAAATGGCTCTGGGGACATCTCCGTGATTTGGATGTCCGCATGCATGATTTTGGACGTCCAAATCCCAACTAAGGCTTTTAAAATGACCCCTCATAGATTATAAAATAAACATTTGCATATGTACTTCAGCAGCTTACATGTATACCAGCACCTATGTGCCTTTATAAAATAGGCTTAAAATAGGTGCCGAGCTAGCCTCCTGACCTACGCAACCCATTATAAAATTACTCTGTTTTTGTGGTTATACAGAAAACCAGGTTTGTTAGATGAGGCTTCAAGTCTTGGGGGTATGTTTACTAAACTGTGGTAACATTACATAACGCACGTTATGTAACGTTAACGATCGTTAAATAACGTTAATGCGCATTATGAGACGTTGTTAACGTCTCATGACGTGCGTTATCGTTACTTAACGATCGTTCACATTCCACGGCGCAGTAAAACACCGCAGAAGGTGGAGAGAGGGCGGAGAGAAGGGGTCAATAGGCGGAGTGTGGGCGGGGAGAGGCTCCATTCCCACTAACGCGCTGATCTGAAGAGCTGAATCCTAACGCGATTGAAAACCTGCCGTTAGATGCACATATGCAGGAGAGAGAAACCATTTTCGTGTCAGCAATGTACAGCCCAGGCAGGGAGCCCAAAAACTGTGATAGTAGTGCTCCATGTAAAGCAATACCATAGTGCCAAAGTATGAATGGCCATTATGCCGATGGTGCAAATGGGGCATAGGGGGCCGCAGGCGGGACATGTAGCATGGGCAGCTGGGGCACAGAGTGGACCAGGTGGGTGCCTAGGTGGCACATAGGAACATAGACACCGGAGATCAGCAAGACAGCAGTTAACCAAGGCCAAAAACAATCCACCAATATCTTCCTGGTCTACCCTAGCCAATAGTCGCTAGGGCACAGACCTGACATCCCCCCAGCCATCCCACCCCCATGTGGAGGGGACATAATAGTGGTAGGCAGTGATGGGGGATGTGAGGATGTCCATGTATGCCCCCCCCCCACCCCGGAACCCGCTCCCTAGGCGGGCGCCTACCTACACAGTGGATGGCCTGGGACTGCGCACTATCAGCACTGACAGCAAATGGCCACGTCAGCTTGGCAGGGGGGCGTGTGCCCGTACTGGAGGGGGTAGTGCCACCTCACTGCAGTGGACCTAGGCCATGCTCTGCAGCAGTACGTGGTGTGCAGTGCAACATAAAAGGTCTGGCTGAGGAAAAGTGCAGGTAGCCCCAGGGACTACCATGCATCTATGGCATCAGTGTGGTGCAGTACACCCAGCCAGTGTGTCCAGGAGCAGAGGGTCACAGGTTCAAGTCCCAGCTGTGGTTCCAGCAGAGCATGTCCCTATATTTTACCCTACAATGCAGATACAACAGCAACATGTGCAAAGCCCAAAGCAGCAGCGAACAGGGGTGCAAACACCCACTCACACAGGCTCCACAATCCAGTGATGCATGGAGCGGCAGGCTGTTGGCCCCAGCAGTGGGATGATGTTATCACCAGAGCACTACTACTACCCCCTGCACAGTTTAGCAATGTTGGCACTGTGCTCAGGACTAGTGTGGTGGGCAGGGCTGCCAACCACCCCTACTTTTGTATAATGCTGCAAAAGGAGTGAGCGTGTTTGTATGTCCATCCATTGTTCTGTGGCTGCCCACACTTCACTGGGCCCAAAATGTCCCACTGTTACCAGCGTTAGCCTGATTAGATGCATAATGAGGAGCAAGGTATTGTGGGTATGGCCCAGACAGGGCAGATTGGCCAGGATGCATCCTCACAGGGTGTGGGGCAATGGCTAGGACACCGTAGTGCCTGACCACTACCTGCATGGACAGGGTGGCCATAGCATGGCATGCTGAGAGGGCACTCACTCTGAAGAGCAGTGACCATGGCAGGTCTAGGTTCCCACATAGCGCTCTACACTATTTGTCTCTAGTGATATATTTGTGCTCCCCAGTGCTGGGGTCCCAATCCCTGAGATGCCTGCTTGCTGCACATAGTTCCTGGTGGACTGTCTGCAGTTAGACTGTGCATGGTTGGAACACCTTTAAGGTACAGTCTGACTGTGCTGTCTGCTGGTGACTGGCAGACAGTGGTGGGAGGCACTTGGGGTTTCCAGACCTAACCCCAGCATTGCTGCTGGTCTGACACTGTCCCAGTCATAGGTATGGCACTGGCCCACCAACCCTGGAGGGCTGTCTCATACAAACAGGATGGAGGTTGCTTCCCTGGGGTGGGGGCACTGCTCTTTACCTACAAAAGGGTGATGTGGGCCCTTTGAGGTATGCAGTGTATACCACTGTGATGTATACAGCCACTGCTACACACACCTCATGCAATTCTAGGAACCCCTCTGCCCTGATAACAGCTGCCCATGTCAGCCAGACCCTCACACAGGGTACACACTAATCTGGCTGGTGTCTGGTCCAACAGGGCCACATGTGACTGCAAGATACAGATGGACACCAAATTACCTTCAGCTGCACTGCACAGAACACCTGTCACACACTGGTAGTGATGGGCATGTACAGCAAGACCTATCTCTAGTAGCACATGTACTGCGGACCTAGTGCTGGGCACCCATCCTATCGCTCATGGTCAACACAGAACCTGAACAATGGCATGGTCTGTAGCTACTCCGTGCCAGTATCATGCACTGTCAGTTCGTCTTTCCAAGCTGGGGGACCGGAGAGGTGCAGACCCCATTTGGTGATCAGCTGTAGAGAGCTATTCAGCATGTGCATTGCATCATGGGTACTGGTGGGGTTACCCTATCCTGGCACTCAGAGCAGACAATTTGTGCGGTGACCTGCAGTCCTTCTGTACCGAGACATTGCTGTGACATACACCATGGGGGTATAGTCTACTGGTTAATACAATGCCATCCTCGGCAGTGTTCATGGGTTCAGTTCCTCATTGTTCCCCCCCAATGCCTGTCCTACTCATATAGTGTGCATGCCTGCCTGTGCCTGATCTCCATGGCACCACCACTCCTCTGTCCACCCATCATTGTAACTATCCTACCACCTCTGCCTCCACTGGGGGACATGTATTCCCATTGTCTGCCACCAACTGTTTTTCTGGCACTTTACATTGCCAACACCCTGTGCTGTGGTACAGCTGCCCCACCATGTTTGTCATCGGTACTGGCAGGCACATGGGATGCCCGCAGATATGGCAGGTCCAGCGGCTCCCACTTCTCCCTCCTTCACTCACCTGTTCATTGCCTTTCCTGAGTGCTCTATCTAGTGTTAGGGCTACATCTGTCTCTGTTCCGCACAGGTCATGCATGTCATCCTGAGGCACCTTGCAGTCCCTAGGGCACACTAACCTAGGACACCATAACCTTGTTAGGCCACCTTAACCTATGGTTCCATAGCCCAGGGTGCCTTCTGCAGTGCCTTGTCCAAGGGTGGCTAATATGGCGCTTAGCCTAGGAGGCCCTATAGGGCGCCTTATGAGGCACCTTGCAGGGCACCTTACTAGGCACCTTATAAGGCACCTTACATGGCACCTTACATGGCACCTTATAAGGCACCTTACTAGGCACCTTACATGGCACATTACTAGGCACCTTACATGGCACCTTACTAGGCACCTTATAAGGCACCTTACTAGGCACCTTACATGGCACCTTATAAGGCACCTTACTAGGCACCTTACTAGGCACACCTTATACGGCACTTTACATGGCACCTTATACGGCACCTTATACAGCACCTTGCTATGCACCTTATACAGCACCTTACTAGGCACCTTATAAGGCACCTTACAGGGCACCTTATCTGGTACCTTACATGGCATCTTATATGGCACCTTATACGGCACCTTACTAGACACCTTATAAGGCACCTTACAGGGCACCTTACTAGGCACCTTACAGGGCACCTTACTAGGCACCTTACATGGCACCTTACTAGGCACACCTTATACGGCACTTTACATGGCACCTTATACGGCACCTTATACAGCACCTTGCTATGCACCTTATACAGCACCTTACTAGGCACCTTATAAGGCACCTTACAGGGCACCTTATCTGGTACCTTACATGGCATCTTATATGGCACCTTATACGGCACCTTACTAGACACCTTATAAGGCACCTTACAGGGCACCTTACTAGGCACCTTACAGGGCGCCTTATAAGGTGCCTTGCAAGGCGCCTAACAAGGCGCTTTGCAAGGCGCCTTATAACACTCGTTAGTCTAAGGCGTCTTTTAACGCGCGTTAGTTGTCAGCTTGCTGTAACGATGTACTGCCCATGCCTTTATATGGGCATCTCTACTTTACCGCGGAACCTACCGCGAATGACATTACCTCAGTTTAGTAAACATACCCCTTGGTCTGGTACAGCTTCAAGCTTCAACAAGGTTGCCAGCAATTCCCTGTCATTAAGGACAGACTTACCAGCCCTAGTTTTCTTCCACTGTGTGCATGGATGTTTAGTGCTCCATTGTTTAAAGAAAATCAAAACTACAGGTCCATGTAGATGGAAGAGTAAAACCAGGACTGGATTAGCCCATCTCTTATGCAGAGCCCTCTAGTTACCTACTATAAGGAATAAGAATTTTGACCATTTCTGTTTTTGAACTTACATCTCTAAGCAATGGATGTTTGTGGTCCGTGATTTACCCAGTGATCAGTGCTGCAGACCCCATAATGCATCAGGATGTGTTTGTCAGGCATCTAGAGCCTACCTAATGTCTCCCTCCTGAAACTCGGTAACTTGGCAGCTTTGCTTATGATATGGCACTATAGGTACCTCCTAATTCTCAAGGGTCATAAACAGATTTGGACTGCAGAAGAACCACAATGAGTAACAAGTAAATTTGCCTGCATTTACATCCAGAAACTGCTTCATTTGCATAGATTGCATATCCTGAAAAACAGCCCCATTTGTGGTCCTCAAGGGCTGAAATCGTGTAGCCCTGCTTTATGCCATGGATAAAAATAAACTCCTTCACCTCTTCTCCTGAAACAATGCCAATGCCCTTATCCTAACAGATTCATACCCAAAGCATCGTTCTGTATTGCATTTCATATTATTATGTTAAGCTACCATGAAGCAGTGCTGTTTAACTGAATTCAGGCTGTTTTACTGGAGTCACAAACACGTAGTCTTTCCCTTTCAAGTTAATAACTTGTAGTCTGTAATCCAAACAGCTGGGCCTTTGTGTATTGGGCTTCTGTAAATTTAGATCTGTCACAGAGCAGTAAGAGAACAAGCTCTGGCATCACAGAAATGTTTCCATCCCCTGCACTTTTATTCCTGGATCGATCTGAGTTCCACGTGCTGGACCCTGAATAGTTCCAGGTCACGTTCAAGTTCATATATCAGGTTTATAATAAGCTTTGAAATGCTCACTATGGCATTCAAATTAGCAATTCCTTAATGCGTAAGACATTACTGCTAGCATTTCTTGCATAAGGACTAGGAGAAATCTGCACTGCCAAAGCTGCAAAGTCCAAAGCAGCTACTGAGAACTCAGTTGCAAGAAGAACAGCCACACAAATTGTCAGCCGTGTCTTTTATTTGTTATGTCCTCCCCGGGTGAGATATGAATCATGCATATGTTTTACATGTAACACAATGTTAGTAGTTCTTGTTGATATATTGCTCTGTGTTCTGTTATCACAGCCAGCCTTGTTTTATTTCATACATCAGCACAATCCATGGCTTACTGGCAGTAGTCCTTTTCACAGTGAATATATTCTTTGTTGGGCTAGTTTCCTTATTAAGAAACACTGTGACAACACTACAGGATTTATAGGATGCAGCATAATAATTTTACTGGTTTTGATATAGGAGCTTTGTGGGAAACTGTCTGTGGATTTTGACGTTTACTGACCTGGTTACACTTGCTTCCCATTCTATCTATCGTACATCAGCAGCTGAGTTTAGAGCCCATGTTACAAGTGGGATCATTCATATCTCACCCGGGGAGGACATAACAAATAAAAGACACGGCTGACAATTTGTGTGGATGTTCTTCTTGCAACTGAGCTCTCAGTAGCTGCTTTGGACTTTGCAGCTTTGGCAATGCAGATTTCTCCTAGTCCTTATGCAAGAAATGCAAGCAGTAATGTCTTACGCATTAAGGAATTGCTAATTTGAATGCCATAGTGAGCATTTTGCATGTTACAAGAAATGCAAGCAGTGCATGTTACAAGTGAATGTTTGTGCTCTTGAAATTAAGTAATTTGGATATTCCATGTGGCCCACAAACCACCAATCATAGCTTACAATAGTGAAACTAATATCCTGGCATGAGTTTGCTCCTATATGTAAAAGGGGCCACTGAGTGGCTATACAACAAGTTTTTGGGGGAGGGGGGAGATTAGCCCAGACATTTCTTTCTGCTCCTTTGGGCTCTAATCAGAATCAATGCATGATGCCATGAGCCTTCATTTGCAAATACCTTTGGGGGGGGTCCCCTTTTTATCCTCCTTCCAATTTTGTCCAGGTAAGATAGTGGAAGGCTTCATCCAGGAACCATAAACCAAGGCTTCCTCGGGATCTCAATTATCAGAGACCTTAAGTCTAGCAACTCACTGGAACTCCCTCTTCCAAGGACCTCCAATGCTGTCTCTACCTGGAGAGCAGATGCCGGACCCAGGAACTGGAGCCAATTATTCCACATGGATGGCATATTGCACTTGCCACAGGGTCACCAAGCCAGTCTCATACAACCATTTAAAGGGGATAGTTACTAAGGTGTGCTAATATTAACAAACATCATTCGTTAACCTACATTATTGGTAACTAGGTCCAATTGGATAATATGGGCCTGCGCTAAAATAATGCACATTGTTGGTGAATTAAGGTGCATTAACATGTCTAGCAGCCAAAGTCACGCGTTCTAAAGCGCTTCTTATCTATTACATGGCATCTGCCCAGAATAATTTTCTATACAAACAATTCTGCATTCAAGGGGATTGGAACCTGGAATGACAGGACAAGAATTCACATACTAATTACTTTCTTGCTACTGAGAGAAACAATCAGCAAAACAAATATGATTATTACCCTAGCAATCTATTTCTTCTTTGTTATGAAGACAAGCCAAAAGCCAGGTTTTAATATATTGCTTATAAATGTATGAGAAGACGGCAGTGCAACAAAGTAGGCTTCTAAGAGGTTTTAACACCCTTAACTGGCTAAGACCTCTTTGGCAGAAAAATGTTTTAAGAGAGACTAATGCATTGTCCATCTCCTTTCTAGACATTTCCAGTGGCAATGACGGAGCTGGTAAGTTGAAGTCTGATCTTCCCTCAGTCACCAGTGAAGGTCCAACCTGGGGTTTTCCAGCTGTGCCCTGTTCTCTAGTTAGCAGAGAATTCAGTTTGGGGTATACGTATTGTACAGAGAGCTGCTAACTTATATGTACTGCAGCCACTAAAAAGCAAACAAAAGTTCCCCTATTTACTACAACTCATTGTAATAATTTTAAAGTATTTCATTTACAAAAGGCAAGTGATTGAGAATATACACTGAGTATTAAAGTTGCACTCAAACAAAGCAGTAGCTCCTTTGGGTAACTTTCATCCACTGGGACTTTATATCTTTTTGGCCTGATCCATTCCTCCTATGGGATTCCAACTCAGTTGGAACTGACCTCTACAGAGATACTAGGCCATAAACCTTCATCTGCAACTGCCCATTGTACAATATCCCCCTCTCCAGGCGTCTAGACTGTGCCTCCTTCTGGAACCCGGAATGTATACACCTGGAGGTCAGTACTGGAAAGCTCTGATGCAGTCAGTGCTGGGGTAAATCCAAAAGGTCCTTTAAAAAAAAGTGTGGGTCACTTGAACAGATGATTTATATGTCCAAACTTATCGTATGATGAAAATTAGCCATCCAAAACGGAAGCAGAATTTGGGACATTTTGATGGCAGCAGCCATCTAACCTAAATATCTCAATTGTGATATTTGGCTGCTAATGAACAACATACTGAAAGACACGTCTTTCGGAATGTAGAAAATATAGAGATATTCGCCACCACTGCTTAAAGGGATCACATTGCTGGATACACATAGGAAATGAAACCATCTAAGATTTTTCAAATTCTATGTTCTCCATGTGGCTGAATATTGACATTATGGAGTCTTCCCATGAGGTATTGGTTGTGCAATGACTGAGACTTCCTCCCATCCCACTCCTCCTCCTACTAGAGCATCCCCAGCCCCTGTCAGCACAAACAATAGGAGCCAAGCAAGGTGAGAAAACTCAAACCTATCACATGACGGCGCACCATACGTGCTATGGAACCACCAGGCCAGTCCTACACATACAACAACTTTTAAATCCTCTTATCTTCATTCTGCCCGCTTCCGTTCTCAATTTTTCTATGGTAATGAGAGCAAGCCACAACCCAGGTGTTCATGGATTGCTTACACGTGTACAAAAAAGATAAGTCCCCAGTCAATTCAAGGAGCAGAAGCGAGGCTTGGCAGTGGATTCCAGGTTCCCCCCTCCCCCCCTTTGCAGTGAGCAGCAATGCCATGGATCCACCAGGCCAGTCCCCTATTGCAAAGTTTTGAGAAATCTAGATTTTCCCTAGTATTTCATGTATGAATTATCTTTCAAATGATGCCTTTCTGCACCTAAGTAGTGGGTCCTTGGTTTGGTCCCCGGGGTCTTGCAAATATTCTTGGTTTTGACTGTCTCTCTTCTCCAAGTTTCCTTACAGGACCTTCACGAATCATTGCAAATTTTTCTGCGTTTTACGGCTTTAATGTTGCACTAAATGCATCTGACAGTTTAATCTCAAGGGCTCATTTAAATATGCTACAGCTAGTGTTGAGCATCACCTAATTAACATGCTGCTGCAGGGACCTCGGTGCTGATCTTCAGTGAGGCTGTGCACACATATTATCCCAAAGAATATAAGTTGTCCTTATGAAATCATTCTTTCCAAACCAATGTGCCAGAGCTGCCAAACATTTTATTACTGTTCTAATTCATGTAGAATTCAGATTATCAATATTGTTTATGCTCCTGTGAAGTAGGCAGACCTCATGGATCTCTTGTTTATGATAGAACGGAACCAGTTTAATAATTGCTCCTATAATTAACTACTTAAGCAGTCAAATGCTTTGTCTTCTAGAACATAGGGGTAGAACAAATACCACTTTCTGCTACTCAGCCAAAGTACAGTTGTAACTATTATTTGTCAAAAATGGATCTAAAGAGCTTCAGATGGTTAATATTTGAGTAAAAATCAAAGACTATTGAGCCAATAATAGAAGGGATGTATGGGGGAGTTTATTTAAAGGGGGGATAGTCAAAGGCTTTTACATGGTTTGGAGACTGCTGAATATATCAGCCCCTATAAGTTTAGCAGCCACCATTAAATGTATAAGGCCCCTATGCCTGAATTTTCAGTGACACTATCTATATAGTGCCATGGAAAATTCCTTTGAAATACTCCAGCACTAGCCAGATAGTACCGAGGTAGAGAGAGGGCATTTTGCCTAGCTGTATCGCTGTTGGTGATATTCAGCCACTATCCATATAGCTAAGCAGTTTAATTTAGGAAAACTTTTTTCTGTCCTAAATTAAATCACTCGGCCATAGGTAGGGGGTCACTTTATAAGAGGGTGCCTAGATTAAGTGGGCAGGTCAACGTCTGTTTTACACTTATTTTATGAAGACACATAGGTGCCTATGTGGCTTTATAAAATACTGGTGCTAATCCTTCTGAAATGCACCTACATTGCAGGCTAGGACTTTATGCCTGTTCAAGAGCAGGTATACAAGCTAGTGCATAGTTTGGAAAATATGGAGCACGTTTACTAGAGCGCATTACCCAGGAAGTGCCCTGTTATTGCGCATTTTTGGCACCACACTAAAACGTGGCACGGAGCCTTGTGCTAAAAAAGTGCTCTACCCTTCTAGCACATGTCTGGGCGGCGACTGGGCAAGGTATGGGTATTGTTTATGTTTATGTTTATTGAATTTGATATACCGCTCAGACCCAAAAGGCATAGAGCGGTTTACAATATTACATCATTCAGGGAAAACAAAGAAAAGAACGCCATTTATAAGATAGGACAGAGTAGAGGACAGAGACAGTCAAACAGATAAGAGGAAGAGAAGGACATGGCACAACACGTTACCCTGATACATAGGTAGGGCATCAATACATCATCAAGGACTCCAGATACAGATGCCACGGACCAACGCCTAAGGGCCACGCCAAAGGGCCCTCTGGCGAGGCCCTCAGGCGCGGGCCCGCAAGGCGCGGGCGCGCCCTGGTAACGGCGGTTTTTAAGCCGTTGGGCCCCGATGACGGAAGGCGGGCTCTGAGAGGAAGGGGGGAGCTCCTGCTCTCACCCCCGTCAAACGCGCTGCTGATCCTGGGCCCTGGCAATGGCGGTTTTTAAGCCGTTGGGCCCCGATGACGGAAGGCAGGCTCTGAGAGGAAGGGGGGAGCTCCTGCTCTCACCCCCGTCAAACGCGCCTTGAAAGCTCACGCTGCTGGTGCTTGGTGAGGATCAACTACAACTAGCCTAATGGGTGTCAACAGTTGCTCCCTGCAGCAATATTAACATGGCCAGCTGTGCGAAATCCAGGGGGATGGCGTTCCATGACCCCTGCATCTAGCCCAAACCCATGGCCCTATGTGCCTAAATCGTGGCTCTGCCCATACCCCAGCCATAATCTGCCCCATGCATGCTTAAAAGGGTAATTTTATAAGGGGGTGCTCAGTTAAAGCAGGTCATAAGATGCTTATGCTAAGCCCAGTTTATAAAATAGTAATGTAGGTGGCTTAACACGTCTTACATTGCAGGCATGGCAAGAGTTAGAATATATGCCCACACTTACATTTTTCAAGTCCCCATGTAAATTATAGCTTTATAAAATCAATACGCGCAAACTCCGCCCATGTGCACTGACTGGCAAAATGCACACCTTGAGACCAAAAGCGTGTACTCTTTTGCCAGCTGATATTTTATAAGAGCACATTAATGCATGCATGGGCCATATGTCACTACAATCCCTTTGTATCCCGCATTTGGATTGGATATAAGACATTGCAAGATCATTTTCCAGCAAAAATAGTTCACAGTAACTCAAAAGAAAAATCAAATGAACAAATTTATATATAGTGCTCTCCATATATATTCATCTCTGTCGCCTATCTGTACGCAGGGCTGATTATACAGATTTGTTTAAATGTTGAAGCTGGCACTCCTCCCCTTCACAATCCAGCAAAGGGTTTCATGCCAAAGGAGCCCCCTTCCTCCCCTCAAGATGATATAGGGGCTCCATACCCCAAGGTTCTCCTCCTTCTCCCTTCAAGGATAGCATACGGGTTCTGTTATCTGATGTCCCACCTCCTACTACCCCCAAGAAATGATGCAAGCAGCTTCATGACCTGAAGTCCTTCTGCCAGGTCACCTTTCTACTGCCTAACGTGTCTAGTGGCACCAAGGAGTGTTTGGAACAGGAGAGATTCCCAATCCCTTCTGCTCTACTCACGTCACTGAGCAAAATGACAATGGTTAACCTGATGTACTCCATGCTTTTTTCAAAGACTTTCACTTGCCAATATATTGAACCATCCTACGATGGAACATTCTGTGTCTGGGAAGATGCTATGCCTCATTGGTTGAGGTGCTCCATTGGTTGAGGTGTCTTTTGAAAAGCAGTAGCTTTTCTGAAAGTGACATTTTTAAAAAGTGCTACCAGGTCTGCTATAAAAATGGCTGATGTATGGTGTGCTGAAGTTTCTGCATCAATGGAAAACCCAGGCCGGGATTTTTCCCTTCCCAAGAAGGATAGAGATTCAGTGCAGAGCTGGAGAATTTCCTTCTCAAGTAGTCATAGTAAACATGGTGCCCTGGAAGCACATAGAGGGTGAACATTGAGTTGATTATCTTCATTCGTGGGACTTGGGAGGAGATCAAGTGTGGGACCGTAGGTGTGGATAATGAGAACAGGGATTCAGGAGTAAATATGCAGTAAGCATAGGGATGAGGATCCCCCCAGACTCTGGCAATAAAGAGAAAGTGAATCTAGGGGATCTCAGAGTAGAAAACAAGAGAGTAGAAGAGTGAAAATCCTTTCCTCGGGCCCCTGGAACAGCAAGAGAATGTGAGTGTGCCCAGGAGATGAAAGCAAAGACAAATGAAATTTAAAAAATACTTGTTAAACATTGTTCCAGCCTAATTCCAGTGTCCATAATAATCAGTCAAGCACATTAAGAGCCCGATATTCTTCTGGGCAGGCTATGTGCCGTGTTAGTGCATAGCCCTGCCCACCGACCCTTAAACCAGGATATTCAATGCCAGGGGTCATATGTGGCCCTGGCACTGAATATCTGGGTATTGCCACACAACCCAAAAGCCGCTAAAGCTAACAGGGCAGCAGCGATATTGCATGCGACTCGGTTAGTGCCTGCGCCATAAAGATAGGCAAGAGTTTCCTCGTCTATCTTTTTGGCACAGAGCACTAACCGGGCAGCATGCAATATCGCTGCTGCCCAGTTATCTCATGCCCCCACCTCCGCTCTGGCCAGGAACACCCCCAATACATCCCAATTCTAGCCGTATAGCATTGGGGCACGTAGGAGACATAGATGGGGATATTCAACGGCACTACCCGTGTATGTGCAGTTGAATGTCCCCATCTAAGGCATTTACAAAGTTTATTAGTCTGTAAACCGTGTAAATGCCCTTCGAATATCGGGCCTATAATCTTTAGAGAGAAAATCTCCTCAAACATCAGGTCAGAGAATACAAAAGCCAGGACCATGTGGTAGACCTCGATGTACACTTGCAATTGGAAATCATGTGTAACATTGGTGTGCGCATAGGAACTGTTTCTTGGAGTCACCTGTGTTTATATGAAAATTCCGGAGTACCACAGAGACAAACAACTTGGTTCATCGAGGTCTTTTTCCATAGACAGAGAATGAGAGTAAAGTCTCAGTGAATTGGACCCTCAAATTGAATCTGTTTGTGACAGCAAAAGAGCAGCCGTGCATTTTCAGTTTGTGTTCACTGCTGGAGAGGAAGGAGAAAGTGAGAATGTGAAGCTGATGTGTAAATACAGAGAACAAGACCTGCCAGAGAGATTCTGGGCTTGGTATTCAGAAGCACTTACAGTGCCTTGTGAAAGTATCTATCCTCTCGGTGTTTGTCCTGTTAAAATGGAGTTTTTGGTGATAGCATTGTGATATACACAACATGCCTATGACTTTGAAAGTGCTAAATTTTCTTTATTGCGGCACAAACAATAGTTAGAAAAAAAAATCAGGAGCATAAATATGTATTCAACCCCCGATGTCAATAGGTTGTAGAGCCACAGTTTGCTGCAATTACAGTTGCAAGTCTCTTGGGATATGTCTCTATTAGCTTAGCACATCTAGCCACTGGGATTTTCACCCATTCCTCAAGGCAAAACTGTTCCAACTCCTTCAAGTTAGATGGGTTGTGTTGGTGTACAGCAATCGTCAAGTCATGCCACAAATTCTCAATTGGATTGAGGTTTGGGCTTTGACTAGGCCATTCCAAGATATTTTAATGTCTCCCTTTAAACCAGCTTTAGCAGTATGTTTAGGGTCATTGTCCTGCTGGAAGGTGAACTTCCATCCCATTCTCAGATCTCTGGCAGATTAAAACAGGTTTTCCTCAAGCATTGCCCTTTATTTAGTGCCATCCATCATTCCTTCAATCCAGACCATTTTGCCTGTCCCTGTCGATGAAAACCATCCCCACAGCATGATGCTGTCACCACCATGTTTTACTGTAGCAATGGTGTTCTTGGCGTGATGGGTTGGGTTTACGTCACACATGGGTGTTTTCCCATGATAGTCCAATCATCTCATCTGACTAGAGAACCTTCTTCCATGTGTTTTGGAGGTCCACCACATGCTGTTGTGCAAACTCCAAATGTGCTTTCTTTAAGCAATGTTTTTTTTCTGGCCACTCTTCCATAAAGGCCCACTCTGTGAAGTCTATGGCTTAAAGTGGTCTAATGGACAGATACTTCCATCTCCGCTGTGGATCTTTGCAGCTCCTTCAGTGTTATCCTTGGTGTCTTTGTAGCATCTCTGATTAATGCCCTCCTTGCCTGGTCTGTGAGGTTTGGTAGGCAGCCTTCTCTTGTCAGGCTCGTAGTGGTGCCATACTCTTTCCATTTTGTTATAATGGATTTAATGTTGCTCTGTGGGATATTCAGAATGTGGGATATGTTTTTTATAACCCAACCCTGATCTACACTCCTCTACAACTTTATCTCTGACCTTTTTGGAGTGCTCCTTGGTCTTCATGTTACTTGCTTAGTGGTGTTGCAGAGTCAGGGGCCTTTCAGAACAGGTATATTTATGACTGATCATGTGACACAGATTGCATACAGGTGGATCCTAATCAACGAATTATGTGAGTTTTGTGGTTAATTAGTTGGACCAGATCTTTTTGGGGGGTTTCATAGCAAAAGGGATGACTACATATACACTCACGACTTTTCAGTTTTGACTTTTTTTAATGATATATACAAGATATTTTTTTGTCATTCCACTTCACCAATTTGGTCTAAATTGTTAGATCCATTACCTAGCATCCAAATGAACTTCTAGTTTCATTCCAGGTTGTACATAATGCGACAAAACAGGAAAAACCCCGAAGGGACGAATACTTTTGCAAGGCACTGTACAAGCCTCTCCTTTCATTTTCAGTGGCAGCATTTGGATAGCGCCACTCAATACCATCCTGACCAGCCTGGCACTGTTTAATGCCTGGGCAGAGCATGGGTGATCCTGGAAATTATCTGAAGAACGTGTTTCATATCACTGCTCTCTGGATAAGGCATTCTCACCACCCCCCGTCATTAAAATACATGACACAACTATAATCCTCAAAGACGAGATAAAATACCTTGGGGTTATCCTTGATCGCACACTAAACATGGACTCATTCATAAAGCACACGACAAAGAAAATATACTAGAAACTGAGACTACTAAAGCAGCTCCACCCACTCCTTCACCCGAACGACTTTAAATCAGTACTTAAAGCAATTGTCACCCCTCACTTTGACTATGCAAACTCCATACTCCACGGATTGCCTAAGCAAACAATACGACCTCTACAAACTGCACAACATATAGCTGCCAGAATAACAGCGAATGTCAATCCAACGGACCATATAACCCCAATACTAGCGGACTTACACTGGCTCCCTATACATTACCGCACCCAGTACAAAATAATCCTAACAACTTTTAAACTTACTAATGACATTTCCCCATCCCACCTGTCCTCTCTCATCACCAGCGAAAAGACCCTCGCACTCAACGAGACTGTAATCAAAACAAACTGACAACAGTGCCAGACTTCAGAAAGTAAAAAAAAATCACAAATAACAGAGCATTTACCCACTGCGCCCCCACTCTGTGGAACAAACTCCCAGCTAGCCTAAGAGCCACCAAAGATCTATCCACCTTCCAAAAAAACCTTAAAACCTACCTTTTCATTGAACACTTTGGCTCTGTTACATAAAATCCTAACTTCACACAGGACTGCCCCACTGATTTAGTTAGTTCACTCGCAGTTTGATCACATCAATAACACAAGACAAACTCACAATGTATATAGTTAAAACACCTTGTTTTATTGTTATAACTGTACATAGTTGATAATGTTCCAAACTGTACATAGTTATATCGTTCCATGTAAAATAAATTTGTATATGTTGTACAATTCATTGTTGTTCCCTGTAAACCGCAATTGATCTTTAGGAAATTGCGGTATAAAAATGTAAATAAAATAAATTGATAAAATAAATTGACATGTAACCCTGCTACCCATGTAAATGCCTTAACCAGGATTTTCCAAAGACACCTACATGGGTCGTGCCTTTGGAAAATCCCGGTTAAGTCCCTAACGTGCCCAGATGCTATGTGGTTAGGTAGGTATCAGCAATTGTCGATGCTGCCCAGATAACCCTCGGTGCCTTAAAGATAGGTGAGGTTTTCCCTCACCTATCTTTAAGGCGCTGGGGCTAACCAGATAGCATTGAAAATTTCTGCGACCCACTTAGCCTTGGCGGCTGCCAGCATGTCCAACCAAACCCAGATTTTCACTTCAGTCGCTGGGGAAGTGAATATCCGGGCTAAGGGGGTTGGTGGGCAGGCCATGCACCGACGTGTCATATAGCCTGCCTAAATGAAAATCAGGCCCTAGGTGAATGGACAAACATTTTTTATTTATATTCTCTTATATACTGTGTTATTCTGCATCAGTGTGGTTTACATTGAACAGGGCATTATAACTTGGAGATAACTATTTTACAGGGAACATGGGCTATGGAGGGTTAAGTGGCTTGCCCAAGACCACAAGGAGCACCTGTGGGACTAGAAACCCCAATCTTTCTGGCCCAAGGTTGCTGTCCTCTAGTGGGATTTGAACCTCTGACCTTCTGGTCTGAAGTACCTTGCCCCAACCACTAGGCCACTCCTCCACTCTGCTTAATCTTCATTACCATAAACATTTAATCTTCATTACAAAACAATCTTCATTACCAGGTATTAGACAGATCTTCAAGACATTTAACAGGTCTGCACCATATGATCTATCTATGTCATATGAATCCTATATCTATAGTATCTGAGCAAGAGGTGCCCATATTCACATTCACGCTTATTCAATCCTGAACGTAGATCCCCTCTGTACGTCTGGTCTGAACCGGATGTACAGAAGGGATCGCGATTCTGATCCTGCAGGGCACATCTAGTCCCACGGGATCAGAATCACGAACAGTCCTGTATGTGCAGGCTGGGACTACGATTCAGCCTGGCCCCCACATACAGGGCCATACCCGGCTAACTCAGTGAAGGCTCTTCAATGGATCCACGGCACTATGGCATCATGTTGCCATGGCACCATGTTGTCTTGTTGCCATGGCACCACGGCTCCATTGAAGAGCCGCAATGCCGACCACCGGACTTCAGGGCTTCATTCCCCGCAACCCAACTCCTGATCCGGCCTCCTAAGGCCAGGGTCGGGCTGTGGGGAATGCCTTCTGGCCCCTCCTGCCCCTTCCATGCCCCAGGCCACCGGAAAAGAGATGTGCAGGGAAGTTATTCCACTTCGGAGGTGGAATAACTTTTCCGCACATGTCGCTGGCCCTGGACATACAGGGTCGATATTAGGATCGGACCTGTATATCCAGGGCCAGCGACCACCCACCGCCCGCCCAGACTCTGCCCCCGAGCCACCCCCATCTAACTTTCCCGCACACCCGGCTGAGAAGATAGATGCAGCGGGGGACTCCATCCCCGCTATTCGTGGCACAGAATTGGGCCCATTGTGAAAACCAAAAAATGCCATCCCTTGACAGAGTGAATTCCCACCAAAAATCAACACAATTTTTTGTTGGACTGAGTGAATGTGAGGATTCAGCCCCTATCATTAACAATGTCCATTTTAATCAAACTTTGCAGTAAAAGAACGAACAGTATGGTTTATAACGTTAGAATGTCAACTTATCTGAGTTCACTTTCACAAAACATTTCCTGTCCCGATATTGCAATTGCCGAGGGTGTTGATTTTTGGTGGAAATTCATTTTGTCAAGGTTTACATTTTTTGGCTTTCAGATTGTTTATGGCATTTTGGCCTTACCCTTTGTGGCCTAGAGGGAGTTTTTGGTTTTACGGCATATTCACATCGTAGCAAAAATCCGATGCATACACTGGCGCCACAGGCGTTTCACGCCCTCGGGAGTTTCGTCAGGGAATAGCCAACGTTTATATCTAAATCCAGCAAAGGAATCAGAAAGGCATTTAATTTCAGCAGGGGCTTCCTCATAGAGGTAAATATAGAAGCTTCAAATCCGGGGCATTTCTGAAAGAAATTGTTCCCTGTAAAGAAACTTCTGTTGAGGTGAAATGCCTTTGTGGTTCCTCGATTGATTCAAAGAGAAGTTCTAGTTATTCCCTTTATGAGGAAGCCCCAGCTGAAGTTAAATACCTTTGTGATTTTCCAGGCCAAAGTAACCTGCATGTTCATTTATAGTCCAGACATATTACTGTCTCACTGTTGCACGTCTTTATCTGAAATGGCCGGCAGGGACGAGTATGTTCCATAACATAGATGCCCCCCTTCTAAAATACCCCAGCCGGTACGTCCAAATAGTCGGTTCTACAATTGTGGAATTTGGGGATATCCACATTTCTGAAATGATCTACAACCATGCACGTATCCAGCCTTGCTATCCGTCACCAGATCCAGTAACTAGGAAATTCATCTTTCGGGGAGGGCGATAGAGCATTTTCAGAACGCAGTCACACGTGCTCTTCCCTGGTGTTCAAGATGTCCCAGAGTGCTCCTAGATGGCCCTTCTAAAATCCCACTTCACATCTTAATCACACACCCCAGGACAACCCTGACTTGCCCTCTCCTCCTGTTAACCATTAACTTTAGGCTGGGCATCAAGCTGAATTGTGAAAATTTTACCCAAAATTTTGAAGTTGACAATTTATCCAGTTAACTCACAAAATTGGATAAATCATTTTGAATATCAGCCCCTATCTTCTCAACACATCCTAACTCTTTTTCTTGACTATCCCTCCTGATGATGGGGCTATGATTAAAGATAAGAGTGGCCCCTTTCCTTTTCATCATACAAGGGGTCATTTTAGAAGCCCTGTTCATGAGCTGGACATCTGAAAATGGGCACTTAGGCATGCAAATAATGAAGACGTCCCCTCATTTTAGAAAGCTGAATATATATGCATCCCTGGCCCGAGAACATCCATGTAGCATGGTGGAGTGGAGGTGTGACCTGGGCCGAGCAAGGGAGATGCACATTGGGGTGCAATTTCAGAACAGCTCAAGCGCATTAGGCCCTGGTTGGTGAGGTGTCCATGCCTAAACCTGCTCCTGACCACAAATAAGATGCCAAAAAGTGCTCATTTCATGGCTGCAGTGCTTCCAAGGGGAAGAGCAAAATACGCTTACATTGCCACAGTTATTATTTCCTGGACAAAGAAATCTGCACGTAAATACCTACTCCAAGCATATGACTTGCCTGCCGCCCCCCATCTGAGTACCTGAAATAGACAGCTGGGATGAGCTTGCAATTTCAGATAACATAGTCGCCCCCTTCTGAAATACCCCAGTTGACATGTCCAAGTACCCATGTCTGAGCCCGTGCAATTCGGGAATGTCCACATTTGTGAAATGCACATACCTGGCCTTGCTATCTCCAGAACTGGTTACTGGGATGTTCATTGCTCATGGTAGAGACGGAGTGATTTCAGACAGCACTTACACGCACTTCCCTTCATTGCTACCACGATCCCAGATTTTTGGACGTTCTGCTCTGGACGTCCCAGATTCATCCTGGATGTCCCTTCTAAAATGCCACTTATAGTGCTTCTTGAATTCACATATTCACTGTTCATCTATAAAACTGAAACTGGATGGTAGCTGTAATGCTAATAGCATCTGATTCACAATTCTAGCCAAAATACGCCAAGAAAACATGCCCAATGAAGAAACTAGGCTATTCAATTATGACCAAAAAAACCCTAAATTATGTCTGTCTCTTAACATTTTAATGATGTCAACCAGCTGTTGCTCTTCTGCAAATCAAAATAGAAGGGAGGAGATGGATGACACCACTGAAGCAAACCAGTGGGGATCCCAGTCCCTGCTGGCCACAGAAGCACCAGACTGGAGGTGCAGGACCTGTCCAAAGAGAGAGCAGCGTTGGCGTCGGCTGATTCATATTATTGTAAATAATATTATTGATTATTGATTCATATTATTGTAAATAATATTTTGTACATAGTTATTTATTTATTAGTTTCCCAGTTCCTATGTTACTTATATACCCACTTATTCTCGTTCTATGTAATCTGTTACCTTGTTCTATGTTCTTTGTAAACAGTTGTATAATACTGTCACTTATGTTACATGTAAACCGTCTTGAATTGTAGAAAGACGGTATATAAAAACTGTTAAATAAATAAATAAATAAATAAATAAATGTCTCTCTTCTCTCTCCCCATCAGCTGCCGATATCAGTTTCATCATTAAAAGCCAGCAGCCACGGCACCTCAGCCTGCTTCTTCCCCTGCAGTCTTTGGTCCTGAGCTGCAGGGGAAAAGGAGGCAGCCTGAAGTGCTGCTGCTGAATTTAAATTACCCAATTGAGGTGGGCAACCAATGGGGAGGGGCAGGAGAGACACAGGCTGTTCCTGCCCATGCATTTGATTTTCCTTCCAGCAGTTGTCTGTTTCCAGCAGTGTTTTGCTACTCTGTGTACTGGGTGGGGCCTATCCAATCCCATCTGTGCCCCCTATAAAGCTTTAATAACCACTGGGGAGGTGGAAATGGGATGAGGAGATCTACTTGCTGTGAAGATAAATATACAGAGTGATTCTATCCCCAAAATAAAATTGACAGATATCTCTTAACAAATCCCTCCCTCACCCAAACATATAAATGCCCCTTGCCGCAGATATGTGCACACATGTACATCCCAAAATGTTCCAACCAAACACACACAAAGCCACATCCTCTCTCCATGTCTGAAACCCAGCCTTCTCTATTATAAAGCTGAATGAACTGAAAATGCATCTACAGGTATTCACAATACTAAAACGCAGATAAATTCCTATTTTCAATACCCTCTTAAACCACCGAATCGCCTGAGAAATAAACACCTAAATTCACCCAGGTTGATATTCAAAGCTCTTAATCAGTCAGCTAAGGGCATTGACTTCCATCTTCAGTGGCACTATCTTCACAGACTGCCCCGACACAGTCCAGTTAGGGCAGAAGTAGTCCATAGGCAGTGCAGGGGGGGTGCTGACACTTGCCTGGTTAGCGCAATTTTCAGCAGCCATATCCGTACAACTTCAGCCACATGAAAAGCTGGCCTAAGTTGCAGTTCAGACAAGAGATATTCAAAATTGCACTAACTGGACAAATGTCGATACTTGCCTAATTAGCATCGCTGAGCCCAGATAGGCTGTTGCACCGCAGAATAGCCTGCCAATATTTAAGTGCCACGGCTGACCAAGTGACCCAAGACTGCCATGATAAACACTGGTCTGGACCATTTATTCTCATATCCCACACATGGAGCCTCCAGCAGTTTGAATGAAATCTCTCATCAACCCAACACAAACTACATTTCTCTCAGAAGGTCTTTTAGTATGGAAAATGCCCCAAACCCCCTTTCTGGTACTATACTGCAGCAATGTAACAACTTCCTTTAACTCCCTCTGTCTTTTCTACAAGGAATCTTTATAACTATTTCCTTGAAGTTCCTCCTTTTAAGTTGCAAGTTGTTCCTCATAAACTCTTAAGAGTACCTAATTTCTGTAAGTGCCCTTGGTAACTCCATGCATCATGATCCACAGGTCTTTCCCACTTCTAGCCACCTCTCTTCATTCATTTAGAGATTTATTTCTATCCCATCTATCGTAAATTGTCTAAGTGGGTGACAGCATTGATATACGTAACAAGAGAATACATTAAAACAAAGATCAATCTATGACCTTCAAATCCTAAGGATATACTGTCATGATTAAAAGATGTTTTCATTTCTTTTGAAATTGTAAATAATGCTTTTCTGAATGCAAGTCCCAGGGCAAACTGTTCCAGGATTTAGGGCCCTGCTTTGGCCATTTAGAGCATGAGTAAGGCTTAGAACAAGATGTGGTTACTTATTAAGTATTTCTTTGGAGGAGGTTTATATCAATATTTGTCTGGGATGCTTCACATGCTTAAGTGTTTAACGTAATGTTTTGCTTAAGTGGAAAAACACGATAATTAAGGCTTATCTGAGAACATATACTAGTTATGGCAAATCTGTTCCGATTGTAATGCAGCCCTTTAAATGCTTGATTGAATTTAATCTTTGGTAACTGGCATCCTTTGTGTGGGGGGAGAAGGACGTCAGTGTCGTGGAGCTCATAGACAGAATAATCCCAAGACAATCTTTTGTTTAAAGAGCACTAAGGGAGGGCAGTTTTCAAACAGTCAAATAATAAATTCACTTGCTTTTTTTTGTTGTTTTAGATTATGATGGTTCATCCTCTCGACTATCCTTGTTCCTGCTGATTTCAGTTTGCATTGTGCTTATCTTGATGTTGCTCTTGAACTGTGCCGGAATCCCCCAATACTTCAAAGCTGTAGAGAAGTTTCATTCCCAGATCGCTGTCTGCCTTATTCGGATAAGGCAGGCTGCTTTCAGCTGTTGGACATGGTTTATAAGATGGTAGCAAACGTTTAGTGCATTTGCACCTTTCGTTTCCCAGTATTTTACCTTGTTCGGTATAATGGAAACATATCAGAGAGAAAGAGCCAGTGTGTACGGAGAGATAAAATGTCATTTACTATCTGGAGATACAACCAGCGAACAAGAACATTTGGTGCAAAGGTATAGAAATTGTCCTTATTGTCATAGGTCCAACTGACTGACCAAAACCGTCCAAGCCCACCATAATCGGCTGCCTGCATTTGTGAAATCTGACATGTTCCAGAAGAAAGCTATCTTTGGCACAATTTATTTTATTTATTTATTTAACAATTATTTCTATACCGCTCTTTCCCAAGTATCAAGTGCGGTTTACAATGAACAGTATGTAATATGGTATGGGTAATATCATACCTAGTCATTTTACATAGAACAGGTGGAACTAGATACAGGTACAATATGAAGTTTGAACATTAAACTATTAGAACAATATAAAAGTTTGAACATTAAACTATTAGAACATATTTACATTGTAGATATTTACAAATTATATCATTTATCACTTGTGGTTGTATACATTATTCTAAACTTCAAAGCACGTAGTTATAGATATTTGTAGTATGGTTGTTAACCTGTGTCTCTTTGTGTAGTCTGGTTAGATTCTGCTCCTTTGTAGTGTAATGAGAATAAATGGGTTTTCAGTTTTTTTCTAAATTCCTTTATGTCTGACAGTAAGCGAATGTTGTCAGGAAGGTTATTCCAGAGGATAGGTGCTGAATGTGAGAAGACTCTCTTGTTGGTTTGTTTTCTAGCTTTTGTGTAATCTTTTGGTACTGCTATAGTGTTTGTGTTTCTACTCCTTTGTGAGCGTTTATCAATTTCTACATTTATGAGTGTATTGAGTACAGATGGTGCTAAGTTATTTATTAGCTTAAATGTGGTTAGAAGAATCTTGTATTTTATTCTGCTGTAAATAGGTAGCCAATGGAGTTCAGCCAGGATCGGTGTGATATGTTCTATTGCGCTTATATTCATTATTATTCTTGCTGCTATGTTCTGGGTTAGTTGTATCTTTTTAATATTTTGCTTTGTGATGCCATTAAGGATTAAATTTGCAAAATCAAAGTGTGGGGTTATGATAGCTTGAATTATGGTTATGAAGTCTTGTAAGTGAATTAAAGGTTTTAGTTGTCTCAATGTCTTAAGTTTGTAGTGTATGTTTTTTGTTAGATATTTTATGTGTGAATCCATGTTAAGCTTATTATCAAGTATCACACCTAGGTATTTTATTTCTTTTTTTATGTTGATCTCGTGGTTATCAAGGGTGATGGTGCTTTGGGGTGTGTATGTTTGGTTTTTAGTGATATATAGCACATCAGTTTTTGAGAAATTAATGTGTAAGTTCTGATCTTTGAGCCATATTGTTAGTTCTTTAAAACATTCTGTTATTTGTTGTAGTGGGGGGTGTGGGATTTTAAATGGGAGGTAGAACATTATATCATCGGCGTAAATATGGTAATAGACGCCATGACGTTTAAAGATGTTGCTGATTGGTTGTAGGTATATGTTAAATAATAGTGCTGATAGTGCGGATCCCTGTGGGAGGCCTTGTGTTTGGTTGAAAGTGTTAGATGTTTGGTTAAGAATTCTTACTGTTTGGGTTCTGTTTGATAGGTAGGATTTGAACCAGTTATAAACGGTGGATGTAATTCCTATTTGTTGTAGTCTGTTGAGCATTGTTATATGATTGACGCTGTCAAATGCGGCAGAAATGTCGAGGAATACTAGGATGAAGGCTTGTTTAGTGTCGTCAATTCCTCTTAATAGGGTGTCATAAAGGATTGTTAGCAATGTTTCAACCCCATGGAATGGTCGGAAGCCATATTGGTGTTCGTCAAGGAGGTTCAATGTATCAATAAATTCCTGTAGTTGGGTTTGAACTATTTTTTCAATAAGTTTGGCCATGAAAGGAATGCTCGATATGGGTCTGTATGATTTTGGGGATAATTTGTCTTGTGTTTTATTTTTAAGTATTGGTCGTATTTGAACATGTTTGAGGGATGGTGGTAAGTATCCTTTTTCTAGTGATATGTTGACCATAGGGAGGATGAAGGAAGAGAGTATCGAGAGTGTCTTTATATCCCAGCTACTGGGCATGGGTCAAGATATGATGTAGTTGTATTGATGTTAGATATGGTAGTTTTGAGTGTGGTCTTTGAAATTGGACTGAAGTTGGACCAGGTATTAGAGGTTGTGTGTTTCATTTCAGTGTGTGTTATTGGGGGGTTATTCATTTGTATTTTTGTTTTGTTAATATAGTATTGTGCTAATTCTTGTGGGGAGATATCTATGGATATTTCGTCTGAGTTGTATGTTTTGTTTGTTAGTTTCTGTATTATACAGAATAATTCTCTTGGTCGGTTAATTGAATTATTGAGTATGTTAGAGTAGTAGTTTCTCTTAGAACTGTCTATTGTTTCCTTATATATGTGTAGGGTATTTACGTATTTCTCGTAAGTTGTTGGTGATTTATTTTGTCTCCATTTCCTTTCTTCCATTCTTAGTTGTCTTTTAAGATTTTTGATTGTCTTGTCAATTGTATTGTCATTGCTATTTTGTTGGGACAGGTTTGGTTTTTTTTCTGCTGCTGTTGATATAGTTTTGTTCCAAGTTTTGATAGTTTCTTCCAGATTTGTAGGAGTTAGGGTGAGGTGAGGAATTATTTGATCTAAGAATTCTTCTTCATTGAACTTTCTGAATCTCTTATTTTGTGAAGGTTGAGTTCGTTTAGTATGATTGTTGTCTGGGATGGTGATGTCAAATTTCAGAAGGTAGTGGTCTGACCAGGGAACAGGTATGTTTGAGAGTGATTTGGGGTTATATAGGTTGTGGAGTGAGTTTGGTAGGAAGACCATGTCAAGTGTTTTTCCTTTATTATGTGTTTGTTCTGTTATTATTTGGTGGAAGTCCAAATTGCTTACTGCTTCTGTGAAGTGGTTTGATTGGTTGTTGGGTGTTGAAGGGAGGTTAAAATCACCCATTAGTATTATTGGGTTTGTGTCAGTGGATGATGCCAGTAGTTCAATTAGGTTATCAGTGTTATCTATATTGTATTCTGGGGGTCTATATATTAGGCATATCTTTGTGGTTTTAATTTTTATAGTTAGTGTGTCTACATTATCCATATTATTGGATGAGATTAGTTTTGCATTGAGGTTTTTCTTTACTATTATTAGTACGCCTCCACCTTTTTTAATTGTTCTGTGGGTATGGAAGATCTCATATTCAGTTGATTTTAATTGGTTCATGAATACTGAGTCTGTATCTTTGAGCCAGGTTTCCGTTATACAGACAATATCTGTTTTATGGTCATTGATGATATCTGTAAAGATTGGTAGTTTGTTTCTCATGGATCTTGCGTTGATAAGTTGGCAGGTAAGGGTTGTGTATTTCTGTGTATAAGGTGGTTGTGGTTGCGTGGAGTTATTTTTTGGTGCGATTGTTATATATAAGTCTAGATTGTTTGGGTCTGGGGTTGGTTCCATTTTTGAACGGAGATGTTGGGTGGTCATAGTGTGATGTACTTTGTATTATTGGGATTGGTCTATTATAATTATTTCTTATACATTTTGCTAGGTTTATCAGTGTGAGGATAAAGAGACATATTAGTATAATCCTGATGGGAGAAGGAGATTGAGTAGGCATTGTTTAAATTCTAGTTTGTTTTTGGAGATTATTGTCTGGTAATTAGTTTTTAATGGATTTGTGTTATTGAGTATGTTATATATCTAGTGCTTAGGTCTTACAGATGGTAGTCTACTTATTTGCGGTGTGTGAAACAACTAACATTGGTTTTAATAAAGTTGTAATGTTAATTGTGTAGCTTTGGCAATTCCTGTTACAATTTCTGTGTAATTGAGTGAACTTGCAACAGTTGCTCTTGGAGAGTTAGTAACATTAGTAACAACTTGTTAGCAACATTTGAAGGTGAGTCTTGCAACATATGTAGGGGAGTCTTGCAACAATAATCTTGGTAAGACTTTAACAATGTTATCTAAATGTAAGTAACATTTGAGGCAGATTCTTTCTTACAATTTATAAACATGAATTCAATAGTAGTATATAATATATTACATACAGGTTTATACTTGCAGGTTTTCCGTAGGGACAGTAGATGTTGGAGAGGCAGTTCTGTGATGTTTCCTTACGTGCCACTGCCTAAGGGCCACGCCAAAGGGCCCTCTGGCGAGGCCCTCAGGCGCGGGCCCGACAGGCGCGGGTGCGCCTGGGCAGCGCTGCTTTAAGCGCTGGGTCGGATGGCCCGGATTGGTCAGCTCGGGCTGTGTGGGAGGTCCTGGAAGCTCCGGCGTGCTCGATCCTCGCGCCGGAGGAGAGCAGAGGGACGCCGGAGAGCTGGAAGGCAGAGAGAAATGAAAACTAAGCTTGATATACCCTGGTTTAAAAATGAGGTTCCTTCTTATCATGGTATATGCTAGACAAAGATACCTAGTAATGCCAGCCCAGAGGGAAGAAAACAGCATTCTTTCCAAACCAGATTAAAGATGATGTGCAAACCGTATGGATTGTTAAAAGAGAGATTCTTCCTCATGACCTGTGCACATTCCAGTGCCTGATCTTCCAAACTGAATCAACTTACCTTCTATCTCTTCTCTTCAATATGGAGTAAAAATGTTTAACAGCCCTGGAATAATGACAGAGGCAACTGGCAATTTATAGACTAACCAGTTTATTCAGGCCTGAGCTTTTCAGGACAAGACTGCATCTGATGAAGTGGACTCTTGTCCTGAAAAGCTCATCTCAATAAATTGGTTAGTCTGTAAGGTTCCATCTGCCTCTGTCAGTTTTGCTACTCCAGACTAACACAACTACCCCTCTGAAAATGTTAGTCCTGGAATGAAAACACCTGAGGAGGACAGGTAAAATATATTTTGCTTTCCAGTTTAATTATAGTGCTGATTTTAAGTGGCATTTTAATTGCTTATCTTATATTATTAAATAATGCCCACCTCCAAGGTAGGGTGGGGCACTTAACTTGGCTGAGCCCAGCTGGAGATAGCTGTGTGGAAAGGGAAAGGGTAGAAGAGGTAGGAGGAGGGATAAGGAGGGATCAAGTTTGTGGGAAGGGAGAGCAAAGGCAGGAAAGGGAGGGGCAAGTGGTGGTTATGCTGGTTTATACCTGGCCAATCTGTGGGCTTGGATGGCAGGCTGCTGAGCAGAGCATGTGGTCAACGTTGATTACGCGGCCCGCCCGCCCACCTTCTCATCAGAGGATATGGGGACACTGAAGGAAGTTAATAAGAGGCATTAGGTGAAGGGAAGAGGCGTATTTTCGCACCCTGGGCATAGGAGGGTGGAGGAATTGAGCTCCCAGGAGGTCAATGAGCTCCCTGAGCAGATTGGGGAAAGAACGAATGGAGCAGAATCCATAAACACCTGACACAGGGGCATTAGCATACTGTGCAGGGCAGATTCAAAAGGGTCCTGCTATTTATAGTATCATACAATGTCTGGCTCATGGCAAGTTACAATCATCTTTCCCTACAATCTAAGACTGGATCTGAGGTAAGGAGAGTTAAGTGACTTGTCCAAGAAGCAACAGTGGGAATTAAACTCAGATCTCTTGGGTAGTAGGATGTTGCTCTAACCACTAGGCTACTCCTCCACATTGAGATAATAGCCTACTGACACCACAGGCTAAATTAAACTGATGAAGGAACTGTGGATCTGTATGTTGGCGCTGTTTAGTCCTGTAAGGCACCAATCTGTGAGATCTATGTTGGATTTACTATGGCTTTAAAGTTGTCAGTGATTAATAAAGCTGCGGCCATGTTTTCCCACTACACCATGGTGTCAATGATGGTAGTTTGTGGAATAGTCTACGTGATAGTGGAGAGAATGCATGCGTTATTTTATTTAGTATTTAAGCTTTGTATGACTTGAACGGTAATATTGTAAGCCTTTTAATAAACGAACAGCATATTATTGTGGAAAAATCACAGCCCACCAACAACTGATTTCTTTCTTTCAGTAGAAATACTGCATTCACCCATGTGAATCGCACTTCACAGACTTTCACCTAGCTCAAATGTCCAGAAATGAGCATTAAAGTTCATTGAAACAGTAAAAGGTATTTTCCTAATATCATACATAGCAGGACGGAGCACTAGGTTAATTACCAAGCCACTCGTTTAATCCTGGAGGTGTGATTCAGTCCATAAACCTCATGAAATTTGCTTGCATGGCTTAAGACATCAGGAAACTCCTTCAATTTCCTTATAGCTTGCATTCAGTTCGGAAGTGTGTATCTATTTCCGTGTGTATTCAACTGCAGATTACGGCTTTGCATAATGTTGCAATCAAGGCTTCACAATGAAGTCCAAAACGCAGCCCCGTTGTAGTGGCGATCACTAATTCCACTGTTAACAGGACTCTCAGGCAGTTCATTTCATGTTCTATATTTTATTATATCGCAACAATAATTGGCTAACACGTTTTTATGTATCCTCAGCACCTGAATTTTTGCACAATGCCTTTGAAAAACAAATCATTCTGTTGTGGACATACCTTTCTGAAGACTGGTTTTTCAATAGCCACAAATTACAAATCAGTGCACTCAGCAAGATATACTGGGTTTTACTACCATTTCCAAATGAGCAGCTCTGATAACAGCGCCCAAATGCATAGAGAAAGATCTAGCTCATCTGATAGACTTCACCATAAATGGAAAATAAAACCTATAACAGCGGAAAACGTAAGATGAAGGAAAACAGAGCGGCAGATAGAGATTGCAAATAGGCAGATACCAAAATGTAATTGTATGACAAGACAGTTTTTGTCTGTTCACCAAATTTATTTCTTTAATGGGCATGTGATGCACTTATAAGGACCTGAAGAAACAGAAGACCTTTTGTAGAAAATCAGATGGGCTGTACTTAATAATCTAAAAGAGATATCCTAGCTTTATTAAATGGTTCTTCTTGCAAACATATGGAAAAGTGATAGTCAGCCTGTGCCTTCAAACAACTGAATTTTTTAACCGTCTCTCAATCAAGAGTCCTTTGTATATACGTCCAATGTAAAAACGTGAACATGAAACTGGGGGCACGGGCATCATATACTAACAGCGTACATTAATGCAATTCAAGTATGTGAGTTACCATACACACATGAATTTCATTGAGTCCTGTGGTGAGTCCTGTGGTAAATAATTTGCATTGAGTTAGCATGTGCTGCTAGTGAATGATCTAAGTACTAAAGGCTCCCACACACACATGTATCGACATGGGACAACTCAAAAGACATTTGTAAAGCTGCCCAGAAGTGAAAAAAACCAAAAAAACCTGTACTACTTTGTTTTAGCCACTCCCACCGGGGGAGATTTAATAGCTTACGATCTGCATTAATTACTTTGTTTGGTAGAGATAGCATCCTGGAGTTGGGGAGGGATGGGCACAGTTGCATAGCCCGGACTTTGAACTAGGCAGTTACTGAGAGAATGTCAGCATTTGGGTGTGTTGTTGCCTGATCATGGGAAATAGATCTGCTAAATTATTGCTTTAATTACTCTTTCTTATATAAATGATGTAATTTAAGAGATTTGCAGGTAATAATCCTGACACTTGTACTATATTTCTGTGCAACTTGCAAAACTCTGTAACCTGCTAGTACTAGACTGTTCCATTATCAAAGGAGGTGGAATGTCTGGCCATGGCGCAAATCTTGTCCCTGTATAAGGAACTGTGAGGACTTCCTGTGAGATACATGGAGCCCGATTCATGTAGGGGAACATCTGGGCCATCCGGACAGCCACGAGCAAGAGCGCCAGTTTGGACCTGATTCTGGACCGCGGGAACAAAACATTCCCACAGTACATGGAATTGGGCCTGTTGATGGCCTGGCATGCCCCTGCCTGCCTGCGGGAACGTCTTCCCCGCAGGCTCCATTAGCTGCCCTGGCTCGGGCCCTCCTCATCCCCGCAACCCAACCAATCACTAGCCTGGATCGGGCTGCGGGGGGACCCCCGCACCTGGCCCTGGCCCCAGGGGCAGGGATCCCCAGGCCCAATCGCGGGGTTGATTCTGCTTATTTCACCTTTGAGGTGGAATAAGCAGCACATCCCCTTTGCCCTGGCAGGACGTACAGGGCCATGATCTGAATCGGCCCTGAATGCTTGCTGCTGGGCTGGCCTGCCCCTGGTCTGCCCCTCCCGCCCCCCACCGGCTCTCCCTGTCCTGCTGCTCAGGACATATGGGCAGAGCTGGAGGGGGAATCGGGCCTGGATGGCTTGCAGGATGTGCAGCCCTGCAACCCGCGTTTCAGAATCGGGCCCATATTGTCTTATATGCATACAAACAAAATATGTCAAAACTTAAAACACAATTAATTTTGCTATTGTTAATTATTTTATATTCTCATATTTAAACGCTTCAAAATCTTTCACTTTATGAATTCAATTACTGGCGCTCTTCCCCTCTGTAGCGCAGACAGTGATGTAAGCCCTGGGTAAGGAGTCACAGACCACGCTTCACTTCAACACATACAGGTCATTTTTTAAAAGCCAGCTACCGTGGCTTAAGTGAATTCTGGGTAATCGGCACCAGTAACTGAATCGTGGCTGGCGTTAAATATCCGGATTTTGCGGTCAGCATTGCCACCACCCATACAGCAGTGATTTTCAGTGCTACTATATAGATAGATATGCAGGTAGCCATTAAGGACAGCTTTTTGCTGACCTAAGCTGTCCATATAGCGATGCTGAAAATTCTCACTACACAAATCACTGTGTTCTGCCCCACCTCTACTCCCAGATTGCCCCTGCGGAGGCGGTCAGACAGAATATTCAGCAGTGCTGTCTGTACACTGCATGCTGCTAACCAGATAGGAGCTTGTGCAAATAGACCTCAGAATGTGTGCAGCTTGAATCCCACCCGTAGAGGTCGCTGCTTTGCCCTGGCTGGGAATCACCTTACGTTCTGAACAAAGCTTTTGCTGAAGATTTGCTATCTGGTCTCCTGCATTCAACCATCAGGCAAGCTACTTTTTTTCTTTTTAGGCCCAGCTTTATGGAATCCTTTGCCATCCAATCTTCGGTTAGAACCCTTATTCACAGAATTTAAGGCTTCTTTGAAGACACACAGTTTTCACTGCCTTCAATATTCCTACAGCTACTTAATCTCTTTTGGCTTCTCTTCTCTTTTATTTCTTCCAACTCTCTCTTTTCTAATGTTTTCCCGTCAATTTTATGACGTTCCTTTCTTCTTTTAAACAATTTTTTATTGTGCACTGCCTTGATGTTACCGAAAAGCGGTATATCAAATTCTTAATACACCATAAACCACTGCTGGATTTTGGCACTAATTGTCCATGGCGCGTTAAGGTTGTAAGTGGAAAGGTTAGGGGCAGAGCGTGGATGGGATGAGTGCTGCACAGTCGGCGCACCTGCACTATCTGCATGGTGGGCAAGTAACGTGGATGCATTCACCACTACCGCCATAGGTGGCATTGAGGGCACCCACGCTATTGCCGTGCCATAGCAGCATCGCGTGCACCATGGTAACCGCCGGGACATGCTTTCCTTTCGCCTGACAGTCAATGCAGTGGTCTTGCCCTAACGATTTGCACATTATCGGTGCTTTAGGTGCAACACCCCAGTGCCCTTTTGTAAAAGGACCCCATAGGCAACTATGTGACTTTATGGAATACTAGCACATGATCCTGCAGAGGTCATGACTGAATTGAAGCGCAGCCATCACGCCTGCTGAAGAGAGATGTAGATATCAGTGCATTCCTTTCACATGCATATGCACGATATCATGACTGTGCCTGTGCCCTAGCCAAACTCCACCCTGTGCATGCCAGCTTGCACCTCGTGTACTTTTAGGTGCCCAATTACTCATCGTAAATGCTGTTTTACAGACTAAAATGGTTTATACAATTACCCTGCTGAGATTAAGAGCTAGTAGCATGTGATGGCAGGGTCTAATGATTTGGCTCCTTGTCTGGTGAATCCTGAGCTGGGTTCACCCACTCATTTCGCGGAAGCTGACACCCGTAAGCCACTGGATGCTGATATTTCCACAGCGAACATGGCTAAATATTAACTAGTCATAATCTAAGAAAATGGACTCCCAAGAAGTGACAAAATGTGCAGTTCAGTATAAGAAGAACTAGAAACAAGAAAGACATATAGCAATACTGTTTATTTTGGAATAAATCAACCACATAATTTACATTTTTCTATGGTATTCAAAAGCTAATAACCGTGTTTGCCACATAATACTGCATAGAGACAGTAACACTGGCTGGATAAAAGTTATAAACCTCAGTACAGTCTAACCCCCAGGCAGCTCCATACTATAGAGAATACATGCACTTCCTCTATAAACTCTCCAGAGACCATCAATCCTGCAGTACAAAACATCTTATACCTGCAATAAGTGTTTTATAGACAAACACTAAAATAAATTGAACTGCAAGAAAAGACGTTCCAGCACTTAAAAGGGAGATAAACACACAGCACAAATACAGTTAAAGTGAGCTTACATATAATCCGCTTTTGCATTAGGAAACAAACAGGCTGTAGCGTCTTAAAAATCTATTGGCAGCATCCCAGTAAATACCATCAGAAGGTGAAACAATCTCAACCAGTAGAATTTTGAAGGATCCTAGCAAAAGATGCATGCCATATGCAGTACCACTTAGTTGACGCAAAGTATCATTTATTTTTCACCCAGTAGTTTTCTCCTGCTTTTTTGGGCTTCCAACTGAGAGGTAGGGCTGGGATCTGGTTCTGTGAACTTTTTCCCTTATTTCATATTTCCCCCTCAAAGCTCACATAGTCTGGTCACTGCAGTGTTGGTTCTTAGGCAGGGATCATGCACCATGGCTACTTCTGGCAAGCATGGGCCTTGAATCTGGCCACCAGGTGTCACCCTTGAGCAATGGCCATGGCTCCCTCCACTGGAGGCTGAATGCTGCTTTTGCAGCATTTCCAAACCCAGCCAATATGGGGAGCAGCAGGGGGTTCAAACTGGGAACCTTATGCATGACAATGAGCAGCACGTCCGTTGAGCCAATGGGACCATGAAGGTCTCAGACATTTTGTTTTATTTATAAATGAAGAGTTGCACTGCAAAAGCAAGGCAGCTTGGTGACTTGCCACTCCATTTCTCCTATATCTGCATTATTTTAATTGAGATGTTAATGCCCAGTTCAATATGGCTGTGTGCTGTCAAGCTCTTTACATTAGGGCAAATTCTAGCCACGTTTCACTTCTTTCTCCTGAGTTCCAGAGCATAAACATCTAAAAGGTGGGTGTGTCGTTTCCAAAAGAAATAGTGCAGACATTGTCTTTTTAATGGAATCTGCATCTCTCTCCTGCCTTGATTTCAGCTTTCATACTTTTCTTGTCTAGGAGCTAGCCTCTTACATCAGTCAAAAGTTGGTTCATTCCTCATGCAAAATCTAGGCCGTGTCAAACTCCAGCAAGTAATACATACATTAATGTTATAAAAATAAAAGTTCAGCTTGAAAAGAGGTTATGCATTTGCATGTTAAAAATACAATCATTTTAAAACTAATACAGGAGGAGAATGTAGTAGTTTTGCTTTGTCTCAACTCATTTCTGCTTGGCATAAATGCAGCACATATGTACACATACAAATATATTTTTCCTGTCTAAAGACATCAAGCACTTTGGTTTTGCGAGGACATATCTCTAGAGAAATGGAATATAGTGGGTGCCTATTTCAAATGTGGAGGATAATTTTATAAACTTGCACACAGCCAAAGCACGTTACCATGTATGTATTCAGGGCCTATTTTATAAAGTGAAGCACACGTATACATTAGTTTATAAAATGTGGATGTACTGATGCACCTGAGCCTATTCTCAGCAGTTACACCTACTATAGAGCAGGTGTCAATGCCCGTGCCTAGATCTGCACAAAATGTGCATAAGTTCTAGTATTTTATAGCTTAAGCATATAAATTGAGGCCTTGCCCATGCTGTGCCCAAACTCCACCCTCTGCACACCCCAACAGAAAGTGCGTGTGATGGGACGTACATGCACGCTTACTGAATAATGGCCACTCAAAACATGGTTGTAAGTGCCCTTTAAACTAGGGACTTGTGTGCATAAATAGCACATAACTTTCCACATGCCCCTTATAAAATCATCTCTAAGACGATGGGTTGATTAACAAACACATAAATGCCATTTCTTCCCACTTTTTTAATTCACAGACCAGGACTGACACATTGTTGTGGATATGAGTTGTCAGGCTCACCAAGTTCATGACTGTCAAAGGCTCCTTATTCTACAAAAATCAGTTTGATCTGATCAATTGGAGAAACAGTGAGAAAGCTGTGGAAACTCAGTGAAACGAGGAATCTCAGCGCAATGGCAGCCAAGATGCCTTGGCCTTTGGAAACTCTGGCTTACGGTGAGCTCTGTCCCCCACAAATCACCACAAATGTTAGATAGTAGAATACTTTTTATCTCAGGGCTCTGATTGGTTCTGCTCTATAACCATTTGCCACAGCACACAAATTCGGCAAATGGCTGATGAAAGAAGGCCACAGCTGGGAAGGAGATGGCAAACAAATTTTCAAAAGCTCTGCAAATATGCATTTGCTCTTGCATCTGCAAAGAACATTGCACTCTGAAAACCTTTAGCATCTATTAGACTTAATAGAGATCATCTTTAGCATAGACCCTATTGAAGCCAGAAAACACATATTAAGCAGAACAGTGCAATGTATCAGTCAGTTCATGCGTAAGGACATTTCTGAGTCATAATTTACATTGTACACAATATGCATAAGTATATTTTATCTACATAAATGAACAAAGTGCATCCAGTCTCTATACTGAAAGCCCATATTCACACTATCTGCTATAGTCACGGGAGGGGGGAGTCCGATGTTCAAAGGATTTATGCACCTAAATTTTGAGAGTTGGCCTCTTTGAAAAATTACTAGGGCTGAATGTCTAAAGTTTTACTTAAAATTTCACTCCTAAATTTAGGAGCAATAAAGTGGGTGGCAGGAGGAGCTGATTTAGAGTAGAGAAAAAAGTTAGGAGCTTAACCACATCAATTTGGCTCATAAATCTAGGCAAATGAATGGCAGGTCTAAATTTGAAGCTCCTAAATTAGGATGACTTTCAGCTGAATACTTAGAGGCCTAGTGTTGCCCCAATTCAGCAGCGCGGGACATCTGTTCCCTACCCGGCCAGCCCACCATATGCTTATGCTGGTGTGCCTGTGCCATGGCATCCCATCACCATAGCGCCAGGACACCAGGCAGGAGCACGAAAGGCCCAAACACCAATCAGCCTGTTGTTTCCTCGCCGCCCAACCCACAGCGGGGTCTGCAAGGGCTGGGATCGGGCCGGGAGCTTCACCTTCTACAGTTCCTTGGTGTGTGGGGGTCTGCCGGGCCCAATTGGCAGCTTTGATGGGGTTTATTCCTTCTCCAAGGTGGAATAAGTCCAATGTTCATCTATCCACAGCCCGTCATACAGGGCCAGGAGCAGAATAGGCCCTGTACGTCTGTCTTATGCGGTCCACCCCCACTCCGCCTACTCGCCACCTCCAGCCCTCCCCCTTCCTCCCCCATTCAGCACTCCCGCACAATGCGGCTGTGCATACAGGGAGCCGAAGGATGTGAATATGGTGCAGGCGAATAGTGGGGGTTGTATGTCCAAACCGGACATATATCTCTGTTCTTCGCTGTTCAGAATGACCCCCTTAGACTCCTAAGTGTGGCTGAAAATAAGGCACAAATTTAGGAGCCTACATTTAGGAGCTCAGCTTTTTTTGACTATCAGGCCCTGGCTTCATTTCTGAAAAACTCCTAAGTTGCATAGGTGACAGCACAATGCACAGTTACTGGAATATTTTCCTCATACTGTATACGATGACCTGGCCTGTCTCTTTGGGTACCTGGATGTCCCACAGAGAGCTACTTATGGATGCAAGTTTTTGCACTCTACTAAATTTTGCAAAATTGAGACCTGAGTTTGTAAGCAGAGAACAGACTTAGGATCTCCTTTGCTAACTTGTGTTAATGATGCGACACGTTAATGCACATTAACACCTGTTAATTTCAGCTAAGTGTATGTAAGAAGCCACCTACAGTTGCATGCCTTCAATGCTCATAAATCTCAGTATTTGGCTATTTTATAAGTACATACATTGGCCAATGGTACATACTGTCTCTGTGGGTGTGCATATGGGCGGAGTTTGGGCAGAGCATGGAGAGAGCGCACAAGTAAGCACAGGCTAGGCAGTTACGCCAGCTCTAGATAAACGCTCATGTTTGGCCACTTAGGCTAGTATTCGATAAAAAAAAAAGTAGGCACCTACTTTAAAATGCGCTTGACGTAGGTTCATAAAAGTACATGTTAATTAGGTCAGACTTCATAAAACCGCCCTCATAGAGGGTACTTTTATAAAGATATTTTCACAGGTAATATACATGCATAAAAGGACTATAACAAAATGGCTCTAGGCATAAAAGTACGCACAATGATAAGAATGCGCATACTTTAATACATCCGGGTGTAAGTGTGTTATATAAAAGGAAGACAATTTCCAAAACCAATATATCCGGGTAAACGGGCTATTTGCAAAGTCCCCCCTAATGGTCGTTTAGGTGATTTTTCTGTATATATTGTTTTGCAATGTCTGCAGTTGCTACTTACCTTCTTCTAAAAACTGCCACCACATCATCTTGCTCATGGTTAAGCAGGGCTTGGTTCTGGGTCGCTTTGAAGTGGATCCAGGGATCCTGCAGAGAGCGCTTGGAATAGTTCATGAGGGAGTTCAGAAAAGAATCTGACAAGGGAGAATAAGAGTCCTTACTGTGCTTGGAAATATCCTTTGTGTTTGGTGTTTGGTGAATTTTAAAGAAAAGGACAAAAGGGACAAAGGCATGTCCGGCATGTCTGCAGCTGTGGAAGTTCTCCTATCAAAGGAAGAGTGCAGCAGGAGCTTCTCCAAGGATGTTTGCTACCAGTGGAAAGAAAGAAAAATGATTAAAGATTGAAGGAGCAATCATCTACACCAGGGTATCCTATCATGTTCATTCTCAGAAACTAAGAATCCCATTGAAAAAAAGTCAAGGAAAAATCTGGTATGAAGGAGGAGTCCAAAAGAGTCACGGATAGTTCCCTCAGGTAGCTTGAAGGGGGGACCTACAACCAAAGGAGGCCTCTATGTTTTTGTTTTTCTACGTGATTACCTAAATTTATATTATAGATTTCACCAGAAGAAAACACACTCTGTCAGTTGATCGCTATACTGCAATTTATGCATCTGTTGACGCTTGTTTGAGACCTCAAGAGTGTATCTACAGTCATAAGGGCTCTGAAGAAAGGCTTTCTCACCTGTCAGAAGAACCCCAGGGATCCTTGTGGGTTGCTTAGTGACCCAAACTATTACTACTGTTACTACTGATCATTTGTATAACGCTACAAGGCAAACACAGCGCTTTACAGACACATGCAAGAGAAAGTTCCTATTCATCGGAGCTTACAATCTAGTCAGGACAAACACCACAACAGTTGAGGACAGGGATTCATCTAGGAAACACGTAGGAGACCAGGATCCAAAAGCGGTCTTAAAGAGGTGAATTTTAAGCCTGGATATGAAAAGGGCCAGAGATGAAGCCTGCCATATAGACTCAGGTAGTTTGTTCCAGACATAAGTAGCAGCAAGGTGAAAGGATCAAAGTCTGGGGTTGGCAGTAGAAGGGCACTGATAGGAGTGATTTGCCAGACGAGCAGAGATCCCAAGGAGGGGTGTAGGGAGAGATAAGTGAGGAAAGGCAGTGAGGAGCAGCAGAATGAGTGCAATTACAGGTCAGTAGGAAAAGTTTGAACTGGATACGGAAACAGATAGAGAGCCAATGAAGCAACTTAAGAAGAGGGGTTATATTAGCATTTCAAGGCTGGGGGGAAGATTAGCCATGCAGCTGAGTTTTGAACAAATTGCAGGGGAGTGAGATGATTCAGAGGGACACCAGCATGGATGAGGTTACAATCGTCTAGACAGGAGGTGACTAAAGAGTTGATAAGCTTCTTAGTTGTGTGTTCAGAAAGGAAGGAGCAAATTTTGCTGATGTTATGGAGAAAGAAACGACAGGTTTTAGCTATCAGTTGGATGTGTGTGGAGAAGGAGAGGGAGAAGTCAAAGACTACTCCAAGGTTGCGAGCCGAGGAAACATAGAGCAGTAGAGTGTTATCCACAGAGAGTGAGAAAGGAGGAAAGGAAGAGATGGGTTTAGCAGGAAAAATAAGAAGCTCCATTTTGGCCATGTTCAATTTCAAATGGCGGTGAGACATCCAGGCACAATGCCAGCTAGGCAGGCAGAGATCCATGCCTGGATTGTCAGAGAGATTTCAGGTGTAGAGAGGTAGATCTGAGTGTCATCACTGTAAAGATGGTACTGAAAACCATGGGAGGAAATAAGTGCACCAAGAGACTAGGTATACAGGGAGAAAAGGAGTGGGCCCAAGACAGACCTTTGGGATACACCAACTGAGAGCAGGATAGCAGTGGAGGAGGATCCACCAGCACAAATGCTGAAAGTGCAATGGGAGAGATAAGAAGAGAACTAGTATAACACAGAGCCCTTGAAACCAAGCGAGGACAAGGTAACGAGGAGAAGGTGGTAATCAACAGTGTCAAAAGCAGCAGAGGGGTGAAGAAAGATGAGGATTGAGTAAAGGTCCTTGGATCTTGCCAGGTATAGGTCACTGGAGACTTTGCCAACAGCCTTTTCAGCAGAATGTAAAGGATGAAAGCCAGATTGCATTGGATCCAGAAGGGCTTGAGAGGAGAGAAAGTCAAGGCAACGGCGGTAAACTTGTGTCCCTTGCACTATAAGATATTGGAAGGGGGAGTTATACGTGTGAATGGAGGAAGTGCTAGCTATGAATTAAGTGAGGGATCATATATCCTCTCTACCCAAGATGGAAAAGTACAAATGAGGAAGATGACAAAGACTATCGTAGAGACATCTTAGAAGTCACTATACTCCATGACTGGCCGCTGGGATATATCCTTATGGACAGAAATAGCTGGACAGAAAGGATGGGCTAGCTGGTACTTTTCTCTTGTCAAATGCAACCAGCATGACCTGTTTGTAAAAAAAAGGGATATTGTATTAAGCAATGGACTGCCTCCACCAGATGTCAACTCTGACCTCCGATGGTTCAGGTAAATCTGTGAAATAACAAAACAAAACCTGTAAAATAAAATGCTCCATGTCCTTCACCTTCAAGTGCTGAATTGTACCTGCCTCATGCTTACATAACTATTCTTATTCTATCCTATTATGCAGATGGCGACTGCTTGCTATATCATCTGTAGGAGAATACCTGACACCCTATGGGGTGGATGTCTTGAAAGGTTTTTCCCATATTGACTCAAAAAAAGTAAATGCAATGTATGCCTTTGAGTCAATGCTTACTCCTGGGTTTTCTTGGCAGGGTGACCAGAAGTAGATTGCCAGGCCTTTCTTCTGAAGCAATGGAGGGTTAACTGAATTGCCCAAGGCCACAAGGAGTACTGGTGGAAATTGAACCCTGGTCTCTTGGTTCCCAAGTCAGTGCTCTAACCACTGCTCCCTCATTGACCATAATTTCCTAAGAATTTTTTCCTCCAACAACAAGGGCTGTGGGGGGCAATAAATGCAGCAATTTCTGCGAGTAAACCTGGGTTTGTCCCCTAACACTTTGAGCTGATTATTGCCCTCCAGCCCCGTACCCATGCCAAAACATGGAGGCAAATTTTATAATTGGGTTCCTAGTAGTAGGCACCCAGAACACGTCTACAACAATTAACACTTTTCTTTATAGAATGGGCTGTTAGTGCCCAAAAACGTGTTAAATCTAGAACTGGTGTAAGTGTTCATGCATGGATTTCTAAAGAATGTGTATGTTATAATATTTGATAACTTACGCATGGTAAATGCACACTCTTCCCAAGCTGCGCCCCTGTGCACACCCACACCAAAAGTATGCACCATGAGCCTAACACACGTACTTACAAAATAGCAACCAGCTAAAGTACATGCATAAAAGCCTATCCATTGAAAATACTTGACTTCCACACGTTGATGGTGCATAACTCTACCCGGTTCCTTGAACCTTGCCAAGATTACCCAGGGGTTGGGTCTCCAGGAGTCAGCATTACATTTTTTATAAATGACCTCCAAATTGTGTATGTGTGCTCATGTGAAAAAGTTGGTGGGGCCAGACCAGTCTCCATCTCTTTTACAGGTACAAAGGGTGCATGTACTTTATACCCCCACACTGCCCACTGGTCAGATTTGCAAATTGAGCTTGCAATCCCAGAAGACTGCAACCTCTCCAGGAGATTTGCTTATTAGCCTCCCTATGGGAAAATCATAGTAATTCAGGCCTTTCTATAAACATTTCCAAAAATGTGCCTATTTTATAAAGGCAACACAGGTGTTTTGGTGCCTTTATGAAATAACCTCCCAAATCTATCCCCAGTACTGCACAAATCAGGGCTGACCCCAGAGTTAGTTCAAGGATTTCACGCCCTAGGCAAATGCTAAGCTTCATGCCCCACTGGCTGTCAGAATCTATTGTTTAGCTTTGAATGTCCTGCCCTTTGCCACCCTCCTCCCCAAGAAGCTGCCATCCTAGGCAACTGCAGAGTTGACCTAAAGGTAAGGCCAGCCCTGCCACAAATGCTCTTGCACAAAATTACACCCATTCTGAGGCAGATGCAGGTATGTGTATAAACTCTCTATCTGTACACTCATGTACATTGCAGTTCTGACCCTTCTTTGCCAACATTTCTCACATAAAAAAGGAGCTATATTGCAGGGAAAATAATTTGTTTTGTTTCATTTCATAAGAGATTTGGGGCTTTTTTTGCCTTTCTATCATTGTTTTTAATAGTGCTCCCTATTCTGCAATCGGGCTCACTATTACCGCTTTTGTTTCAAAATGAAAGCAAATCCCTAGATTTAAAATGTTGGTGCCCACAGGCAGAACCGGGGAGAACTGAGAAAGGAAGTCCCCCCACCACCACCACCAGAGAACAGAGAATACAGTCCTAAAGCACGCAACATCAGGCTCCTGTTAGTCCACTTATTTGGTATTGTCAAAATGTGATGGCCTCTAGGCTATTGTCTATGTTGCCTATGTCTAAATCCAGGAACGCATTCCACTACCTTTTGAGCAAGTATACCCACATACAATTTTATGAACTATTTTTCACATGGAAAGCACACTTTAAATACGGAAAACACATTATAAAATTACCCCATGTGTGCGTATGGGAAAAAATGCTTAATACATCTTCTTCGCAGTTGAAGAACAAAACTTAGAAATCAGCCGTTTCTGTAACATTTCATACACAGACCTGTTCATGTCTTATAGCTATTTGGTCTTTAGCCACACATACTGCTCAATCTGTATTATAACGAATCAAATTAGAGGAACAAGAATGTTAAATCTGGAAAGAACAGTGTGAATGTACAGCAAAGGTACAGACTAATCAAAATAGGAAGATAATTTCTGCAGGGTACCTTGTATGGTTCAGCTGCATATGACTATATATCTTTAAGTAATAGAAACTGTACCTTCTAAATTCAGAATGTTTAAAGCAGCCATGTCGAGACTAATTATGAAAGCTGATAAACTAAAGTGCAGGTTGTCCTGTGAGCTCGTGTTAAATAATGCCACTCTTTTCGTCCTGTAGAGAAATTCTGGAAGCAGACCTTCCAATCAGCAGCTCCTTCTCATGGATCAAGCTGTCAAGCAAGTCCTCCTGCCTGTAGTTGTGGTAGACCTTCAGAAAGGCGAGAACAGTAACCCCAAGCCAAGCCAGCCAGGCTGCCCACAGACCAAACTAGACAAAACAAGACAGAGCAGAGCCACTGTTGTGAATGACGGTTTACGACAGACGAGCACACTCGTAGTTAAGCACAAACATGTCACAGTTTACAAGCCTTTGTGGAGGCATTTGCTTTTACTTCATGATAATGAAAACTAAAAAGGAAAAAAAAAAACAAATGCACATCACAAAGCAATTTAGTAAACTTCTCATTCCTATGGAAAGCCCCTGATTCACTACACTTGTTTCCCTATTGACAGAGAGATGGTGATTTCTGAAGGCATTTCCTCATGTAAAGCACTGTTTAATAAAGAAACACACAAATAGCGAGGGGAATTAGGTGGTCACCAATGCTTTATTAATTAAAACGCCCCATAATAAAGCATTGGTGACCACCTAATTCCCCTCGCTATTTGTGTGCTTCTCCTGGTGATTGCGAGAGGTCGCTCCTCTTGTGGCTCCCTTGGACTTTCCAAAGCACTGTTTAATAGGCAGAAATGACCTATTACAAAACTGCATACACAATATATGCATATCCAATAATTTTCAAAGAAGTGCACACATTTTCACTTTCAAAATCCATTAGAGCCCATACAGAGAAAATGAGGTGTGTATATTTAACCAAAATGCAGCATTGTCAAATTACCAACAGAAAGGGAATAAAGCTTTAGCAGTCAATATTCAAAGAGATCTAACTGACTAAGTGAGGATTTAGCCAGCTGGACCAAAAGATCAAAATAACTGGCTAAGCCTACCTCCCAAAAAAATGTCAGTTGGTTTAGGGGAAAGGGCGAAGGGGGAAAGATAGGTGACTCGTATTTATTTTCAGTGTTAGCCAACTAACTTGAGCAGCCAAATCTAAGCCCTCCAAGAGCAGGCCTAAATTGCCAAGTCAAGCCTCGCTCCTGATAAAACAAATAATCACATCCATCACTGAAACCCTCCTCAAAGCATTTAAAAAAAGAATGTGGTGTGGTGAGGAATGCCCTCCAGAAGAGATGGAGATAGGGGAAAATCCTGGTAGAAGTAATGAAACAGCACTAGCACACAGGATTTCCAATGCAGAGTTGAAAAAACACAGCTCTCTGCTGAGCACAGGACACGCCCCAGCTCAGGGGAGGAGACAGGCTTCCCGCGCTGATAGGGCACGCTCAGGGGAAGGTCAGGCCGTGCCGGGAAATTAAGCCCTTTTAAATCCCCAAGCAGAGAGGGAAGAGGAGAGGAGGAAAAGAGAAAAGGAGGAAAGAGAAAAAGAGGGAAAACGAAGGAGGAAAATGCTAGAACCCTGGAGCAAGGCAGAATCTTCGAGCAGTAAACCTTGGAGCCAAGCACACTCTGAGAAAGAACCTTACTACAAGGTAGAGTCTGGGCATGGGAAGGCTAGCAAATTCAGCACATGGAAAGAAGGTATCTGGTCTGGTAGCAAACAAGGCTACAGAAGCAAGGAAGTGAAGCAGGAAGAAAGCTTTTCAAAGAGAAATTCACAGAGCAGAGGAAATAGCAGTAAGGCTGCTGAGTTTTTGAACCAGAGAGACTTCTGGAGGAAAGGTGCCAGTTCTTATTCAAACTCTGCTAAAGGTAAAGCTGACTTTTCTACTTTTAATGCTTTACTAGAGAAACCTTTTATTTGTGCTAACCTTCACAAGGTAAACCCGGCTGCAGAAGCTGATAGCAAGTGGGGGAAGGGTGTCACCCTTACCAAAGACTTTCACATGGATAAAGAGCAGTTACAGGCTGAATTGCTTTTAAAACAGTTTCAAGAGTTTTTGGAACTGAGGTCAGGGAAGCTTAGCAGGCCTGACAGAGACAGCGATAGCCTTAGCTCTGATGAATGCATGCAAGTGGATAATTACCTGCCTGCCTTAGAAGCGGACCCTTCTCCAATGGATTGCTCAATCTGCTTCAAAGAGGACAGCAATGTAAGAAACCCTTGAACACTGTATGAAACGAATACAGGGAGTTTACTGTACTTGCTGCCCAGCTAAAAGGTTTACAAATTGTTTTCATTTGTTGTTTTGAGAAGCCACGCTGTGGAAGGAACAGCTGTTTGTTTGGTACTGCAATAATTCTGAAAGACCACATGAGGCACTGCTGAGTTAAAGCTGCTGTGATTGTGAAGAGCCAAGTAGAAGCTAACTTAATTTCAGTTGTACTTCCTATGTTCCTGGTTTCAGCTGTTTGGGTTGAAGTTGCACCTTTTGCGTTATGTACCATTGAATTTTGATGCGCTGGAAAATATCCCCACAACAATAAATTTCTTGCAGCCTTAACATTCGTGTCACGACTACAATTTAATCCTGAAGGAAATACAAGCACACTACAAGTCCCAGAATTCCCAGGGGCCAGTACAAACTTCATTCCTCAGGGACATTATAAGGCCACTCCTGCCTGTAAGCTCTCGGGCCTGGGCAGGAGCGTCGCAAGTGGCATAGTCTTGAGGATACCATGCAGGCGCTAAAAGCGGTAACGCCAGAGGATCTGCAGGAGACAATTTCCCAAGAGAAGCCCAGCTGTGGAGCGTCCAAGAAGGGGGAAGAAAGGCAGTACCGGGAGACTACAGCCCTCATCATTGCTGACAAACGTGAAGCGTCACCTGAGCCAGGTAAAGGTATCCACCCGGGAGAGGTTGGGATACCAGGGCAAGGGTGAAGGCTAGGCCCTGATTAAGAAAAAAAAAAAGGGGGGGGGGGGGTTTGTGTGTTTGTGGTATCGCACTTTGGTCTCTGTTTTTGTCTGCTTGCAGAAATACCAAAGATGTCTCTTGAATCACAAGAGGTCTTCAAATGGATGGCAGCACAATTCGAAAAACAAAGAGACTTGGCTTTGGAAACCCAAGAGAGGAACGCGGCGTGCATCCGAGCTCAACAGAAGCCTTTGTTGGAAATGCTGGGGACATGGTTATCCAAGCAAAAGAAGCGGACTGAGCCACCAGTTACACCACCAGGTTTCTCCGCGCCAGCTTCTCTGAGTTTGCAAACTGGGACCATGTTTAACTTTGGTCAGCTCACTGACACTGATGATATCGATGATTTCATCGAGGGTTTTGAGAGAGTGGCTTACCTTAGTGCTTGGCCAAAATAGCACTGGGCCATGAGCTTTGCGGCATCCCTTACTGGGGAAGCTTTGGCCGCTTATAGAGCCATGCCACCCACCCTCGCAGGAAACTATGATGAGCTTAAGAAAGCGGTCAGAGAAAGACTAGGGCTCACACCGCTAGTCTATCATAATCTTCTGAGAGCTGTGAGGCTAAAGACAAATGAGACCCCAAAAGCCTTGTGTCATAAGATATGCACTCTAGTGAATAAGTGGCTAAATCCAGAAGAAAGGTCCAAAGAAGCTATCATAGATAGTCTTGTATTGGAACAGTATATGAATGCTTTGCCTACGGAGATCCGTACCTTTCTGATTTTACAGAGCTGTAAAACCCCGCAAGAGGCTATTACGCTTTTTGAACGCTTCATGGAGGCAAAATTAGTAGCCCGTGAAGGTGGTAGTGCTCCCAAGGGTGCAGCAGTAAGTGGATCAGAAAGGAGCTGGAGGTTAAATGAGGAATCAGTAAAGATGTGTATGCCAACAGTGAAAGGTCCTGTAACCAAGAAAAAATGTTTTAAATGTGGTAAAGAGAGCCATGTGCAGAGGAATTGTTACGTGAAAACAGCATTGGTAGCAGAAAATTCTCAGAATGGTAGAGAGGGTTTTCTACTCACAGTTGAGGTGCAGGGAATTGCTACCACAGCGCTATTGGACTCAGGAGCTGAACAAACCATGTTGTCAAAAGCGCTCTGGCAGCAGATAGAAGCCACAGGAGTAGCAATTCAGCCGGTATGCACAGTTAAAATTCGGTGCATTCATGGAGGCATTTCACTCTACCCAGTTTATAACCTCCAAGTAAAAGGGTTGGGGGCAAACAGAAAGATTCCCATAGTGGTAGTACCTAGGCTACCCCACAATATAATTTTGGGGAGAGACTGGCCATACTTTCATAAAGGTATGGAGCAGGGCCTATGTTCCAAGGAAGCTATGGTGTCTACAAGAGCCCAGAATAAGACCCTAGAAAAGGACGAAGAGCTGCCAGAAGAGTCCTTGGAAAGTCTTCCCTCACATGAGGACCTGATAGCTACCCCCGGAGATAAAGTTAAAAAAAGTAAAGGGGAGAAGCGTAGGGAGAGAGAGACTCGCTCGCAGCATAGGGCAGAAACATATGCTGGGCAAGAGTTGCCATGGGTACCAGAGGAATTAGTTGGGAAATTCCCTACATTCCCCAACGAGCAACAAGCCAATCCTGCTCTAAGTCAGGCATTTAAGTGGGCCCAGAGTGAAAAACATACCCTACCAAAATTTCTTATGGACACTGGGATACTTTATAGGGAAAGTAAAGATCCCTATACTGGGGATACCCGTAAACAGTTGGTGGTGCCAGCAACTTTTAAAAATCTAGTTTTGAGGTTGGCACACGACCATCCAGTTGGGGGACACAAGGGCACCCAAGGAACCCTAGATCAGATCTTGGCAAGGTTCTATTGGCCAGGTGTCTTTAAAGAGACTGCCAAGTTCTGTGAAGCCTGTCCGGCGTGCCAGTGGGTTTCTGCGGTCCATCCTAGGGAGGTGCCCATGATATCATCTCCGGTAATCACTGAACCAATCCATAGAATAGCTATGGACATTGTAGGTCCTTTAACTAAAACTCCCTGTGGATTCCAGTATATTTTAGTGGTTGTAGACCAAGCAACAAGGTTCCCTTGGGCCATGCCGCTGCGCACCATATCAGTGAAGGTGGTGGCGGGAGAGCTCATAAAGTTATTTTGCGAAGTTGGCTTCCCTTGCGAAGTCCTCACGGACAGAGGAAGCAACTTTATGTCAAAGTATTTAGCGCAGGTATGGGATGCATTTGGCATCCACCACATAAAGACCTCGGCCTACCATCCCCAAACGAATGGCCTCGTAGAGAGGCAAAATCAGACCCTCAAAAGAATGTTGCGCCGCAGTTTGGAAGGAGATATGGCTAACTGGGACACAATGCTCCCCTTTGTCCTATAAGCGTGCAGGGAGAGGAAACAGTCATCCCTAGGGACAGCGCCATACGAGTTGCTGTACGGCCGCTCCCCTCGGGGTGTGTTAGACATTCTGAGAGAGCAGTGGGTAGAACCAGATATAAAGGAGGTGGGAGTGCCTGAGTTCTTAAAACACTTCAAAGGCCGGTTACACCGCACCTCACAGGTTGCGGAAGTTAATTTAAGGGACAGCGAAGCGAAGCAAAAGTCCTATTATGACCGAGGCACAAAACCTCACCACTTGGCTGTGGGTGAAAGAGTCCTGGTGATGGTAGCGGGGCCAGATCCAAAGTTCGAGAGCCAGTGGAAAGGGCCTTATAGGGTAGTGCGACCTGTGGGCCCCGTTTCCTATCTCGTCGAAAGCAGAAAAGGATGCAAACAGGTCTACCACATCAACGTTTTGAAGCCCTGGCATCATAGGGTAGCTTTAGCCCATCTGGCCACCATAGAACCAAGAGTAGAAAAGGTAGAAGAGACACAACACTTTACAGAGCCCTTGAGCCGTATCACGTGCTGTGCCAATGATTTTAGGCCAGCCCGTGATATCTTAAGGGGGGGGATCTGTGGTGAGGAATGCCCTCCAGAAGAGATGGAGATAGGGGAAAATCCTGGTAGAAGTAATGAAACAGCACTAGCACACAGGATTTCCAATGCAGAGTTGAAAAAAACACAGCTCTCTGCTGAGCACAGGACACGCCCCAGCTCAGGGGAGGAGACAGGCTTCTGCACTGATTGGGCACGCTCAGGGGAAGGTCAGGGCATGCCGGGAAATGAAGCCCTTTTAAATCCCCAAGCAGAGAGGGAAGAGGAGAGGAGGAAAAGAGAAAAGGAGGAAAGAGAAAAAGAGGGAAAAGGAAGGAGGAAAACGTTAGAACCCTGGAGCAAGGCAGAACCTTCGAGCAGTAAACCTTGGAGCCAAGCACACTCTGAGAAAGAACCTTTCTACAAGGTAGAGCCTGAGCGTGGGAAGGCTAGCAAATTCAGCACATGGAAAGAAGGTATCTGGTCTGGTAGCAAACAAGGCTACAGAAGCAAGGAAGTGAAGCAGGAAGAAAGCTTTTCAAAGAGAAATTCACAGAGCAGAGGAAATAGCAGTAAGGCTGCTGAGTTTTTGAACCAGAGAGACTTCTGGAGGAAAGGTGCCAGTTCTTATTCAAACTCTGCTAAAGGTAAAGCTGACTTTTCTACTTTTAATGCTTTACTAGAGAAACCTTTCATTTATGCTAACCTTCACAAGGTAAACCCGGCTGCAGAAGCTGATAGCAAGTGGGGGAAGGGTGTCACCCTTACCAAAGACTTTCACACGGATAAAGAGCAGTTACAGGCTGAATTGCTTTTAAAACAGTTTCAAGAGTTTCTGGAACTGAGGTCAGGGAAGCTTAGCAGGCCTGACAGAGACAGCGATAGCCCTAGCTCTGATGAATGCATGCAAGTGGATAATTACCTGCCTGCCTTAGAAGCGGACCCTTCTCCAATGGATTGCTCAATCTGCCTCAAAGAGGACAGCAATGTAAGAAACCCTTGAACACTGTATGAAATGAATACAGGGAGTTTGCTGTACTTGCTGCCAAGCTAAAAGGTTTACAAATTGTTTTCATTTGTTGTTTTGAGAAGCCATGCTGTGGAAGGAATAGCTGTTTGTTTGGTGCTGCAATAATTCTGAAAGACCACATGAGGCACTGCTGAGTTAAAGCTGCTGTGATTGTGAAGAGCCAAGTAGAAGCTAACTTAATTTCAGTTGTACTTCCTATGTTCCTGGTTTCAGCTGTTTGGGTTGAAGTTGCACCTTTTGTGTTATGTACCATTGAATTTTGATGTGCTGGAAAATATCCCCACAACAATAAATTTCTTGCAACCTTAACATTCGTGTCACAACTACAATTTAATCCTGAAGGAAATACAAGCACACTACAAGTCCCAGAATTCCCAGGGGCCAGTACAAGCTTCATTCCTCAGGGACATTATAAGGCCACTCCTGCCTGTAAGCTCTCAGGCCCGGGCAGGAGCGTCGCAGTGGATATGATTCTAGGTGCCCATGTCCTCAAGATTCCTCCAGGCATTAAAATATTAAAGAAGATTCTCTCTCTAAAAGATCTCTTCCCTATTTTCACCCTCCTTAGAAAAAAACAAGTGCCACCTTTTCACAACACCTATACACCCCCTTCAAGCCCCAAAAGTGTTCCCTGAGCCTAGTGAAGGAGGACATGGTCTTACCTCCCCCTGCCTGGACTGAATACTATGTGCCTGTAGCAGTGAGAGCCTACTGTAGAATTCATTTATTCCCTGTGCTGTCGATGAATAGAGCAATCCCTGTTCTAGAGCACGTTCTCCTCCTGTTGGGCTTGGGAAATACATTTGAAGGTTCTGAATGGTGTCAAATGGAGGTGGGGAAGTGGGGTACTAGTGTATATTTAAGCAGGATATGGAACACTGAAGAGGGCTTTGGGGCACCGTAACCTTTTTATAAAGCAAGAGGGAAAGGGTATGAGAATTGGGTCCCTCTCATTATTTTAAGTGCTATGAGGAGACTGGAAGGGGGAATTATAAGCTTTATGGTTTGCTTGTTTTATTTAACTAGTTAACACAGATGTTCAGAGCTAACCTAAGTTTGTAGATCTCAATTTAAAGGGTAAGTTACTAATGTGCGTTAGGAGAATAATGCAGAAATTTTGCATTTAAAGCAAGTTAAATAACAAAAATGCATTATTTGCCCTTAGTGTATATTAGTTTACCACAAGGCAAGCTAAGTAGTAATTACATGGAAAGCACCTCATTATTATGCAAATCAAAAGAACAGCTTGTGTTTCCTTTGCAAACTCTGTTATTCATGGAAAGACAACACCAGCTTTGTGCTGGCCTTATCCTTCCTTCCTGGGAGCATCAGGATACTAACACAGGGCCTAATGCTCTTAGGAAACCTCTTAAAGGGGCTGGTGCCAATAACATAAACTGCCCAGCCCCCCCCCCCCCCCACCACCACCACCACCACTACCCCTTAGCACAAAATAGAACCTCACATCCCCCAGAACCCCACCCAGCATCTACCGGAGGTTTCCCTACTAGCCAGTGGGTGAGCAGAAAAAATCCACAGTAGATCCTGCCCCATTGAGCACCTGGGTACAAAATAGTGCCAGTCAACTGCAAATTCCAAATAAGGGTGCACATTGAGACTACTGCTCAAGGTCAGCCAGCACTATTTTGAACTCAGGAGCTTGATGGGGCAGGAGCTACCGGGTATCACTCTTGCTTACCCACTAGCCACCAGGGAAACACATTCTCTCCCTCCCTCCCTCCCTGACACCCACCCACAACTAGGATAATCGTAGCTTTATAGGTGCTTAAACCTCTTAGAGAAAAGGAGATGCCATATTCATTCTCAGGTGCAGCTGTTTATCCTCATCAGGCATACATTAAGGACCTGAGATTAATTAAGCTTCATGTGAACAAGGTACATTAAAGATATTAGGTACAGTTTTATTAGTATAAGTAACCAAAGCAACCCTTAGTAAATAAAGGCTTAAATACCTAAACACAACCTTAAAACTAAGATGTAGACAACAGTCCAGCAGCGAGATGGGGGTTTTCCAGTCTTTTGCACTGAGTGTCACATGTATGATTTTCTCCCAGTTGGTGAGGGGTCTTACATGTGCACTAGGTGCAAGGAGCTCTTTGCTCACAGGGAACTAGTCCGATCTACAGAGGCTAGAGTAACAGACTTGGAAGACATAAGGAAGACAGAGAGGTACATAGATGAGACCTACAGGGATATAGTACTGAAGTCCCACCTCCAGTCTGGCAGCATCTCTGTTGTCATGGAGGAGAGAGGTCACGTGATAGGAGAGCATCACCCTGGTGTGGCAGAAGTGATCCTGTAGCTAGGAGCTGTCCTCCAGGTGATGTAAAACCCTCTCGCAATGAGGAAGTTTCTTCAGGGTCATGTGCCCATGAGGGAAGGGTCAGGACAGCTGTTATAATTGATGATTCGATCACTAGGTATGTAGATAGTTGGGTGGCTGGTCGACGTGAGGATCGCCTGGTAACATGCCTGCCTGGTGTGAAGGTAGCGGACCTCACACGCCACCTAGACAAGTCTTAGATAGTTCTGGGGAGGAGTCTGCTGTCTTGGTACATGTCAGTACCAATGACATAGGAAAATGTGGTAGGGAGTTTCTGGAGGCTAAATTTAGGCTTTTAGGTAGGAAGTTAAAATCCAGAACTTCCAGGGTAGCTTTCTCCGAAATGCTTCCTGTTCCACACGCAGGACCCAAAAGGCAGGCAGAGCGCCGGAGTCTCAATGCGTGAATGAGACAATGGTTATGGGCTCCACCTTAACCGGAATGGAACCAGGCTGCTGCCATTAACCTTTAAAAAGGATATAGAGCAGCTTTAAACTAGATAATAGGGGAAAACCAACAGTCGCCCAAGAGCGCATGATTCGGAACAATGTATCCTTGTAGGATACTAGCAAAAGATTGAAGTTAGAGCATATGGATAGAGAGGTTCCAATAAAGACAAAAGTAGCCCAAATACCCTTGAGTACAGAGTAGACAGAGCTTAAAGAGTCCAAATTACCCCTGCCTACCGAAAGCCAGATTAATATGAATAAAATGCAGCCTCTAAAATGCTTGTATGCAAATGCTAAAAGTCTAAAAAATAGGATGGGAGAGTTAGAATATATAGCACTATATATATTGCATCAGCTTCTTGGAGCAGCTGATTTATGAACCGACCAGAGGGGAAGCCATTTTGGACTTAGTCCTTTGTGGAACACAAGATCTGGTGCAAGAGATAAGGGTTTTGGGGACACTTGGCAATAGTGATCATAGCATGATCGTGTTTGATTTAATAATTGAAGGAAGGACGGTAATGAAATTCATAGAACTACCTTTTAACTTTTAAAAGGAAGACTATGGGGTATGTTTACTAAACTCCGAAATTGTGCGGGGCCCCGTTAGTGTGCCTGTGCCATATAAGGAGTGGGCGGGTCAGGCAGAAAAAAGAAAAAAAACGGGAGTAAGCGATCGCACATTTGCGCGGCGCGCTATTGTGCGCCGTGCACAATAGTGTGTGGGAAGGCTAAGTGGCGCCCTGATATGCACACACAAAGGAACAGAGTCATAGTACAATGGTTAAGACACTGACAGCTGATGCAGCTGCCATGGGTTCAATTCCCCATTGTGCGCAACAAAAAGGGCTGGCTGAGGCATTAATTTTAATGGGTAAAAGTGCTTTAGGAGGCATATTAATTTTGGGCGGCATAAGGCAGTGCACTGTTAATCTTGGGTGGCATAAGGCGGTGCACTGTTGGGCGGCATAAGGCGGTGCACTGTTGGGCGGCATAAGGCAGTGCACTGTTAATCTTGGGTGGCATAAGGCGGTGCACTGTTAAGTTTGGGCGGCATAAGGCAGTGCGCTGATGCCCAAGCACAGGACCAGAGCCACAGCACAATGATTAAGACACTGACCAATGGTGCAGGGATCAGGGGTTCAATCCCCCACAGTGCCCAATGAAGAAGGCTCACTGAGGCAGTGCATATTATGGGGATGAGTGCTGTAGGGGGCAATATTTTTATTTCAGTTATCACTACTAGCAAACGCACTCACAAAGCGTGTTAACATAAGGCGGCCCATAAGGCACATGTTAAAGTTCACTGTCCGCCAAGGCACCCTAGAAGGGCACCATATATGTTGCGTCACAGGATAATGTATAGTGCACCTTATATGGACAGCAACCATAAGGTGCCCTATAGGGCGCCCTATAAAGCACCCTCAGAGGCACCTTATGGGTACAGTACACTGAGGGTGTGTTTGATGGCAGCAACATATGTACATTAAATCTAAAAAAAGCTTTGGACAACCCTATCAAATAACCCCACTGTGGGCTTGAACCCATTACCTCTGGCTCCACAGGCAGTGAAGTAACTATTGGGCTACAGCTATATAGCTGCCAGCAAGCCCTGGCTGGCTGCAGAGAGCCTGCATGTCACCACACAGACAGTCTGCTGTGGTAACCAGGATAGGGTTAGGCCACCCATACCCATGATGCACTGCACATGCAAATCAGCTGTCCACAGATGAACACAAGATGGGGAATGCACCCCAACAGCTCCCCGGCCTGGTAGGGGGACGTGTCCGTGTGCACCCACACAGCACCTTGGCCAGGTAGGAGATACTGACCGGGTGTTTAACTGGCACAGAGTAGCTACACACAGTCACATTGTGCGGGAACTGTGCTCACCCTGAGTGTGCAATGAGGCGCCCTGGACCAGGTCCACAGCACCCTCCATGGCAGAGCTCCAAAACAGTCGTAATCTGTGAGATAGGTAGTTTCTGCAGGAACACCATGGATGTCTCAGTCAGGGGAACCCCCACATGGGCCATGTACCACCCCCCGCCGCCGCCAAGGGTGGCAAACAGGGTCTCCCATCAACAGATCCCCATTATACACCCCCCCCCCCCCTTGCAATGATGGCAGTAGAGTGGACCATCAACCCCAGTCATGTTGGGGAACAGACACCCTACAGGGCAGTCCAAGCAGCCCCACACACACCCAGACCACAATATTAGACAGACAGTAGGCCTGGATATGCTAAGCTGCACCCCACCACCATCTGATATTCCCCTGCATCAAGCCATCAGCCACTGCACAGCACTCCAGCAGGGCACATACCAGCTGTGAACAGTCTGCTGGTTAGTCCCACTGGAAATGCATGCACCCACAACTGGGATGGCAGCACACACAAGCAGATACATCAGTGACTAGGCCCCAACAGGTGACCCATATATATCACATGAGAGAAGTGCTATGAAGCACTATGGGGGTGCCTAGCCATGCTGCCGTCACTGCACAGTCAGGGTGGCGTGAAAGCCCAGCAGCACATACAGAGGTCACCCTGTCTGTGGAGGTGGTGGACGGCCACTACAATGTCCCTGCCAGTGCCCTATGCCCTGTGCAGATGCATCCTGGCCAGCCCACCCTGTCTGAGCTATACCCATGGTACCTTGCTGCTCATTATGCACATCATCAGGCCAAAACTGGCAACAGTGCTGGCAGTGTGGGCTGTGGACAGTGTTTGCAGCCAACACACACTGTATAGACAGACACACACTCCCACACGTATGCCAGCATTGTGCTACTATAGAGGGGTTCAGAATCCTTGCCCACCACACCAGTCCTGGGCACAGTACAGGCATGGGTATGGTATGCAGTACGGTTGGGGGTCACTCCCCAGGGTGGTAAACACTGTCAGGGGCCAGACCTGACGCACACACCGCAGACATCAGATAGATTGTTATGATGGAGCTCAAAGAGCAGACTGTGCGTAACGTAGGGATATCTATCTGCCAGTACTCATAGCAAACGTTTGAGAGCTGTGTACCATATACCCAGGTGTAGGGTGACATTGCTAAGGTATGCAAGTGCTGGTATTGGGTGATGCATGCAGGGCCCAATGTCCTGCCTCTCCAGGAGGCATTGGCCAATGGGGCCTGTGGGTGTGGGTGTGTCTGCCCCTGTTGGCTGCTGCTGTACGGCAGAGGTTCCCAAATCCAGTCCAGGTTTGCAATACACTGGTTGGGGTTTCCTGCTGTCCCTCATGAATATGCATGAGCTACATCTACATGCCATGGGGGTGGTGCATAGATATACAGCACAGTTATTTGTATGTGTGGCAGCATGGAACCTGAATGGTGTGTGGTCCTCCAGGACTGCATTTGTGAGACTCTGCTCTAGGTAATGCCCCTGGTCATGGTGTCTGTGCTTGGTGGTGTAAAAGATAGGCGTATGACCAATGCGTATGTCCCCAGCAATAAAGGATTGCCCTTACTAACATGGTTTAGTTGTGGGGAAAATATGTGGACAGGATTGGTAGTAGCCCCAGCTGGGCTTTGAACCTGTGACCTTTTGTTCCTGCACACACTGTCTGTGTGCACTGCACCACTGTGTTGCCACATATGTGCTGAATTCCCTGGGAAGTCCATGACTGTACATCCGACAGGGCCTATGTTGCAGTGGACGTGCCAGCCTGCACATGGCTCGGCCACTGTCTTCTGTGGCTAGCAGCCACTGCCCCCTCCACCACCTGTACCCTACCGCCAACATGCTGGCATGTCCGTATCTTGGAAAAGCATATGACCTGATTGAGTTGTGGCACTCCAGGACTGCATTTGGGGGACTCGGCTGTCGGTAATGCCCATTGTTATGGTGTGTGTGCGGTGTTGGGTACAAAATGGGTGTGTGAACCATGCTTATGTTCTCTGCAATAAAGGAGTGTCTGTACTATCTCTGTTTAGTGGTGGGTAAAATATGGGGACTGGGTTGACAGGAGCCCCAGCTGGGATTTGAACCTGTGACCCTCTGGTCCTAGAGGTACTGCCTCTGTCTGCTGCACCACATTGTGGCCACAGTGATAGTGCAGTCCCTGGGGGTGGGAAACCTGACCAACAGAGTCAAAAACCCTGTTCTGCACATTTGTACTGTGGGCTCCGTCACCTTGTCTGGTGACATATGTGCAAATACACCCCTCAACCGACCACGAACAACTGGGGATAAATATAACCAAGCTGGGCAACAGTGATATTAATGGGCAACCATAGCAAACACTCCCAGGAAGGCTCAGAAAAAAGGAAATGGTTTTTGGAAGGGTCTCCCCTCCGTAGCCCCTTCCAACCTTCATTTCATTTTTTTGGAGCTTTCCTGGGTGTGTTTCTTATGTTTGCCCATTAATATCGGGGTTCCCCAGCTGCCTTCCTATTTTTAATATTTTTGTTTGGGTCTTTTTCTATCTTTATTTGCACTTTTGTTCTGTGCACATGTATCACACTGCTCACGTTTTGCAGGTTTCCCCGGTTTCCCTGTACATTGCTGACGCGAAATGGTTTCTCTTCCCTTTAAATGCCCTCTACCGTGAGTGTTTCACTCGCGCTATTTTTAACCTGTGAATTCGGCCCCGATCATGTGCGGGGAGGCTCTCCCCTCCCCTTCCCCGCCCATTGACCCCGTCTCTCCGCCCCTCGGGAGCCTTCCTCCGCCCTCAGAATGCCTTTCCACGCCTCTATCGGACATTTGCGGGCCGGGTACTTGTGCGGGGTGCGTTAGTGCGGCGCGCAATTGTGCGGGGCCCACGCGCACTTGTGCGGGGCATTTAAGAGCGTTTCTGAGTGTTTGAGTGCCGCGTTTCCGTGCGCTATTGTGCGGCACGCAATTGTGCGGCTTTTAGTAAACATGCCCCTATGAAAAAATGAGGAAAATATTTAAGAAAAAAATAAAGGAGCAGTTGCAAAGGTTAAAGATTTACATCAAGTTTGGGTGTTGTTTAAAAATACTATCTTGGAAGCCCAGACCAGCTGTATTCCATGCTTTAAGAAAAGTGGAAGGAAGTTCAAAAAACTGCCAGCATGGTTTAAAGGTGAGGTCAGAGAGGCTGTTGTTGCTAAAAAATCATCTTTCAGGAAATGGAAAAAGGAGTCAAATGATGAAAACTGGAAACAACACAAGCAGTGGCAAATTAGATGCAAGGCATTGATAAGGCAGGCAAAGAGAGAATTTAAGAAAAAGCTTGCTGTGGAAGCAAAAATGCATAATAAAGACTTTTTCAAGTACATTTGTAGCAAAAAATCTGTGAGAGTCAGTTGGACCATTAGATGATAGAAGGGTAAAAGGGGCACTAAGAGGGGACAAGGCCATAGCGGAGAGAATGAATGAATTCTTTGCTTCAGTCTTTACTGAGGAAGATGTAGGAATGTTACCCATGACTGAAATGGTATTTAAAGGAGATGTTGCAGAAGAATTGAAAGAAGTATTGACACACCAGGAAGATGTATTACAACTATTTGATAAACTGAAGAGTAGAAAATCACCTAGACCAGATGGTATACATCCAAGGGTGTTGAAAAAACTGAAATATGAGATTGCAGATCTACTATTAGTAATCTGTGAACTATCAATAAAATCATCTGTAATACCAGAAGATTGGAGGATGGCCAATGTAACGTCAATTTTTAAAAAGGGCTCCAGGGGTGATTGGGGAAACTACAGACTGGTGAGCCTGACATCAATTCCAGGAAAAATAGTGGAAACCATCATAGATAACAAAATTACTGAACATGTAGATAATCATGGCTTAATGGGAGACAGTCAACATGGCTTTAGCCAAGGAAGGTCTTGTCTTACTAATCTGTTATGTTTTTTTGAAGGTGTGAATAAACAGGTAGACAAAGGTTGATATAGTGTATCTGGACTTTCAGAAAGCCTTTGACAAGGTCCCTCACAAGAAACATTTGGCAAAATTAAAAAGTCATGGGATATGAAGCAGTGTACTATTGTGGATCAAGAACTGGTTAAAAGATAGAAAGCAGAGGGTAGGGGTAAATGGCCAGTTTTCTCAATGGAAAAAGGTGAATAGTGGAACACCTCAGGGATCTGTGCTTCGTCTGCTGCTTTTTAACATATTTATAAATGACCGGGAAATGGGAATAATGAGTGAGGTTATCAGATTTGCAGATAACACAAAACTATTCAAAGTTGTTAAAATCCATGAGGATTGTGGAAAATTGCAAGAGGATCTTGATAAATTGGAAGAATATGCATCCAAATGGCAGATGAAATTTAATGTGGACAAGTGCAAAGTTATGCACTTAGGAAAGAAAAACCCAAACTATGGTTACATAATGCAAGGTTCCACATTAGGAACCACCACCCAGGAAAAAGATTTAGGCGTTATTGTGGATAACATGTTAAAACCCTCTACCCAGTGTGCAGCGGCAACCAAAAGAGCAAATAGAATGCTAGGAATCATAAGGAAAGGAATGGAAAATAAAACAAAGGATATTATAATGCCTCTGTATTGTTCTATGGTGCGACTGCACTTTGAATATTGTGTGCAATTCTGGTCGCCATATCTTAAAAGGATATAGTGTGTGATGCAGCGGACCCTCTGGCAGAAAGAAAAAAGTTTTAAATTTAGAAAAAAACAAGTTTCAGTTGCAATATCCTGAAAGCCCACATAGAGGGAGCAGGAGAGCCAGCTTGGATGCAGAGGAACCACGCCTCTATGGGCAGGACTTAGAATCAGTCAGTCCCGATTTAAGCAGGGACAGAGCAGTTCAAAGAGGAGATCAAAGAGCAGGCCGAAGAGCAGGCCAAGGAGAAGGCCAAGAAGCAACTTGGAGAGCAGACCAAGTAGTAGGCCGAGGAGTAGGCCGGAGAGCAGGCCAGGGACAACTCCAAGGAGCAGCACTGCAGAGAGCAGTCAAGGAAGAAGGTGCTCTTCCATCCAGCTGGAGAGAAAGCCCTATCCAGGCAGAGGGGCTAAGCCACGATCTGAGAGAAAGATATCCAGCTGAAAAGGATACTCAAGAAGAGAAAGGTACTCTTAAAGATTTCTATAAAAGTAACCAGAGAGAAGGGTGGAAAACTCAGAGGCCTGGTGAACAGGGAAAAGCTGAGAGGGCGCGGCCACTAGCTAACTGCCACGGGAGTGGAAGCAAAGGCCGAGCGCATCAGCTGCAGCCCTGCCCCAAAGAAGTTTATCCACACTCTAGAGAAAGAGAGACCCAGGGGGATTACTTGAGCCAGCAAGAATTAGAAGATAATCAGGCTAGGCCTCAAGCCTTTCCCGGAAGAGACTACAGAAAGCTCAAAGGTAAAACAGTTATTGCCTGTGATTGTGTGCCTAAACCCAGCATAGGAGAAAAGCAGAAGAGAGGATTTTATCAGTATAATAATGACACTTTTAAGCAGGAAATAACAGATGATTTCCCCAGGAAGAAAACTGTTAATGCTAAAGGTTGGGACAAGAGAGCTTTTAAAACCATAGCAGATGAACAGCCAGGGTTCTATCCTATAGCCAAGAACCGACGCCCCAAGCTGACAAACAAGCATTGGAACACGGTTTGGCACGCTTTAAAAAAGCCAGAACTCAGCCCCATTGAAGCTGCCGATTCAGAGCTCTCGGACATGGAATGGCTGCCAGTGGAATCTGGGGGTGAGGAGGCAGAAGAACCCATGGAATGCGTTTATTGTACAGTAGGAAAACTATAATCTGTTTGGAGTTAAAGAATGTATGAAGTAAATACAGGATACCTTATGTTTTGAGTTACTGTGGAGATTAACAGTTGTTACTTTGACCGTTTTATATATGTGGAACCTGATGTAAGGATTGTTACAGCCCTGTTACTTTCTGAACTGTATATTTTGAACCATATTGCGCAAAGGAGAAATAAAAGCCTTTTTCCTTTTTCCCTACACTTGGCTGTGAAGTCACTTTATTGGGAAGTTGGCAACGAGGTTGGCACGAAGGACCGCTACCTTATGACCCTCGCAACTGGCCAACCCTGATACCCCAAATCTTATGCGCTCCCCAGCCTCCGGTGGAAACACTACGCCGCCACCAGAGGGGGCTGCGGGGGACATAAGTGGCGTAGTTTTAAGGATTTTACGGTACCCTCAAGTGTACAGGACTGTATTTATAACAGTACAAAAGAAAGTACCAGCTTTCTCCTTTTTCTGAAAAAAAAAAGAGCTCTCAAAAAAGTAAAACCCGAACCGTTTGCAACAAAAACTGGACTGGAAGGAAAACCAGGAGCAGAGCGGATACAAAAAGGCCGGACCGGAGTTGAAAACAAGGAGCGGAGTCCTAAAATCCGGACCGGAGCTGAAAAGAAAAAGAAAAAAATCCTGAAGGTGGGAGATCCTCTGGTGAGTCCAGAAGCGGTGGAGCAACCCTTGGATGACTACATATATTCCCCAAAGCTGACGCAACACTAGAACAAGGTAAGGTGTATATAAGCCTACCTAGTGTTGGACATCTGGGGAAGTCAAAAAAAAAAAAAAAATTGTAAGGAGCCACACTTGGGTTTGTCTCTGTTTGTTCTCCAACAGGTACGATGGAGCCCAAGGAACTGTGTGCCTGGATGGCACACCAGTTCAGCAAGCAGGCAGAGCTGGCACAACAAATCCAAGAGCAAGCACTGAAGGCGGTGCAAGCGCAGCAACTGCCAGTCATAGAGACTATGAACACATGGCTTGCGCAGCAGCGGCAGGAACTGGCTCAGAGCAAAGCAGAGAAGACATCACTCGCCGGAATGGTAAACTCTGACCTTGGACACTGGTCTTGTTCAGACTTGATGGTTGGTAAACTCAGTCCGAGCGATGACATTGATGACTTTTTGGACACATTTGCTAGAATTGCACATTCGGCTAAATGGCCCGAAGAGCAGTGGGCGATACGCCTAGCGGCATCACTCACGGGGGAAGCGCTGGCGGCCTACAGGTCAATGCCCCCAGAGTTAGCGAATTCATATACCGATGTGGTAACAGCAATCAGGGATCGTGTGGGTCTTACGCCAGTAGCGTATAATAAAATGTTTAGGGCTACCTTTCTTAAAGCAAATGAGACACCTAAGGCACTAGGCAACAGATTACGTAGCCTAGCTTATAAGTGGTTGCAGCCCGAAAGGAAGAGCATAAGTACACTCATGGATGCTATAATTCTGGAGCAGTACATGAATGCCCTACCTAGTAGAGTGCAAAACTTTTTGATGCTCCAGAATTGTTGCAATACCACAGAGGCAATAGCACTCACGGAGAGATACTTAGAGGCCGAAAAAGTGACCCAGCCTAGGGCAGGCCCACGAATAGCCATGGGGTTGGAGGCACAAGGAAGGGAGAGTCCCTCACGTCCTCCAGGTGGTAGGTGGCAGAGTAACAAGCCCCTAAACAAAGAGAGTTCAAGAAAATGTTTTGCTTGCGGTAAGAAGGGACATGTACAATATGAATGTCATGTACGTACTGCCTTGGTAGGAGAATCACCAAGACTAATGCATGATGGGTTTTTGATTAATGTGAAAATACAGGGTATAAGTGTACAAGCCTTATTGGATTCTGGAGCCGACCAGACCATGGTTTCTAAGAAATTATGGTCGACGATCCAGGCTCATGGACTCTCGGTTCCAGAATCTCCAGAAGGATATGTGAAAATCAAGTGCGTGCATGGAGCAGCCACACGCTACCCTATTTATAAATTGTGGATAAAAGGTATGGGCATTGTAAAAGAAGTGCCAATTGCAGTAGTCCCAAAGTTACCGCAGGACTTGGTCCTGGGCCGAGATTGGCCACAATTTAGAAAAACGTTGAAAGAAGGTTTGTTACCTCAAGTAAAACCAGATTCCACTCGCATACACCCTGATCGGTCGGAAGCTCCCCTACCCCAGCTGAATGGTATGGAGAGGGATACAAGGGAAACTAAGGCTCTAGTCTCCACCAGGGCCCACTCCCAGGATGGTGAGAAGCCCTCTTGTTCAAAAGAGGCTGCCCTAGAAGATCTCCCTTCGCATGATGAGCTAATAGGGGACCCAGCACGAAAGGGACGAAAACCTAAAGCTGACCGAAGGAGAGAGAGGAGAAGTCGATCCCGGGGGAAAGCAGAGTTGGAGGCAGGAAGAGGTATGCCTTGGATACCCGCGGAGGTAATCGAAAAATTTCCCTCCTTTAAAATGGAGCAGAGGGCAGACCCTGCGTTGATCCGGGCGATCGAACAGGCCCAAGAAGACTGTGAGACGTACCCCAGGTTCGTAATGGATGAGGAAATTTTGTACAGAGAAAGCAAAGATGTGCGGACTGGACTGGTTCGTAAGCAGTTGGTTGTCCCAAGCAAGTTTAAGCTATCCGTCCTGCGACTAGCCCACGACCATCCCACAGGAGGCCATAAAGGCTCACAGGGCACCCTGGACCAAATTTTAGCAAGATTTTACTAGCCAGGTGTTTTCCGAGAGACCACCCGCTTTTGCGAGTCCTGCGCGTCCTGCCAGAGGGTTACAACGCACCGACCAGCGGGAGTGCCGCTAGTTCCGATGCCTGTAATAGCGGAACCCATTAGAAGACTGGCCATGGACATCGTCGGACCCCTTATCAAGACTCCGCGCGGCTTTCAATATATCCTGGTGATCATTGACCAGGTCACGCGATTCCCCTGGGCAGTACCCCTAAGGAATATCTCTGCTAAGGCGATTGCAGCGGAGATGGTCAAATTGTTCTGCGAGGTCGGATTCCCGCAAGAAGTCTTGACAGACAGAGGAAGTAATTTTCTATCAAAATACCTCGCCCAAGTCTGGGAGGCATTCGGGATCCGACATGTAAAGACGGCAGCCTACCATCCCCAATGCAATGGGTTGGTGGAACGTCTAAACCAAAGCATAAAGCAGATGCTGAGACGGGCCTTGAACGGAGAGAAATGAAGGAGTGGGACACCATGCTACCCTTCATACTGTATGCCTGCCGGGAAAGAAAGCAAAGTTCATTAGGTACATCACCGTATGAGCTCATGTACGGGCGGACGCCTAGAGGTATACTAGACGTATTGAAAGAACAGTGGATCGCACCAGTGGAGGAGGAAGTAGGTGTACCCCTATTCCTACGAGACTTGAGAACACGCCTGGAGCGAACTTCCCAGTTTGCTACGGAGAAGCTTAAAGAGCGCCAAAAGAAACAGAAGCACTACTACGACAGGCGGACAAAGCCAAGACATTTAAAAGTCGGGGAGAAGGTAGTGGTTCTAGTACCCGGGCCGGCTCCTAAATTTGAGTACCAGTGGAAGGGTCCCCATACCGTCGTCCACCCGGTGGGCACCACTTCCTATGTTGTGCAAAACTCAAAAGGACGGGAACAGGTCTACCACGCCAATCTTCTTCGACCTTGGCAGGAACGGGACGTGCTGTGGACGCATACCATGAGGAACGAAAATGCCAGGCTAACCCGGTGGTATATGGCGTTGCAGCCTTACGACTTCCGTCTGGAGCATCGAGCTGGGAAGCTACATTGTAATGTGGATACTATGTCTCGTATTACGTGCTGCGGTGAAGAGTTTCCCCCAGCCCGTAATATTTTGAGAAGGGGGATGTGTGATGCAGCGGACCCTCTGGCAGAAAGAAAAAAAGTTTTAAATTTAGAAAAAAACAAGTTTCAGTTGCAATATCCTGAAAGCCCACATAGAGGGAGCAGGAGAGCCAGCTTGGATGCAGAGGAACCACGCCTCTATGGGCAGGACTTAGAATCAGTCAGTCCCGATTTAAGCAGGGACAGAGCAGTTCAAAGAGGAGATCAAAGAGCAGGCCGAAGAGCAGGCCAAGGAGAAGGCCAAGAAGCAACTTGGAGAGCAGACCAAGTAGTAGGCCGAGGAGTAGGCCAGAGAGCAGGCCAGGGACAACTCCAAGGAGCAGCACTGCAGAGAGCAGTCAAGGAAGAAGGTGCTCTTCCATCCAGCTGGAGAGAAAGCCCTATCCAGGCAGAGGGGCTAAGCCACGATCTGAGAGAAAGATATCCAGCTGAAAAGGATACTCAAGAAGAGAAAGGTACTCTTAAAGATTTCTATAAAAGTAACCAGAGAGAAGGGTGGAAAACTCAGAGGCCTGGTGAACAGGGAAAAGCTGAGAGGGCGCGGCCACTAGCTAACTGCCACAGGAGTGGAAGCAAAGGCCGAGGGCATCAGCTGCAGCCCTGCCCCAAAGAAGTTTATCCACACTCTAGAGAAAGAGAGACCCGGGGGGATTACTTGAGCCAGCAAGAATTAGAAGATAATCAGGCTAGGCCTCAAGCCTTTCCCGGAAGAGACTACAGAAAGCTCAAAGGTAAAACAGTTATTGCCTGTGGTTGTGTGCCTAAACCCAGCATAGGAGAAAAGCAGAAGAGAGGATTTTATCAGTATAATAATGACACTTTTAAGCAGGAAATAACAGATGATTTCCCCAGGAAGAAAACTGTTAATGCTAAAGGTTGGGACAAGAGAGCTTTTAAAACCATAGCAGATGAACAGCCAGGGTTCTATCCTATAGCCAAGAACCGACGCCCCAAGCTGACAAACAAGCATTGGAACACGGTTTGGCACGCTTTCAAAAAGCCAGAACTCAGCCCCATTGAAGCTGCCGATTCAGAGCTCTCGGACATGGAATGGCTGCCAGTGGAATCTGGGGGTGAGGAGGCAGAAGAACCCATGGAATGCGTTTATTGTACAGTAGGAAAACTATAATCTGTTTGGAGTTAAAGAATGTATGAAGTGAATACAGGATACCTTATGTTTTGAGTTACTGTGGAGATTAACAGTTGTTACTTTGACCGTTTTATATATGTGGAACCTGATGTAAGGATTGTTACAGCCCTGTTACTTTCTGAACCGTATATTTTGAACCATATTGCGCAAAGGAGAAATAAAAGCCTTTTTCCTTTTTCCCTACACTTGGCTGTGAAGTCACTTTATTGGGAAGTTGGCAACGAGGTTGGCACGAAGGACCGCTACCTTATGACCCTCGCAACTGGCCAACCCTGATACCCCAAATCTTATGCGCTCCCCAGCCTCCGGTGGAAACACTACACCGCCACCAGAGGTGGCCGCGGGGGACAAGTGTTATTAGAAAAGGTACAGAGAAGAGCCACCAAAATGGTAAAGGGGATGGAAGGACAACCCTATGAAGAGAGGCTAAAAAGGTTAGGGCTCTTCAACCTTGAAAAGAGATGGTTGAGAGTAGATATGAAAGAGGTCTATAAATTAATGAATGGAGTGGACGGGTAAATGTAGATTGATTGTTTATGCCATCAAAATATAGAAAGTCTAGGGGGCATGCAATGAAGCTACAGGGTAACCTATTTAAGACTAAGAGAAAATATTTTTTCACTGAATGTGTAATCAAACTCTGGAATTTGCTACCGGAGGATGTAGTAAAAGCTGTTAGTGTAGCTGGGTTTAAAAAAGGTTTTGGACAAGTTCCTGGAGGAAAGGTCCATAAACCATTATTAAAGTGGACCCAGAATATCAACTGCTTGCCCCAATACAAGCATTGTGGAATCTGTGTCTTCTTGGGAAACTGCTAGGTACTTGTGACCTAGATTGACCACTATTGGAAACAGGATACTGGGCTGACCCAGTATGACATTTGTTATTTTTTATTTTTATTATTTTTATTTAGACAGTTTTGTATACCACCTTATCCTTCAATCAAAGTGGTCACAACACAATTGGGGATACATTTTAACATGAGGGGATATGAGACACATACACTAATACTTACAGGGAACATGGGCATTGGAGGGTTAAGTGGCTTGCCCAAGACCACAAGGAGCACCTGTGGGACTAGAAACCCCAGTCCTTACGGCCCAAGGCTGCTGTCCTCTAGTGGGATTTGAATCCCCAACCTTCCGGCCTGAGGTAACTTTCTTATGTTCTTAAGGGGTCCATGGGGTTTGGGGGTTAGCTTGTGCTTTGCATTTGGCTGCTTGTTAGTAGCCCAATGCTCCTGGGCATGAAATTTTCTAAGAATAATGTAGCTTTCAAAGTTCAAAGCAAGCTGCATTATTCCTTTACCATGGAAGTTACTAACCTGCGATACAGAACACTGATGACTGTCTCTAAAATAAGCTACATAAATATCCCTGAAGGCCTAAGAAAGCTTTTTTTGAAATAAAAGATTACACAGGTACACTACCAAAAAACTGCCTCCAGTTTTGCAACTGATTCCTATAGATTTTGGGGTGCTGAATCCAGGAAAAATAGCCAAAATGTTCCATCACGTCACGTTTTCTTGCAAAATTAGATTTCTTACCCATATAAGGAATGTTCACATAATTTCTTTTTAGCCGACTGCAGTTTATTTTCTTGGCCCAAAATAGAGGTTGTAATGGTTAACTAACTAGAAACACTCCCTCATGATATTTTAGTGTTTTGTATTCATTTTATACATTAACAGGACAATTGGGAGGCGGGGGGCTAAATCCAGTACTCGCGCTGGCGCATGTTCTTTCCTGTTCGCCTCGCCTCGTTCGCGCTCTCAAACACGGTGGTTGCGACATGAACGTTCCTGTCAAATTTCAGTTTCTTGCAAGTTCATTATTACCTTTTGTTTGCTCAGTCGTAATCCAGCTTTATTCCGAAGTGGTTCACTACAGTTGTAGTTTGCAGTGCTGTGTATTTGTGATGGCTCACAGAGCCAGAGGTTGCGTCAACTCTCCGGACAGTTTTTGTTTTATTTGTGGGGAATATACCGTGAAAAAGCGGCAGAGGAACATTTCTGCATTTATTAAAAAAGTATATTTCGCCTATTTCGGTTTGAAGTTAGGCGATCAAGACAAACCGTGGGCTCCTCACAAAGTGTGCAAGACATGTGAGGAAGATCTACGCTTATGGATGAAAGGTAAAAAAACAAGCATTTCGTTTCAGAATACCTATGATGTGGCGTGAACAAAGAGACCACAGCAGTGACTGCTATTTTTGCTCTTGCATTGTGAAGGGATACAACTTAAAAAATAAGAACGTAATAAGTTACCCCAACCTTCCCTCAGCAATTAGGCCTATGCCTCATAGCAACGAAGTACCTGTGCCTGAACCACCAAAATCTTTGGATCATATTTGTGTGGACGGTTCTGATCATGATGAGACTCATCAGATGGCTTTTCTCGATGAGTCCAGTACTTCCGAGTTTGAAACTGAACCAGATCCGAAACCTGAACTTTTCTCTCAAGCTGAATTGAATGATTTAGTCCGGGATTTAGGACTCCCAAAAGATGCTGCCCAACTGCTAGGTTCTCGGCTTAAACAGAAAAATCTCTTGTCACCAGGAACAACATTTTATTGGTACCGCAACCGCGAGACACAATTTTTGAAGTATTTCAGCAAAGAGGAAGATTTGGTATTTTGCAATGATATATACGGAGTGATGGAAAAGTTTAAACTCAAGTATGATCCTGCTGAATGGCGGCTGTTCATTGATTCGTCAAAAGACATCATAAAAGGTGTTCTTCTTCATAATGGCAACACATTCGCTTCAGTTCCTATTGCTCACTCTGTTATTCTCCAAGAAAAATACGAGAATTTGGCCCTGATTCTTCAGAAGATTCGTTATGATGAGCATAAGTGGATGATTTGTGGAGACTTTAAAATTCTATCCATGCTATTAGGGCAGCAATCCGGTTTCACCAAATATCCCTGCTTCCTTTGCTTGTGGGATAGCCGGGCCCGCGACCTACACTGGGGGAAAAAAGACTGGCCAATTCGGGAGTATTTGAGACCCGGTGAGAAAAATGTTCTTCATGAGAGCTTGGTACCTCGTGATAAAATTCTATTACCACCTCTCCACATTAAGTTGGGTCTCATTAAGCAATTCATCAAGTCCCTTCCAAAAGATGGTGAGTGCTTTCGGTACCTTTGCTCAAAGTTCCCCCGACTTTCTGAAGCAAAGCTAAAGGAAGGAGTGTTTGTTGGCCCTGATATAAGGAAACTCATTTCAGATGGAGCATTCGCTGAAACGATGTCTGAGAAGGAAAAAGAAGCCTGGGATTCCTTCAAGGATGTTGTTCTCAAATTCTTGGGGAACAGGCGGGATGAGAACTATAAGGATATTGTTGCCAGGATGCTCAATGCCTTCAAAGAACAAGGCTGTAACATGAGCCTGAAAGTCCATTTCTTGCACTCCCATGTGAACTACTTTCCCGAAAACTTGGGGGCGTACAGTGAAGAACAAGGTGAAAGGTTTCACCAGGACATCAAGGACGCAGAGAGAAGGTACCAAGGAAGATGGAACACCACTATGATGGCTGATTTCTGCTGGTTGCTGCTGTGGGAAACCCCAGATGAAAAATACGCCAAGCAGCGCACCAAGAGAAGCATTCGGGGGAAGAAGAAACGGGCCCACCAGAAGATTGATTGACCCAAGAATGACTTTAAAATCTAAACTGTGTTGACAAATATCGTGTTTTTACTAAACTTTGAAATAAAAATTTGCTAGTTATTACCACAGTGTCGGATCTCATTTATTAGAATTTTATTTTCACACCATCGGGTGTTTGTCTTCATGTATTGCAATGGTGCGGTTTGCGTTTTCTATTCTTACATACATACCTGTACAACATTTTTTGCACATTTCTTTGCTTTGCTTTGTGTCTAACCTCGCTCTTATATGCTCAATGTTTGTGCACATGTATGTGGCTGTTTTAAGTGCAGACAATTTTGCTACCATCACAGTGTGTTTTGTTGACATTACTCTATTCTTATGTGCTGCCTTGTTACAATTTTCTTTATTCTTATTTGAATAACTACTAAACAATTAGTATAAAGAATTCATCCAAGAAACTTTTATCTCGATCGCACTCAATCTGAAACGTTCACCTCAAACTGCTAACCCAATGTAGCAAAAAATCTGTACGTGATGGAGCAAATTGGTTACCAGATTTGGATTCAGCGCACCAAAAAACGTAAAAATCAATCGAAACATTAGAGGCAGTTTAAAAAAAAAATTTTTTAGTGTACCTGTGTTATTTGTAAGTGCATGAGGAAAAAATAAGCAACAGAATTGAAATGAAAAGGATTTCTGTGTTCCAGAAGAGACCCTCCTACCTGTGCAGTAGCAAACTGATCATAGAAAGACGAGTTGTCTAAATTCAGCTCCAGATCTCTGTCTTGCAGTTCTTCACAGCTGAAATAGAAGGTATTTGCAGAAAATAAAATTACTTCAGAGACCCAACAGAATAACATCTGTCGTAAGTGAAAACAAACATCTCTCATTCATGCTGTAGCAAGTCTGTCAGCGTAATGAAAAGAACACTGATGGTCGGTGCTATGATCACGTATTAGTGCTGCATACTTCCATGTAGAGGACCTAGATTTGGTTCCCAGATCAGGTCTTCATCTCCTGGGAAAATCAGAGAGGCAGTACTCACAACCCTTGAGGAGACAGAATCTCAAAAATTACTCAGTTAGGATATCTACTAACCTGATTTAGGTTACACTGGACTCTGGAGAAAATCACGGTCTGTGGCCCCTAATCAAGGACCATCCCTACAATGGCTGTGCTAGGTGGGGAGTAAAAATATAGGGGAAAAACAGCATAGCTGTGAATGAAGTCTCATGTGCTGGTCTTGTTTCAGCTAGATGCCCTGCTGAGCAGCACGAAACTACTGGGCCAAATATACAAATAAAACACATGATACTGGAAGGCTTTAATCAGAAATTATTTCATGTTCCTCCTGAAATGCATGTTTAATTTATTCTGTCAAACTTAGTTGGAACCCTCTCGATCAGGAAACTTATTCTGCTGATTTTGAAATAAATGGTTTATTTCTGGCTGTAAATTCTGATGGCAAATGCCGCTAGACCCCAATGTACTTGAGACGTTTCTTAGAGTGGTGTATTCGTTAGTGTGAATTTGGTTTGTTAGTGTGCATTGAAAAGGTTTGGTGCACGATTACTAAAGGTTAATGTGCAGTAAGTTGCATTAGCATGCGTTAAGTGCCGCTACAGCCATAGGAATAAAAAGGGCCATAGTGGCCTCTCTACAGCTTGCCTTCCTTATTGTTCTCTCTGGGATTCGATTGTTGAGCTGTGCGCTCCCTGATCCCATTGTTGCCTGTGCTGTCTTTTCATGAAGTTTCTGCTTTAACGTATGCTCATAATCCACTCTTGGCCAAGTGGTGGCAGATTAAATCTAGCAAATTAATTAATGAATTAATGAAATAACCCATGCTAACGTACAATACCCCCTAGTGTCCTGATGACACTAGCCACGCGGTCTGCCCCCTTAAGAACTCCATAGATTTAAGCAGCAACATTCTGCTGCTAAACATATCTATTCTGGGGGCTATTTTATGAAATCATGTTTGCACTACTTGGCCACGTACGCATGTAAATGGCCTCTTATAAAACACCAACTGGTTTAGAAGCCACTTAACCCTCCATAGCCCATGTTCCCTGTAAAATAGTTATCTCCAAGTTATAATGCCCTGTTCAATGTAATTTCACTTTGTTCAGTGTAAACCGCACTGATGCAGAATAGCACGATATAAAAGAGAATGTAAATAAATAAATAAAGTAAGTGCATTGACATGAATATGCAGAGTTTGTTGGTAGGCAGGGTTGGGCAAACTATCAGACCAATTAGGCGGTCGCCTAGGGTGTCAGCTTCTATGGGCAGCAAAGAGCAGGGCCTTCAAAGATTCTGACAGCCAGGGGAGGGGGCCAGAAGGCTTAAGATTTGTCTAGGACACCAACATTTTGAACCAACTCTGGGGCTGGCCCTGTCAATAGGTGTTAATGGGGTCATGGCCTCTAAGGAGCATGGATGGAATTTGCAACTATGCAAGCAGATTATGAAATATGTTGATCTGTGCTCACACTTGCGAACTTTATGTGTGTTCATTCAAACCTGCTATAGAGCACTTGTAAATGCCTGTGCCCGAATCCAATGCGCAATCTCTGACACTCTATTATTTTAGAAAGACAAGTAGAAGCCTACTTGTCTTTATAAAATAGGCTTAAAGTAGTTGCATTCTGGCTGCCTTAACCTAGGCCCCTAGTATAAAATTACCCTCTGTAAGGGTACTTTTATATGGCCTTTACACACGTACAGTATATGCCATGTGAAAGACCTTTTATAAAATTACTCCAGGCATTAAACTATGAATCATGACAAGAACGTTTGCATAGTGCAGTGTAGGCGTGTTCAGGCAAAGAGTTTGGGTGGATCACGGGTGGAGCTGCGATGTACAAGTGTATTTTGCACGCAAACTTTTATACCTGTTCCACAGCGGGCACTTCAGTATAGCTACAACAACTTCTGCAGGATTTGTGCTATTGGCTTTTTTATTTCGCATATATGGTTAAAGTACTGTACAATATTTTAGTGTCAATGATAAAACATGCTTCTAAAACTTGCCTTTGAAATAGAAAAGGATATGATTTTTTCTACTAACCTGTATGGCATGCTTCCTTTCTCTGTAATAGCATCACACCACATGTTAAATCCAACACTCACTATAGTACTAGCAATAAAGATGAGAAAAACCACAAAGGAGCTGATCAGCAGATTCAGGAAGGCATAAAAGAAAGAGCTGCAATAAAAAGGAAAGAAAAATGTAACTCATAAATAGCCGAAACACAGCATCAGCACTCCTTCTGAACAGCGTGCATAGAGCATACAGAAAAGATAAGTGGTCTCCCAAGGCATCTTCTTTAATTAATACCTCCTACTACAGCTGCTAAAACCAAGATTATTCTTCTAGATCCTCATTATCCTCGTCACTTTAGCTCCTTTACCTTTTTTTCCATAAGGAGGGCAGATTTTAAATCATTGGTAGCAATTTATTTAAGTGTCACATATCACTAAGTCTGTGGAAGCACTCACCAAGATTGCAACCAAGAGAGGGAGATACTCTTTTTTTGGTGAAAATCTGGATGTCCCAGTATCTGCAGACCATGCGGGTCCTGGAAAGTAGGCTCATTTAGTATGGGGTCTATTCTGAATCACGAATAGTGGGGATGGACGTCCCGTTGGAACATCCATCCCTGCTATTCAACCCCCCCCCCACCCCTGCTGTCCCCATCCAAAGCTTCCCCGTACAAACAAGGAGTTAGTACAGGGAGGCTAGGCGGGGAGGGGACGGAGTTAGGGCAGGCAGTGGGCGGTCCGCAGCCACAGACATACAGGGTCGATTCTGAAGTCTGCCCTGTATGTCTGGGGCCAGCAGACTAGATGGGGACTTATTCCACCCCAGAGGTGGAATAAGTCCCCCTAGACGTCGGGAGAAGGGAGGCCCGGACAGCGGCAAATGCTGGAAGGGGTGCAGGAGATTCTCCACAGCCGGACCCTGGCCCTGAGAGGCCAGATCACTGGTCAGACTGCAGGGAATGAAGAAAGTCAGTGGCAGCCAGGGATTGTGGCTCCTGAATGGAGCCGCGGTTCCATGGCAACCGGAAGCCATGGCACCGCGGCTCAATTCAGGAGCCTGACTGAGTTAGTCAGGCAGGGGCCTGTATATGCAGGCTGACCGGAATCGTGTCCCGGTCTGCACATACAGGCTTAGACGTGATTCTGATCCTGCAGGGGCTAGACATGCCCCGCAGGATCAGAATCACATCTACCTCTGTGCGTCCGGTTCCAACTGGACCTAGGTATTCTTTACACCCCCAAGACCTCCCTAGGTAATCAATCAGTTTCTAGTTGGGATTCTGTTCTCGATCCTACACATGATTAACCACTGCAGCAGACCTGATCAAGAGGGCAAAGCCTAAATTTAACTGCCTGGTCATGTGGAATCAGTCAGACCCCTTTAGAAGTAATTTTGCAAGACCGTACTTTTTTCTTAAGTAACCACTTTCATCCTACTGTGCTGAGAAAATAATGTAGAGATGGTCTAGAGACAATTATCATCTAGTTCAGATTCCAAGGGTCTCAAATGGCCTTACCAAAGGTTTTCCACCTCAATATTCTCATTATACCTTAAGGCCACTTAAGGCCTCTTAAATTAGGACCACTTATCTTAAAATTGCTTAACTTACAACCATTTTGCATAGCATGGCACAATTTAATTTTTGAAATATCAATGAAACAGATCAACTTCAACTAAACTAACATGTCAGTTAAGAAGCATTTAATTTAAGTCCACTTAACTTATGATTACTAAGATGTCTTAACATAGAACCTTTTGAGAGCAATCAAGATTTCCTAAGTATGTTAGTCTGAGATAAGTTTTATAACTGATGTGAATTTCAAAAATATATACTTTACATAAGACCATCTCATTTTGGAAATCTTAAATTAGGTCTTTTAAAATCACTATTTTTATTTATTTATTTGTAAGGTTGCCTAACTTAGATCCTCTTTTACTAAAGCCCATTAGCAGATTAACAGGCTTTTAATGCGCGCTTACTAGCAGTGCCTTCACGCGTCAACATAGGATGGGGCAGGGAATGGGTGGAGAATGGGCATGGAGAGTCCACTGTCACTAGTGGCAGGACAATTGCCATGCACTCAGCAGTAATATAGTAACATAGTAACATAGTAAATGACGGCAGATAAAGACCAGTATGGTCCATCTAGTTTGCCCAGTAAGATGGGTAGGTGCTCCTAATATGGGTTTACCTAATGACTTCTCTATAGGAGTCATTAAGTGAACCCAACCTAGTGGAACGCACATTAGGGAAATTCTTCACATGTTAGCTGCTGGGGACATACTGAACATGCCTCTGACAGCTAACCTGCAGCCTTTACCATTAACATCCCTGAGATCGGTGCATTAATGGCAAATTCATAACAGTCTTTAGTAAAAGGGATCCTTAGTGTGACATGATTTTAGCAATCAGGGGGTAGTTGCTAATATAAGTTAAGGAAATAGCACATGATTTTTTCCCTCAACAAACTTTAAAGGCGTAGCCTATAGGGGTGAAGGGTCATGATTGGGGGTTCAGGGGGGGGTGCAGGGTCTTTGGGGGGCCTTGTAATGTGTCTTTGAGGGGCACGGTGTCTGTGTGGAGGGTTGAAGGTTATCTTTGCTGGAGAGAGGGGAGGGAGAGGAGGAACCCAGAACATGCTTTTTTCTCTTAATGCACCGCAGTAAGCTAAGCTGCAGTAAAATGCATAATTTGTGTAGCTTCCTCCTCAATATTGTGTTAAACAATATAAACACCAATGTACTAAACTGAAAAATGTTTCAAAGATGGGTTCTACACATATAAAATATGCAAACACCCAAAACATGCTAAATCTTTGTATTTCGGTCTTTTACATGTTTGTATGCAAAGGGCTCATTTGTAAAAGAATTCAAAAAACACCCCCTCAGATATAATTGCCCTTTGTCAATTAGTAAACTGCTCATGTATAATCCACTAAACCTTTTACTAAAGTGCACTAAGTTGCTGCACCTAACGTGTGAATAGCACCAAAACCATGGGATATTACGTGCAACACCCCCACTTTTACTGTCAGGGGCATGGAAGGCATTTCTCTGGTAGTTAATGTGGAGCCCTGCCCTATAGTCCATGCTGCATTAGTGTGGGTGCACTTAAACACCACATATTGAGGTGGTGTTAGGTGAATCTGCAGTAATGCAATTAGCGTATGGTGTGAACATAGTGCTAACTACACCAAGCTCACCACACCCACTCTCCACCTCTACCCCACCCACTTGTGTCTCTAACATCAGTTGCACAGTTAGCATAGGAATCATCCTATACTGTCATGGCTCTGTGCTATCTGGCAACGCATGTCCCAATGTACCTTCAGCGTGCACCAGAACATGTGCCTCCAGGTAGCATCCATTGGTAAAAGACCTTCTAAAGTTAACTAAAATTCTAAGTTTGTAGCTATGATTAAAACAGTTTGCACAAAAAGGTAACTATATGTTATTGATATTTAACTGTCTTCTTCAGCCAGGCACCATGCACATTTTCTTGCAAAAATTTGCTATAAAGGCTCACTGGGATCCATAGCAAACCTTTGCCAAAACAGTTTGCTAACCTGTGGGAAATCTCTTAGGTTAGTGAATCAGTCTCATACTCTTAAATGACCACGTAGCTTAAGACCTCTCAATTTAAGACCACTTAAGATCACTTTATTGTGACATGATTTTAACATCTAATGTTTATTTAAATGTTAATAGTATGTCAATTTGTATTCAGACCACTAATATTTAAACAAAAAAAAACAATCAATAATGGTGTACAAGTAAATAAGTATTTAAAATACATCAATAAGGGGGAGATCATGTGATGTGGTGAGCAGGGAGGATGCGTCTCTCCCAGCTCCGGGGCTCCTTCCCTCTTTTACCCCTTGTTTTTGCTGTACTTTGGGGCTCAAGTGATTTCCACGGGTGCCCCTTGCCTGCCGGTGGATAGTGGGACCCACTCCATTGATATTTTCCACCATCACTATGACTGCCAAAGCATCAAGAAAAAAAGAAGCAGCACGTGGTGGATGCCGGCAAGATGGCGGATGTCTACCCCGCAGCCCACACATAGAGGACTGGCTTGCCTTGGTGGAGGAAGTCTCAAGGGCAATTGTCCAGGCCCTGGAGGGGCAGTTGGATGGCCTGTCCGTGCAAATGGAGCAGCTGGTCCAATCAGTGTCCAATTTCACCGGGCGTTTGGGGCAAGTGGAACAGTGCGGTGTCCACACTTGAAGATGACAATGGGCATTTAGCAGAGAAGATCTGGCAATTTCAGGAGCAGATGCAGAAACATGCTGACAAACTTAACAACCTCAAAAACCGGGATGGTGCAAAAATCTCAGGTTTGTTGGCATTGCAGAGTCAGTGCTGGACCTTGAGCTACAAGGGTATCTAGAAGCTTGGCTGTAGCTGAACCTCCCATTGCAAGACATGCTGGATAAAATCTGCATTGAAAGAGCACACCACCTGGAGTCCCATCACACCACAGATGGATGACTGTGTGTGGTCATAGCATGCTTCTTAAGTTTCCTGCAAAAAGAGTGTGTTTTGAGTGCAGCGTGGGTGCCACGGCGGGGTGATCGGAATGCCACAGTTTGCTTATTTTTCAGGATTATTCACCGGTGGTCTCTGCTAAGCAGAAGGAATTATCCACTGTCTGTAACCAGCTAGTGCAGCAAGAGGTGCGATTCTCCCTGACTTATCCAGCAAAGCTGCATGTGGATTACCAGGGTCAGCAGCAGACTTTCCTTCAGCCTGAGGAGGCAGTAGTGTTTTGCGCTGCTCATTGAAGAGACTGTGCCTGGGACTATCATTTGCTCTTGTGGGTCTCTCTGACTGGATATGGATAGCTGCTGTTATCTGTGCCAGGCAATGGATGTGCACAAGACCTTTCCGCTCATCCCTTGTGCACATCGATGGACCTGCTCTGCGAACAGTGTCTTGGTGTGCTACAAACTCCTATTTGACCCAGGGCTGGTGATCCCTTCTTCTTGATGGGACTTTGGCTTTGACTCTGATGTAGGGCGGAGACCTGCTTTGGCACAGAGTCCCATGGTCCTTGCCACTTATAGCTGTTTGGACAGTGCTCTGGTGGCATCAGCCCCATCCTGGCGCCCATGGGAACAGGTGTCTTAAACTGCTCATCTTTTTCTCACTATGGACTGAGTGAAAGGGTTTGTCCCCTGTGTGGTTCCTGGAGGGAACTGTTTTGTGCCTTATGTTTTTGACATGCTACACTATTGCCACTGAATTGTTTTTGCTTGAGTGCTGGGGTCCTGCGGTGGGGCTGGCTTCCGGGGCTGATGTTGTTTTTGTGTTTTTTTTATTTATCTGTTCCTTCCGTGACACACCTGTTTTTTTAGGGGTTTGCGGGAGCATTCTTCAGCTCAGGGGATATGCCCAAGCCACCCTGGGGGTCTTTTTGTTGAGCCTCCAGCTGCCCCTTCCTCCTTCTTTCCTGTCTCCATGCTTTACCTCCACATTGTCTGTCCTTGCCAGCAATCAGCTGGTCTTTCATCCCTGATATTTCTTTGTGTGGTTCACTTGATACCCCTCTTGGTATTTTTATTTTTTCCCTGATGTGGTGAGTATGCTGGTCATATGTGTATGTGGGGTCAGGGGGTTGGGTGACTGGGGGGGTGGGGGAGTATGGTGATGTGTGTGGGGAAGGGATGACTTGTGGTATATGGGTCTTAGGGCTATGTGTGCACCAGTGTGACTCCTGGAGAGATGCTCAAGTGTGCGAAGTTTGCATAGTGGGAGCTACGGTGGGGCTTTCATGGTTTCTAGTGGATTACTGCCTGGGTTTGGGTGAGGTATGGGCTAAATGGAGTGTCTGTAAGGCTGGGGGAGGGTGCTGGATTCTTGGGATCAGCAGTTAGAGTGCTCAGAGATGAGATGGTTGTATGAGTGGGCTGGGAGGCCTGTGGATACATGGGTTGGTGATTGTGTGGTGATGGGTGGCAGGGGGTACACATGGATGGAGCAGGAGTTGGGTGGGAGGGATCTGCAGATTTGCAGATCTGGCAGGGGGTCTCCCTTGTGGAGTGTTGGGAGTTGGTGCCCCAATAGAAGTCCTTGTGATAGGCAATGTGGGTTGAGGTAATGGGGGGGGGGGGGATAAGGGGTGTTCTGTGTGGGGCCGGCTCATGGGTTGGGAATAGGAAGCTAGAAATAGGGTGAGGACTGTGCCATTGAAGTGGGGGGTAGATAAACGTGGGGACCTCAGACTAGTGGGCCCTCACTGCTATGGTGTGCTTATGAGTTGTCTTCTGCTGTAGAGCACTGTATGTCATGGGATACTGGGTCAGATTTGAAGTTGATATTGTGGAATGTGTGTGATATTGGTTTTCTAATTAAATGCCATAAGCTTAAGGATAGGTGTGCAGACCTTGCTTTTCTGCAAGAAACGCACCTGACAACTGAAGAGCATGCCAACCTTAAATGCTGGTAGGATGGGGAGGTGATTGGAACTGCTTGGGGGGGGGGGGCAGGAAGGCAGAAGTGGCTATTCTGGTACATAAGAACCTTGGTTTTGTTGTGCGATCTACCGCTGTTGATCCAGGGTGCTGCTTTGTATTTGCGCTTGAGGAGTTAGGTGGTAAACCCTTGGTTTTAGGGAATGTGTACATGCCCAATGTGTATGAATTGACTTTCTTTGCTCGGCTTACCTGGATGGTGTTTAACAGTTTGAGGGATGAAGCGATGGACTGCTCACATCAGGGGGGAGGTGGCAATCCGCATCGGGTGTGCAGTGTCCACAGGCTATGTGAAGGATGTGATCTCCTGGACATTTGGGGGATTTTACACCCTAACTAGCGGAATTATACTCATCTATTAGGAGCACACAGTACATAGTTGTGGATCAATTATTTCATAGTGTCGGCGGTCCTGTTCAAGCGGGTCCCTTGGGCTGAGATTGGCACGATGGTGGTTTCGGACCATGCCCTAGTGATCACAGTCTTTGGCATTTCCCAGTGGCATTGCTGGGGGCTGAGCAGTTTCAGAGTTTTCAATGCTTATTTGGTGGGTGGACTATGAATGTTACAATGGTTGGCACAAGGACAACCCTGCTTTCTTTTGGTAGGCAGCTAAAGCAGTCCTTCAGAGCAACATCATTGAGTATGTTCATACTCAATGAAAGGCTTTGACTAGGCAGTTGCTCCAGCTTGAGCAGTTTCTGGATCAAGCAAAATGCCAGTATGTTGCGTGTCCCACTGCTGGTAATAAGGTGGCTATGTTTGAGGTGCAGGTGAAGCTCAACTCTATTTTGCATCAGCGTGAGAAAAAATTGTTGATGTTTTATTGATACGAACTGTACCGATTTGAGAACAAGGCTGGGAAGTTGTTGTCATTGCTGAGTCGGGCTGATGGGGGGCCACGGCATATGAGGACACTTATGGACTCTACTGGGAAGTTGTGGATGACAGTGGAGGGTGTTGAGAAGGTACTTTGTGATTTTTTTCGGCAGCTATGCTAGGAGGTAAGGGGTTTCCCTGGCCATGGTGCTGCATACTTGCGGAATTGTAGGTCACCTAGTCTCATGATGGAGCTTGAATGCCCCCTTCAACCCCACCGAAGTACAGCGTGGTATCAAAAGGCTGCATAATTGTAGGATGCCAGGGCCAGACGGGTTCCAAGGAGAGTAATATAAATTGCTGAGTAACAAGGTGGCGGGCCCTTTGGCAGAGTACTACATTGATATGATGGGGCATGGAAGGTTCCTGTAATAGTCTAATAAGATGGTCATTACTGTCTTGCCTAAACCAGGCCGTGATCCGCTCTTGCCTGGCTCATATCGCCCGATATCACTGCTTAATGTGGATATGAAGTTACTAGCTAAGGTGAGGGCAGATTGTCTGGCTGTACATATACCCAGGCTGGTTCATGGCTCTCAGTTGGGCTTTTCAAGGGCAGGAGCATTGTGGTGAATGTGTGAAGGGTGCTGGCAGTATTCAAGAGTCACATTCCTCAATGCTTATTAGTTTTGATGCTGAGAAAGCTTTTGACAGAGTCAACTGAAATTATATGTACTTAGTGCATGAGTGTATGGCAATCATAGGGTTTTTTGCGGATGTGGTCAGGCTGCTGTATTCAGATCCCCGGGGGGCAGCTTTAGTCAACAGATCCGTGACATTGAACTTTCCTTTGTGGCAGGGCACGTGGCATGGTTTCCCATTGTCCCCACTGCTCTTTGTGTTAACTCTTGAGCCCCTGCTTCACCATATATTTATTTTATTTATTTAACCAGGTTTTTATACCGCTTTATCCTTCAATCAAAGCAGTTTATATTATAACTTAACTGTGTACAAAGAACACTTGAACAGAGGGTAAACCGGATAACAAGTTAACTTATGTACAGAGTAAGATGTAGGGCATAACCTATATACAGTTTAGGTTGTTGGGGTTTTGCCCTTTCTTTCCTAACCATTGTGGCTACAGGGTTTACCCCAACATAAGTAAAAGGCACAGGACCCTCTTTCAAATAAAGTATCGTGCCACTGAAGTAAAGTAGAAATTTTATTGTCAGGTCTGCAAAACCACAAGCCTTGTACTGGGAAAATAAAGCTTTAGTGATTACATCAATAATAAACATGAGAATACAATTTTATGATAGCAAAGCACCTGACCTCTATATCCAGGTCTTGGGGACAGAGTCTAGCATCGCTCGTATAAAGAGTGTCTGCTAGAGTCTGCACACCCACCTGGTTCATTGCCTTCCCTTATATATTTTCCCATAGCAGCCTTTTCCTAACCCCTCACCTAATTTTTTGTTGCGTGTGCTTTATTCTGTCCTTTGACATTTCTCGCATTCTTGTCACACCTGCAGTTACACATCTTTCGCCCTTTTTACATGTTCCCTTGTGCTCCCGCCTCCACGTGCCTCTGAATATACTGTGAGTTTTTGGAAATGTGGTCACTAATTCTCACTTAACGGTCTGATACTGCTCTAGTCAATGACCTTTAGTGCTGGTAATTATGTCACCTTCACCCACTCCCCATTGATGCTATCTAGTAGCCCTTTCTGCTTGTTGCTGCTGCATGGGTAGGAGAAAAACATCTTCTATATGTTTTCTTCACACTTCTTATGTATGTCTTTTCCATTCCTCATAAGAGGTTCCGCTACAGGTCCACTTTCATGACTACTCCTAGGCATAGCATTTGTTAGACCATCGGGGAATGCGGCTTCACCCATCTTTATTCCATTCAAGGTCTATGGCATTGAAGAGTCATTGTTAGTCCATGGCCTGGGGTTGTCAGGGGGTGGTTTGGAGTTTTTCCTCAATTAGGTGGGTAAGTAGTGTCCCAGGTGGCTTGTGTAAAGTAGAATTTTCAGCTTCTTCTGGAAGTCTTTGATATCTGTTATCACTCTCATGTCATCTGGAAGCGAGTTCCATACTGATGGGGCATATAGTGAAAGTGCTCTTCCAGATGTAGATTTTCAGATATTTGGTATTTGTGGGGTGTGATGATCATATGCTTGTTGGTGTTTCTCCTGGGTCGGGTGCTTGGGTCTCTCAGTATGAGGTCTTGTAGGATGTTGGCCAATGAATGGTGGATGATTTTAAAGATGTTTAACATTGTCTTGAACCTGATGTGGGAATGTACTGGGAGCCAATGTAATTGGTCAAGTATTGGGGTGTTGTACCCTTGTTTGGAAGTTCCGGTGATGACTCGTGCTGCTGTGTTTTGTGCTATTTGGAGTAGCATAATGATTTGTTTTGGGAGTCCCTGGTACAGGGTGTTACAGTAGTCAAGTATGGGAGTGATTACTGCCTGGCAAATCAAATGAAAGTGATTTTGGTTCAGGATCAGTTTTAGTCTCCTGATAACTTTCATTTTATGGTAGTCATTTATGGTGGTTCTCTTTATGTGAGATTGCATGGTGAGGTGCTGGTCCATGGTGATTCTTAGGTATTTGATATTCTTTTTCACTGTTATGGACCATTGCCGTATGTTGATTGATTGTGGTGGGATGAATGAAGTATGTCTCATGACAAAGAGTGCCTCTGTCTTCATGTAGTTTATAGATAAGTTGTTGTTGCTGAGCCAAGTAATCATGTCATCTATGCATGATGTTATGGTTGAGAGATCAGGCTTGTGTATTTCAACTGGGGCATATACCATGATATTGTCAGCATATAGTCTGCACTGAATTTTGTGTATTTTGATGATCTCACAGATAGGCTGTATGTAGATGTTAAATAAAAGAGATGAGATTGATGAGCCTTGTGATACTCCTTGTTATAAGGTGTAGATCTTTTCTTTCCACATTTGACCTGTTGTTGCCGGTTAAGATTGAAACCATGATAATGTGTTGTTGGAGACGTTGCAACATAATGTTATAGGAAATAGTATCAAAGGCAGAAGATATGTCCATGAATATGAGGATAAATCCTGTTTTAATATTATCTATTCCTCTGATGATACTGTCAAATAGTGATGATAAAAGAGTTTCTACGCCATTGTTGGGTCTAAACCCATGTTGATGTGGGTCCAGTGATATGTGGTGGTCTATGTGGCCTTTGAACTACTTTTTCTATGATTTTAGTGATAAATGGCAGGCTGAAAATTGGTCGGTATGCAGCTGGGTCATTTTTGTTGAAGGATGTGTCTTTGAGTATAGGTCATATGGTAGCTTGTTTGAGTGATGCTGGCATATATCCTTGGGTAAGAGACGAGGCTGCCATCTTGTGAATGAAGTGTTTGAGTTATTCTTTTGTTGACTTTATTTATGTGTCTGCAGGTGATGTGGTGGTATTAAGAGAGGATATGATGTCCTCTATTTGCTAGGTAGATGGGAAAATGAATTTTCCCCATATTTCTTTGTAGGTTGAATCCTGTGGTTGGTATGTTGCAGTCATTCTGATCATCCGGTTAAGTTTGGAGTGTTTGTCTCTTAGGTAGTTCACTATGCTTTGAGGGTGTATTTCAGGAGCATTATTTTTTAGTGGGTCTCCAGTAAGTGTCCACATGATATTGAATAGTTCTCTTGGAGGTTGGTGCATGGTGTTGGTTTGTGGTAGGTGGGTTTTATGTGTATGAGGGAGTGTGCTTTTCTGGTATTTTGACTGTTAAAGGGTTGCAGGGGGTGATGTACCAGATGTGAGCTGGTGGGTGGAGTAGTAAAACAATTGTGTAGCTTTGGCTTGTCACAATGTGTCTTTGAAGCAGCATTGATATTATTAAGATACAGAGTGAGTGTTTGCAGTGAGCCATCATGGTGGGTGAGAAAGTAAGGGTGTCTGTTACCTTGTGTAACGTGGGTAGGACAGTTCCATCTATATCTTGTAGCTTGTTTATAAGAGGACAGGATGTTTGGTGAGGCTGTAGTTCCCCTCGCAGTTTGTTGTGTTGTCAATTGCTTTCAGCTCTGTATTGGTCCCCGCCAAAGGGCCCTCTGGCAAGGCCCTCAGGTGCAGGCTTGCCACACACGGGTGCACCTGAGTATGCCAGTGCTTTTAAGTCCTGCTGTTGTTGGGATTCTCCTCGGCCCGATTGGCCATGCCGGGGTGGAGCGGGAGGTGCTTAGCCACCCAATCTGCTCTGGTGCCACCGATCGGGAGAGCTGGAGATGGAAAAGGACCGGTTCCTGAGTGGACCCCCAGATTCATGGTGTGTTCACTGGCCAGGAGGACTTTAGGGTGGCAGCTTTTGCCAATGATATGCTGGTGCACCTAGATGAGCCCAAGACAGAGGTCCCGTTTGTGATCCAGATGATTGAAGAGTTTGAGAGATTCCCTGGTTTGAAGCTTAATCTGGACAGATCAGATGCTCTCCTGCTCTCTCCAAATCTGCAGCAGAGTCGGAAGGGTATATTTCCTCTTAAATGGGTGGCAGGCTACTTTAAATATTTGGTAATTCAGTTTACAAGCCGGCTGGAACAGTTATATGAGGTGAACATGTCGGGCTTGCTAGTAGATTTGGAAAGGAGGGTGCAGTGGTGGCATGCACTCCTACTGACCTTGGAAGACAGGGTGGTGATGTTTAAAATGATTTTGTTCCCCAAGTGCTCAAAAAAGGATAATACCCCCAACTAGGTTAGAACATATCAACCAAAAAGACAACCTAGCAAATAATAACCCACGTTCTTAAATAATTCAATATCCAAAAACAGAAAACTTTTTTGTTTATATATTTTTGTCAGAATGGTCAGCTAGGTGAAAAGGAAGGTTCCTCTCACTATCATGACCTCTCCATTTTAATAAGAAAAAAACTTTTTGTTTTTAACAGTGTTTGTACTTAGCTACGTATCCAATGAAGGCTGTTTCAAAACATCATTGACGGCAGTGCTCCAAACAACGACGTGTCACGTTTCGGGGTTTTCACATTACTCCCCCTGCTTCAGGTCTAAACTCTGCTGTTCGATGAAAACCTGAAGCAGGGGGAGTAATGTGAAAACCCCAAAATGTGACACGTCATTGTTTGGAGCACTGCCGTCAATGATGTTTTGAAACAGCTTTCATTGGATACGTAGCTAAGTACAAATGCTGTTAAAAACAGAACGTTTTTTTCTTATTTTTTCTTATTAAAATGGAGAGATCATGATAGTGAGAGGACCTTCCTTTTCACCTAGCTGACCATTCCAACAAAACATATAAACAAAAATTTTTTTCTATTTTTGGATATTGAATTATTTAAGAACGTGGGTTATTATTTCCTAGGTTGTCTTTTTTGTTCCCCAAGTGGCTTTATGTGTTGCAAACTTTGCCCCTACTGCTGCATAAAGCAGACTTGCGGGTGTTGAATAGGTTGATCAATATCCTGTTGTGGCGAGGGCAGCAGTCTAGAGTTCAGACTGAGGTGTTGCAGCAGCCCTGGGTGGCAGGGGGAATGGGCCTCCCAGACATGTGGTACAACATGGCATGCTTGCTGTGGCACATGCGGGACTGGCAATGGGACCTAAGCAGGGATTCTCAACCCTGTCCTCGGGACCCACCTAGCCAGTCGGGTTTTCAGGATAACCACAATGAATATGCATGGGAGAGATTTGCATATAATGGAGGCAGTGTATGCAAATCTCTCTCATACATATTCATTGTGGTTATCCTGAAAACCCGACTGGCTAGGTGGGTCCCGAGGACAGGGTTGAGAACCCCTGACCTAGAGGATTACACTCCTCTGACGTGGGATGTGGCGATTGCTGCACTGCTGTGCTTTAACTATGTTCTGCACACTAGAATTTGGCAGTATCTGCAGGGCATTCATAGGAATATTTTGTTCCAGTTGGTTAGGCAGGCCTGGCGGTACCTATGCACTCAATTAGACTGTCCAGTCCATAGTACACTATATTTGCCCATACGCAGCAATGGGGATTTTTTCCCTGGGTTGGACGGGGTGGGGTTCCAGAGTTTGGAGTGGGCAGAGCTCATGGGAGTGGAACACCTCATGGATGAAGCCAGGGTACTATTTGCTTTTGCTGAGGTCTGTTGGCATTTTGGTCTCACAGGAGTGGGGACCTTCACATTCCTACAGACTCAGAGTTATATTTGAAGCCTCCCTTTGGAGTCACTCCATGGTAGCTTTTGCACTAATTGAAGGAGCTACTACTGGGTGGAGATGATCAGATGCATGTTACCCATCTACATTGGACACTTCTGAGTGTGATGCAGCCAGTGGCTGAGAGGGCATTAGCGGTGACATGGACTTGTAACTTGGAGGAACCTGTCTCCAGGACAACACCGCTGACCGCAGTTTGGGATATTGTTGGATTGATAACCAATGTAGATCTTCATGATATGCAGTTTGTAAAATGCATCTTTGCGATTGGGCATGGAGAGCGGGGCTGGTGGAGAGCCCGCTGAAACATTGGGTCATATTTTTTGGTGATGTCATATTGTTATTTGGTATTTGGATAGAGTGCTATGCTATCTTCGGGGACTGCTCACCTGGCCAATAAGGCGGCGGCTATGGTTGGTTCTTTTGAATATTTGGGATGAGGAGAATGAGCCTTTGGGGTCAGAGCAGCACTGGGCTCGCATGGCTCTTTTGCTAGCACAGAAAGTTGTGCTGCAGACCTGGTTGACATGGGTGGGTCCTCCTTTTCAGCATACATGAACTGTTGGTGTTTGAGCGGGAATGGGCTTGGGGACATGACTCCCATTGAGAGGTTTTTTTGGAGCTTTGGGGTCCCTATCTTCAGTTCTTGATGCTGAGGGTGTGGAGTTGCATCCTCAATCTCTGCATGTAATTCTGTCCTGTGGGGGGGATACTGGAGTGTGGTCAGCCCTGTAAAAGCTGGGTGGTTGGGCGGAGGTGTAGAAGATGCTTGGTGTTTGCAAAGCCCAATTCTTCTGCCTTTACTCTGTGTTTTTGGGCTCCTGGTCATGTGCAGTAATCCCGCACATCAGGAGTCTTCACTTTGCCTTGACGTGAGTACTGGAGAATATGACAGTGGGTTGGGGGAGGAGGGAGGGAGGGAGGGGTGCGGGATTGGGAGCTAGGGGGCAGGAGGTTTACATTGAAAAATCATATATAAGGAAATGTCCCTGTTGGGGTTGTTAGAAACTGCTACACATGAGACGTGTTTTGTTAGTTGTTTGTATGTGGTGTAGCGTTCTGGGGTTTTTTTCAATAAATATTATTTGACTCTAAAATACAATAAAAATATAGCAAAATTAATTCTTAAAACATAACTCAGCTCAGTCACACCCTCACTAAATTACTGACAAGATTGATAATTTGACAACTTAAATAATCACATCAATATCAAATTAATACAAAATATGCAAAATCATGTTCACTCAATTTCACTTCTCAGACATCCTACAAATGCCCCAGGAGCCATTCACTACACAACTATATAACACTCCTGAGGTTTGCATCTCAAGAGTGACCTGCACAGGGGTGACCTGACCCTGCAGTGGGGCTTGATTGAATGTCGGCCCAAGGATGACATCAGTAGAGAAGTGGACAGATAAGTATACTGGGCAGTAACCAGCCAAAGCAAGGCTCAATCCCAGGATCTCAGATGGAGAACCCCTTTGGAACCCACAGCATCTTATTTCCTGCTTGTTGGCATCTTCCCTTCCCGCAGTGGAACTGAATTAAATGCCTGCCCCAGGCAACATCAAAAGAGGTAAGGGCTATATGGACTGGCAGACAGATGAGAACACAGAATAGCCAAATATATGCTTAACATAACACCTCTTCAGACGACTTAGATTGCCTAGGTGTGGCATAATATCTACTGTTGATTTCAAAAATATTCAATCTCTTAAGATCTTGCAATATAATATCTCTTAATTAAATACATCTTAATTGATGCCACTTAAGATCATTTAAATTAGAGTGATATTGAATTACTTAACACTAGGGGGTCTGTTTACTAAATCGCGTTAGTGCAGTTCGCGGTAGGAGCCGCGGTAGTGAAAGAAACCCCAAATAAGGACATGGGCGGTACATCGTTACCACTACCGCGCGTTAGCAAAATTAACGAGCGTTACCGGGCGCCGTGCCACGTTACTGCGCGTTAATCATAAGAAGACGTACAGACACAAAGCACTGAAACAGAGCTGTAGCACAATGGTTACGGTACTGACCGCTGTTACAGGCAGCATGGGTTCAAGCCCCCAGTGTGCCTAACACAGAAGGCTGTCTCAGGCATCACCCTGTACATTACAGAAGGAAAGAGGAGGCATGCTTTTCATTACGCTGAGTATTGGTGTCAGAAAAACACCCTCGGAATGTGCCTAGCCACGTACGTTGGTACGCGCGTACATTCGTGCGTGGGTACGTGTTTGTTTACGTGCGTGGGTACGTGTGTTTTTACCAGTGTGGGCATCTTATATTACAGACTTTGTAGGGTGTCCTGCACCTATGCATTATGCTAACAGATGTACGTGTGATGGCCTATGGTTTATCAGAGCCTGTGAGCAGGTGCTGGTGTTTCACAGGGTTGGATTGGGCCAGTCACACCCATGATGCACTGCACATGCAAAGCAGCTGTCCACAGATACACACCATGGGGAATGCACCCCCACAGCACCTCGGCCTGGTAGGGGGTACCGACTGTGTGTTGTACTGGCACAGAGCAGCTACACACCGTCACATTGTGCGGGTACTGTGCTCACCCTGAGGGTGCAGTGAGGCGCCCAGCACTAGGTCCACAGCACCGGCCATGGCGCAGGTCCAAAGCAGTGTTACTGTGTGAGACAGGTAGTTTCTGCAGGAACACCTTGGACATCTCTGTCTGTTTCAGTCAGGTACAGCCCCCATGCACCACCACCACACCCCTCCCCCTGGGCTGAGGGAGGCAAACAGGGTCTCCTATCAAAAGATCCACAGTCTACCGTGCTGCAACGGTGGCAGTAGAGGGGAACATGAACCCTAGTCCTGCTGGGGAACAGACACCCCACAGGGCAGTCAATGCAGCTCTGTACACAGCCATAACACAATAGCAGACAGACATTAGGCCTGGATATGGTATGCTGCACCGCACCCCTATCTGATATTCCCCTGGTGCAAGCCATCAGCCACTGCACCCTGCAAGCCACTCCATCACAACACCTACCAGCTGCAAACAGTCTGCTAGTGCCCAGTGGAGATGCCTGCACCCAGAACTGGGATGTCAGCAAGCAGATACATCAGTGACTGGGCCCCAGAAGGAAACCCATATGTATCACATGAGAGAAATACTAGATAGCACTATGGGAGTGCCTAGCCATGCTGTGGTCACTGCACAGTCAGGGTGAGAGTGATCTCTCAGCAGGATATACTGAGGTCACCCTGTCTGTGTAGTTGGTGGCCGGGCACTACAATGTGCCTGTCACTGCCCTATGCCCTGTGCAGATGCACCCTGGCCAGGCCACCCTGTCCGGCCTATACCCATGGTACCTTGCTCCTCATTATGCACATTGGCAGCCCAATACTGGCAACAGTGCTGGCAGTGTGGGCTGTTGAAGGTGTTTGCAGCCACCACACACTGGATAGACAGACAGCCACCCCCACACCTATGCCAGCATTGTGCTACTATAGAGGTGGTCAGCAGCCATACCCACCACACCAGTCCTGGGCATAGTACAGGCATGGATATGGTACACAAGACTGTTGGGGGGTCACTCCCCAGGGTGGTGAACACTGTCAGAGACCAGACCTGCAGCACACACCGCAGACATCAGAATGATTGTTATGGTGGAGCTCAATGAGCAAAATGTGCTTAACGTAGGAATTGATATCTGCCAGTTATCAGAGGAAACGTTTGATAGCTGTGTACCATATACCCAGGTGTAGGGTGGCATTGCTAAGGTATGCAACTGCTAGTATTGGGAGATACAGGCAGGGCCCAATGTCTTGCCTCTCCAGCTGGCATTGGCCAATGGGGCCTGTGGGTGGGTGTGTGGCCCTGTTGGCTGCTGCTTTACTGCAGAGTTCCCCAACTCCAGTCCTGGTGTTCCACACACTGTTCGGGTTTTCATGCTGTCTCTCATAAATATGCATGAGCTACATCTGCATACCATGGGGGTGGTGCATAGCTATGCAGCACAGGCATCTTTATTAGAGGCAGCATGACACCGGAATGTTGTGGGGCCCTCCAGGACTGCATTTGCGGGACTCTGCTATAGGTAATGTGCCTGTTTCTGGTGTGGTAAAATATAGGCCATGCGTATGTTCTCTGCACTACAGGAGTGTCTTTACTATCACTGTTTAGTGGTGGGTAAAACTATGGGGACTGGGTGGGCAGGAGCCCCAACTGGGATTTGAACCTGTGACCCTCTGGTCTTACAGGCACTGGCTGTGTCTGTTGCACCACACTGTGGCCACAGAGACAGTGCACTCCCTGGAGTTAGTTAAACCGGCCTGACGAGTCAGAAACCCTGCTCTGCAACAGGTTTACTGTGGCCTCATTTACCTTGTATGCAGACAAAGGTGCACATAAACCGCAGAAATGACCTCACAAAAGGGGCACACACCCATAACCAAGCTGGGCAACAATGATATCATTGGGAAACATTACACCACACACCCAGGACAGCTCCTTTACAATGTAATGCTCTTTGCAAGGGTCTGCGGAGCGTAGACCCTTCCACACATCATTTCCTTTTATTTTGGTGCTTTCCAGGGAGTGTTGTTCCTTGTTGCCCATTGCTATCACTGTTGCCCAGCTGAATTCTGCTTTTTAAAATGTTTCTTGTGGTCATTTTTAACGTTTTATGTGATATTTTGTTCTGTGCACATGTATCACACTGCTCACGTTTTGTGGGTTTCCCCGGTTTTCTGTACATTGCTGACGTAAATGGTTTCTCTTCCCTTTAATGCCTTTACCGACAGGTTTTCATTTGCGTTGGAAGTGAGCTCTGACACTCCGCGCGTTAGTATGAGGGGAGCCTCTCTCCGCCCACTCTCCGCCCATTGACCCCTTCTCTCCGCCCACTCTCCACCTTCTGCGCTGTTTTAACGCGCCGCGGAGCTTTACGATCGTTAACTACGGTTAACGCGCGTAGTATGACGTTAACGGTCGTTAGCGCGTCGGTACGCGCGTTATACGGCACTTACGGTCGTTAACGTCATACTACGCGCGTTATTCACGTTTAGTAAACATAGCCCTAGATGTTAATATTGTAATTGATATTTTTAATTATCTGCTATAAAAACAAAATATTCTATATTCGTCCACTACCAAAAACTTTATGCAAAGTCAATATTAATGACAATAAATCATTTTAGCTATTTGACTAGAAAGAATAGAATAAAGGAGCACACAAACCGATCTCTCAATTGAATCCTGTGTTTTGTTACCGCAGAAAAAGATCAAAATATTACAGGGCTAATTCAATTTTTGCTCAGCTCAGATTTTATTGAAGATGATGAACTGATAAATATAATATTTAAATGATGAATTGCTTAAGATAAAAAGAGGCCAATGATGAAATTTAAGAGAAATTGAAAATGGATTCTTCCACTGGTAATGTTCTGTGGTATTTGAAGGTCCTTATTAATTAATAATTGGTTTCGATTAATAGAGAGCCTATACTGTTTTTTTGCCTTTCTAAAATAGGCATAAAATAAGCACCTTTTCCACATCTCACATAGGCGCCCTGTTATAAAACCAAGCTCATAATATGCGTTATCACATTAATATCCTGTAATAAATATGGCCCTTTATGTTATAGTGTCTCATAATTTTAACATCCAATTTCAATTGAAAAATATCACACTAGCCTCAGGTAAAGCCCTTTGCTAACTAGGAGACCGCTATGACTTGCTATCAGTCTGCAAAAGGTAAGCTGATTACTATCACCTGCCTTTCCTTTAACACATCCTTAAAATATCAAATCAAATTCTGGAATTCATAACCAGAGGATGTAGTAAAAGCTGTTAGTGTAGCTGGATTTAAAAGAGGTTTGGACGAGTTCCTGGAGGAAAAGTCCATAAACCATTATTAAAGAGGACCAGGGAAATCCACAGCTTACCCAGTGGACAAGCAGCATGGAATCTGTGTACCTCTTGAGAACCTGCTAGGTATTTGTGACCTGGATTGGCCACTGTTGAAAACAGGATACTGGAGGGCGGAGCTTGCCGCGATCAGGAATGGCTGCCTAAAAGTCCCGCTCCTACCCGGGCTGAAGAATCCTGCCTATCACCCCCCCAGATATTATCAGCCATACCGGCAAACTAGGGGACAACGTTGTGCAGGATGTCCTCTCTTAAACCGGCGAGGCTAGAGTTCTCGCCAGCAGCTGGACATGCTGTTAAACGCACTAAACAAGAAGCGGCGTCTCCACAAAAGATGGCGGCGGAGAAAGAAGCCGTAGAAGGTGTCCGAGAAATATTGCAAGAGCTCAGAGTGATGAAATAAATGATAGCGTCGAATAATGGATCGCTTTCACAGCTACAAGAAGACATGCAAGAAGTAAAAGAACGGCTGGCTGAAGAATGCGAGCGCTTACATAAAGTGGAGGCCGTGGTTGAGCGACACGACGTACTTCTGGCTCAGATGGGCCCCCTAAACAAACGAATAGTAGCACTAGAAGACCAAATGGAAGATCAAAACAACCGTGCGCGACGGAACAATGTCAGAATAACAGGTATACCAGAGGGCCGGGAAGGACTGGATCCGATTGGATATTTGCAAAAATTGATCCCGGAGATGTTACAGCTCACCTTTGACTCACAGTTTGAACTTGAAAGGGCCCACCGAGTACCGACGCATGTGACAGGGAAAAGACAGCACCCCAGGCCCTTCATTATTAAAGTGCTACGATATCCGCAGGTGCTTCAGATCTTGCAAGCAGCCAAACAGAAAGCTGGTATTCAGATAGACGGATCTAAAATTGCCTTTTTCCCGGATTTGTGCAAGAAAACGGTGGAGAGGCGCAAGGCCTTGCTGGAATGTAGGCCGCAACTACAGAAGCTACAAGCGCGTTATGGCCTTTACTATCCTGCCAGGATGAGGGTCACGCTGGGCAACAACACGCGCACATTTGACAGTGGAGAAAGCCTTCGATCCTATCTCCAAGAGTATGCCACATGGAGGTTGGGACTTAGAACATCAGCGCGTACCCATATGAAACGTGTAAAGCTACTCCATGATTGGTAGTCTGGTACCTTTTGTTTTATTCTGTTATTAATACTGATGTGCTTGTATTGATTTGACATTAATATGATGTTAGAAAGTGTTATAAACAGCGATGCCGTTGTCCGGGGTTGGGCGGATGGGGGGTGTGAGAATGAAAATAAGAATGAAAGTTGTGGCGAGGAGTGGGAATTGCGGGTAGTGGAGTAGTGGGGGAGCGGGTCGGGTTTCACAATTCAAGTAATAAAGTTGGGCTCTGGTTCCATGATGATCAAACCTGTTATTTTTAAGAATGTTATTTTTAAGAATGTTACAATTTTATTGTCCAAGAATGTACAAATGACGAGTGCTACCACCAGGAGGGAGGACGGCTGCTGTAATGGCTAGTGGAAGGTTGCGAGTGGTATCCCTTAATGTGCAAGGGATTAATAACCCTGCTAAACGCAACAAAATAATAAACTATTGCAAGAAATTGAAAGCGGATGTGGTTTACATACAAGAAACCCATCTGTCGCTGAGTCACATAAGGTAGCTGGAAGGGGTTACCAAAATATCCTATCAGCGCCGGCCCTCAAACGGAAGGGGGGTGTTTTAATACTGTTCCGAAAGGCATTAATGCCGATCAGGGCCGGATTTACCTTGAGTGAGGCCCTACGCCAACAAAAATTGTGGGCCCCCAGCAGGGGCGGCCCAAGGGGGGTGCGGACCTCATTTGCATAAGGGGCCTCATTTGCATAAATATTTGCATAATGTTACCATATACTAACTTTTAGTAAACGTGCCTCTTAATGAGTGTATGGATAAAGAAAGACTAAAAGATTTCTACATTACTATAATCCAGTGCCAACTGCCAGACACATTAGGAACTACTACAAACACTGCCCATAGTAAACCCGCCGTATCCTAACAGCACTACCAGGACTCACAAAGCACCATACTCTACCAATCAAAAGGCAACACTGCAAATATTAAACCAATACATTTCAGAGAACAACAATACATGACCTACTGGGGAAAGAGAACAAGTGGCAATGTCAAATAGGAATTATATAAACAGAACACCTCAGCTCAGTTACACATGCAGAACATAGACCATCACCAAACAAGTAATCACAATTTAGAAATAGGAAGACAATAATTAAACTGGGAATCCCAAAAGCCAAACTTGGAATGTACAACACTGTAGAAATAAAACTATACATTAATTTGCTCTTGTACTAAACAAAGCGCAGATGTTAATGATGCACATTTACCAGAGCTGACATATTCCAATTAATAAATTCAAAATAAAGAGATATTTTTCTACCTTTTGTGCATTTTTTTCAGCTGCAATTGCTCCAGCCACTTTCTTCTGGTTTCTTCGTGTCTTCTGCTAACTCTCCATCGTCTGCTGTCCATTTGTCCTTTCTTCTCTCTTCTAGATTTTTTTCCATTCTCTCTCTACATCTGCTTTAACATACTAATCTTTCCCCTTTTGCTCTTTCCTCATTCCTATTTCATCCACTCAAATTTTACCCCTCCATCCTCAATCCCCACTTACTCTCCCAATACCCGGCCAATTGTAGATTTTTTATCCCTCCCACACAAAATATTTTTCCCTTCTCCATTTTACTCTTCCAGCCCCATCCCATTCTAATCCTCCCCCAACATCAGCTCCCTTCTAGTTCCAGCCTCACCCAGCATCCATTCCCTTCTAGTCCCTGCATCAGCCCATTTCCAGTCCTAGCCATCCATCAGCCCATTTCCAGTCCTAGCAACCCCCCAACCCAATACCAGTCCTAGCCCCCCCATCACCCCACTTACAGTCCTTAACCCCCCATCACCCCATTTTCAGTCCTTAACCCCCCATCACCCCATTTTCAGTTTAAGCCCCCCCTATAACCCATTACCAGTCCTAACCCCCCATCAGCCCACTTCCAGTCCTAACCCCATCAACCCATTTCCAGTCAGCCCCCCATAGCCCATTGCCAGTCCTACCCCCCCCCCATCAGCCCACAGCCCATTACCAGTCCTAACCCCATCATCCCACCTCCAGTTTTAACCCCCCAGCCCATTTCCAGTCCTAGCCCCCCATAGCCCATTACCAGACAACCCCCATCAGTCCACAGCCCATTACCAGTCTTAACCCCCCCAAAGCCCATTACCAGTTCTAACCCCCCCCAACAGCCCATTACCAGTCCTAACCCCATCAGCCCACCTCCAGTCTTAACCCCCCAGCCCATTTCCAGTCCTAGCCCCCCCATAGCCCATTACCAGACAGCCCCCATCAGCCCACAGCCCATTACCAGTCTTAACCCCCCCCAAAGCCCATTGCCAGTTCTAAGCCCCCCCAACAGCCCACAGTCCATTACCAGTCCTAACCCCATCAGCCCACCTCTAGCCTTAACCCCCCCAGCCCAGCCCAGCCCAGCCCCCCAATAGCCCATTACCAGTCCTACCTCCCCCCCATAGCCCATTACCAGCCCTACCCCCCCCAGTCCATTTCCAGCCCCAGCCCCCCCATTCGCCCATTACCAGTCCTACCCCCCCCCCATAGCCCATTACCAGTCCTACCCCCCCCGGCCTAAATTAAAATTTAATTTAAAAAAAAAACCGGTTGGCTGCCGCCGCGGGGCCCCCTCTGCTGCCGCGGGGGCCCCGTCTACACGCTGAAGCCGTCGGGTCGGGTCGGGTCGGGTCGGGTCTCTCCTCTCCCTCCCTCCCTCGCTGCAGGCTGCAGGCTGCGAGAGACGCGAAGGGAGAGCGTCTCCTCGCGTCTGTGTTAAGCCCGCAGGGGCTGATGGGATTTCCCATCAGCCCCTGCGGGCTTAACACAGACGCGAGGAGACGCTCTCCCTTCGCGTCTCTCGCAGCCTGCAGCCTGCAGCGAGGGAGGGAGGGAGAGGAGAGACCCGACCCGACCCGACCCGACGGCTTCAGCTTGTAGACGGGGCCCCCGCGGCAGCAGAGGGGGCCCCGCGGCGGCAGCCACCAGGTTTTTTTTTTTTAATTGTGTTTAAAAAAAATTAACTGGTTCTTTTTTTGTGGGCCCCTGCCGGCTGTGGGCCCTACGCCATGGCGTACATGGCGTATAGGTAAATCCGGCCCTGATGCCGATAGTTGAAAGCACGACGATAGACCCGTGTGGGCGATGGGCAAAAGCGAGAGTGCGGATAGCGGACAATGAATATACTCTAATGACAATTTATGGTCCGAATTCAGACGATCCACAATTCTTTGAACGGACCGCTCAAGAGCTGCTGATAGCTGGAGCCACAAATGTAATACTGGGAGGGGACTTCAATTTAATACAAGACCCGCTGATAGATTGTGCACCCTACAAACGGCAACACAAGCCGCGGTCTAGCAAGACACTGCTGAGCATGATGGAAACGCTTGGTCTGATCGATCCGTGGAGTCTCCTATATCCTGCTGAGAGAGATTATACCTTTTATTCCATGCCGCATAACACACAGACACGAATCGATTATTTCCTGATCTCCAAGACGTTGGTGCCCCTAGTTACTGCAGTAGACATTTCTGCCAGGACGGTGTCAGACCATTCTGCAATAGTGGTGGAAATAAGATCTGGGCAAGCAGCGAAGACCAGGCCCAAATGGCAATTTGATCGGGCATGGCTGAATAATGGTGACTTCCTCGAATTTATGCAACCAATGATTGCAGACTACTTTAATCGCAACGTGTTGCACGCTACTCCAACTTGGGCGTGGTGGGAAGCATTTAAAGCCACTGTACGCGGTTGCATAACAACATATAGTATTCGTAAGAAAAAAGAAGCAGCAACACTGTTGACCAACCTGGAATGCAAAATACGCACGGGAGAACGGATTCTATCTAAACGCTCCGATCCGCTTATTCTGCTTCGACTGCAAAGACTGAGATATCAATACAATTCTATTCTTAATGAAGAAGCGAGCAAGCAGATTCAAGCTCAACAAGGGGTGTATTATCACGAAAATAATAGGGCAAGTGCGCTCTTAGCTCGTACGCTGCGTGCCAAAAGAGTTAACTCGCACATCACGGGTTTAAAAGATGCAGATGGGATAGTGCATAGGCGAGATGAAGATATACTGAAGCTGTGTGAAGAGTTCTACTCGCAGCTCTATCGAACTGAAGGAGTTTTCAACGAAGAAGGTTTCTCTAGATTCATCTCGGGAGTAGTAGGTCCTAAACTTGCGAAATCTCAGCAGCTTAAGCTGTCGGAAGACATAACATGTGCGGAAATAAAACTAGCAATGAGACAGCTAGCCAAAGGAAAGGCAAGTGGACCAGACGGACTGCCAGTTGAATTCTATGTAGCTTTCTCACAAGAACTGATACCCGAGTTATACGCATATTACACGGAGCTTAAAAAAGAGGGCCCTGCAGTCGGATCTTTAGCGGCAGCTACAATAGTGATCCATCCCAAACCAGGAAGGGACGATCAGAAAGTGGAGAACTATCGACCAATCTCGCTTCTCAATGCAGATTATAAGATATATGCTAAGATCCTGACTAACAGGCTCAGTACGGTAATGGAAACACTGGTCCAATCTGATCAATGTGGATTTATGTCGGGCAGGGCTACAACAGACAACGGACGTCTGCTGGCGCATGTGTTATGGTGAGTCCACCAACTGACGGTGCCAGTGGTTGGTCTCGCACTCGATGCGGAGAAAGCCTTCGACCGCGTGGAGCTCCCTTATCTATTTTGGGTAATGCAGTGGTTTGGAATTCCTGAAGATTTCCTGGATAATGTTAGAATGATATACTTCAGACCCACGGCGCGGATAGCGGCTAACAATGGACTCTCCTCTGAATTTGTCCTGTCAAGAGGCACAAGACAGGGATGCCCCTTGTCACCCCTGCTATTCAACTTGGCGCTGGAACCGCTGCTGATGAAAATTCGGCAATGCCCAAGTATAGAGGGTGTGCGAATGGGGAACTCTCAGATCAAACTATCTGCATATGCGGATGACCTGTTGTTCTTAGATCCTCAATTACTGAAAACTACAATGGATGTCATCCTTGAGTACTCTGGTATATCCGGGTACAAGTTGAACTTGTCCAAAACTACAATCATACCTCTGAATAAGTATGTCACTACTTCACACATGCACAGCTACCCGTTCCAAATTGAAGCCACCTCGTTTAAATATCTTGGAGTGACGTATGGAGTTACTCTGCAAGACATGATCCGATGTTGTATGGAGCAATGTGAAAGTATAGTGCAAGAACATATTGGCAAATGGTCCCCGTTGAATCTGACCTGGTGGGGGAGAATGGAAACTATCAAAATGGTTATTGTGCCTAAAGTCTGCTATATACTCAATATGGTGCCGATGTTGTTTGAAAGAAAGTTCTATACGAAAGTCGAGAAATTACTGGTATCTTTTTTATGGCATAATAAGACGCCTCGAATAGCGACATGGAAGCTCAAATCTCCTAAAGCTAGAGGTGGAATACATTTTCCAGACTTCTATTGGTACCATACAGCTGCCCTCCTAAAACAGGGAGCCCAGTGGAGTGAGGAGTATGTGGAGCAAGGTGACCTGACCTGGCTGAGAGTTGAGACCGCCTTGAGCCAGCCGGTCCCACTGTGGCTGCGTCTGGGGGCGGAATATGGTGGCGTCGGACCAGGTAATGAGATCATACAGGATACTCAGCGGGCATACCAACAGCTCAAGTTGCATATATATGCGGATCAGGAATTTGCAGATACTACGATACTGTGGCATAATGAGAGGTTCAAGATACAAGGCCGTAGTTTTTTATGGCTCCCCTGGCTGAAACAGGGCATCTACTACCTGGGGCAGCTGGTACTCAATAAAGCCTACAAATCCTTTCAATCCCTGCAACAAGAATATAACCTGCCTAACCGCTGCCTGTATCAATGGTGCCAATTGCGACATTGTTTAAGTAAAGCTGGGGTCATACCTTCAACATTAGATCAGGTACGTCCTTTTCATCAAGCAATTCAAGAAATGAGGTCAGGGTCGAAACTCCTCTCCAAATTTGTTGCCATTATCAGGGCTGGCGGGAAAAAACGTTGTACGGGCCTACAAATGGTGTGCGAAGCTGAGGCTGGAGAGTTGCCGGATCCCAAGATGTGGGATGAGTTATGGCAAAGGCAGAGAAGGTTAACGAGAGCGGCCTCACTCAATCAAATGTTATACTTCCTGGCTCACCGTGCTTACTTGACGCCTGCCCGCATAGCTAACTGGAGTGAGAACAAAGATGCAACTTGCTGGTCTTGTGTGACAAAAGCCGGCACCTTGGCTCATATGACATATTACTGTCCTATACTTCAAGTGTACTGGCGAGATGTCTGGTCTCGCATCTCTCAATTATTAGGCCTAAACACAGCGCTGACATACCGTATTGTTGTATATAAGTCGCTGGCTGAAGTTACAACGCTGCAAAAGCACAATACCGTGATTTTTGATCTGCTGCTAAGTCTTGCCCTAAAAGCTATAAAGAGTCAGTGGAACAATTTTGAGAATCTGCACGTTGACTACTGGTGGAATCTTGTTTGTTATCATCAGGCCTGCGAGAAAACGTATGCAGCTAGATATCCTTCCTTCCAATCTTAATTGAATAAATGGGATACCCTCGACCTGTAAGACTCCTGTTTGAAAATTGGGTGGCTGGTCCTTACTGGGGTGGTGCTCGTCACAGACTTAATTTTTTCGAACTTAGTGTTCATGTTATATTTAGTAGATGTTAAGGTGTAGATGTATATGTACCGGAAGAAGAGGAGCTAAGATCATGTTGTTATAGTATTATGAGTGTATAACCATAGTTGCTGTATATGTACATCTTGTTGTTTGTCTATCAAAATGCAAAATAAAGAATATAAAAAAAAGAAAAAAAAGAAAACAGGATACTGGACTTGATGGACCTTGGTCTGACCCAGTATGGCATATCTTATGTTCTTATGTTCCTACCACTCTGCTGTTCCTGTTTTAGCGGTTTTATCATTTTCTTTGCAGGTTTATCATGTTAGGTCTAGATTTTTTAAATAAAGTTGCTTGTCTATAGAGTAGTTTAGAAAGCAGATTGTCTGATGTAAGAGTCCCACCCACCCCACTGGCTGTTCTCTTATGCAGAGTTTACAGGGGGACAATTAGATATAGCATCCCTTATCCTACACTGCAGAAGATTAGCGAAAACAGATCACCAAGATTATACCATTTCTTTCTTGTTTTCATTTTTCCCTAAATGGCTCTACTTTCACAGATATAAGGAGGTGTGTTTGAAGCATGTTTGTGCCATTAATTTAGATTATACAGACTCTATGGGCCCGATTCAGAACTGGTGGCTAGATCTGCGAGTACAGTGTCTAGCCGTCAGCGCTGAACTTAACCCTGGGTATTCAATGCCAGGATCACATGTGGCCCTAGCACTGAATATCTGGGGTCGCCGCCTCTGCTCCTCCCTGGAATGCCCCTGACATGTCCCAGTACTAAGCGGTTAGCATGGGGGCATGTAAGAAAAAAGAGAGCAGATTCAGTGGCACTAACCATGTTAGTGCCATTGAATTTATTTATTTAGACAGATTTGCATACCACCTTATCCTTCAATCAATGTGGTCACAACACAATTGGGGGATACATTTAACACAAGGAGATATGAGACACATACACTAATACTTACAGGGAACATGGGCTATGGAGGGTTAAGCGGCTTGCCCAAGACCACAAGGAGCACCTGTGGGACTAGAAACCCCAGTCCTTCCGGCCCAAGGTTGCTGTCCTCTAGTGGGATTTGAACCCCGACCTTCTGGCCTGAGGTACCTTGCCTTGCCCCAACCATTAGACCACTCCTCCCTCTCGGCAGCAGTTACACAGTTTACAGGTCTGTAAACCATGTACTTGCCCTTCAAATATCAGGCTCTATGTATTTATATGAGTCGTGAATATCAGGCCAATCATTAGGCAAGACGAAGTGGTTACGGAGGGAAGCAGCTTCTGAGGGACAGTAAAGAGCAGCAACTGTCCAAGCAAAACAATAGATCCTGACAGCCAGATAGAGCCAAAGAACCATCAGCACAGGGAGAGTGGACACACAGATACATACAAAGCAAAGATTAAAAATATGGGGCCCGATTTTCAAAGGCATTTACACAAGTAACTGCCCATGTTACCCATGTAAATGCCTTAACCGGGATTTTCCAAAGGCACCTACATGGATAGTGCCTTTGGAAAATTCCGGTAAAGTCCCTAACATGCCCAGATGCTATGCAGTTAGCATCGGGACGTGTTGGGGGCATTCTGGGGCGGAGTCGGGCAGAGGAAAGGGATAAGCAGGTAGCAGCGATCTTCGATGCTACCCGATTAGCCCTCGATGTTTTAAAGATAGGCAAGATTTTTCCTCACCTATCTTTAAGGCGCTGGGACTAACTGGGTAGCATCGAAAATCACTGTTACCTGCTTAGCCTCAGCAGGTGCTGGCATATCCACCAGCACCGTCACCGTGGAAGTGAACATCCGGGTTAAGGGGATCAGCGGGCAGGCTATGCCTAAATGAAAATCGGGCCCATGATGTCAAATTATGCATTTTCCAGGATTGTTGTAGGAGGGGTAATGTTGTGATAATCTCAGGGGGCGGAGGAGTGTAAGGCTTAAGGTTAGGCTCCCAATACCCTTGCACTGGCCCTAATGTTAGCTTCACATACCCCCTTCCACATACCATCCTTCCCTATCTTTTTTCCTACATTTCCTTTTACTGATGCAAATAATTCCCATATTTTTCCTACAGCAAACTGTGGAATCCTCTTTTTTGTCCTAGTTTGCCTTGTCTAGATTACAAGCATTAGAGAGCAGCGACTATTTCTTAGGTGTGCCTGTATAGCGCTAAGTTCATCCTGTAGCATTATAAATGATAGACAGCAATAGCAATATTTGTACTACATGCTGCATATGCGAATGCAGAACATTCATTTGCTCCTACTGTTTCCTCTCATCTTGTCAGCATCCTCAGTTTACGGCTGAAAATAAACAGCATTCAGTGGACTGCAAGTTCCATACAAATGCCCTTATTAAAACAGCATAAGATAAACGGACATGAAATATTAATGTAACCATCTCTAAAATTATCTCTTTAGAGTACTCAAAGTATTAACAGCTGAAACTTCAATTGAGTGAGCCTTCATTCTAATGAAAATGAAATGTAAATGATTAAGACACTGAAAAATATTAATATCCTTTGTGAGTCAAACCATGAAATATTAAAATCTCATTATATGAAACAATTCTGATCTTAAACGAGTGTACTTTCAGCATCTATTTACTGAGCTCACCTTTTGTGATTTTGCTCTGCTGTTCTTTTTTTTTTATCAGTAGTAAGGACCAGCTTTTAACTACTCTGAACTCCATTCAGTTTGAAAGGTGTGAATGCAATGTCAAACTGTGCTGCTTTCACTTTATTTGATTGAAGAAGATTCTGAGATAAGGTTTCCAGGCAGTGGAGTCTTGATTGCTAGAGCATAACTCTGACAGATAATGATGTGACTCTAGTGGCTAGGCTCACGTAATCTACTTAGGACAGCGCCAAGAAAAGATGAAGAAGGAAAAAATGGGATTCTGTGGAAATGGGCTCTAGCTATCAGTCAAATCTTTAAAAGAAATTAATTCTTGAAGAACATAAGAGTCTTCTATTCAAAGAAGGACCCTGCTTCAAAGGGCACATCTTTAGGTGAGAGAAAGCTTATCATTTCGTTTAATTTCATTTCATTATTTATAACCTGATTTTTTTCCATACAAAATGGTACAAGGCAGCAAGCATGGAACATAAATAGAATATACATAACAATAGCGCCCAATAAAAATAATTTTTAAAAATGAAAGTAAATATGAAATAATAAAATCAAGATAAACCAATAAAAACAAATCCAATCTCCTCAATTCCACCAATCTACAAACAAGCTATCAGGTTTAAGATTAGTTATAGGGCCACCTAAGATCAATGGTCATTCAGATTGAGGGAATACTTACTCTAAGAGCCATGCTTTTAACTGCCAATGGAAAGTTAGGTAGTCTTCTTCCCTTTTCAAATAATAGGGAAGATGATTCCACAATAACAGAACAGTTCACCCAAAGACTGATTTTCTAGAAAAACTCAGTTTGGATCTGGAATAACCAGGTTTACCAGTTCAGCTGATCATAAAGGCCATTTAAGAACATATCATCAATTTCTCTCTTAAATATCTGAGCCAACATTATGAAGTGCCTGAAAAGCAATACATAATATTTTAACCTGCTTTTCCATACAAATCAGAGGGAGAGAGGAGGGATGGGGAGATATGATTCAGACCTTTAAAAACTTAAAGGGGCTTGTTTATAAAGCTGCGGTAGCGGTTTCCGATCAGAAACTGCTACCGCGGCATTGTAAACAAGCCCCAAAGAGTATTAATGGACAAACAAACCTCTTCCAAAGATGGGGAAACTGTAAAACTAGAGGGCATAACATGAAGCTGCAAGAGGGTAAACTGAAAGACAATGTCAGGAAATACGTTTTCACTGAAAGGGTGGTGGATGCTTGGAATGCCCTCCTGATAGAAGTGGTGGGGGCAAACACAGTATCAGAATTCAAAATGGCATGGGACAGACACAGTGGATCCCTTTATAGCAATAGGATAAAATCAAAATAAACATTAACTATCTCTTATATCTGAACAAATAGGGGTGACCTACATGGAGCGGTGGATACACCCCTAAACAAAGGCATGGGGAGGGATGACCTGTACGGAGCGGCAAGTGCACCTACTCTTGCTATAGATGGACCATACTGGTCTTTATCTGCCATCATATACTATGTTACTATGTTAAATTTCACTTTGGTCTCATTTGGAAGCCAATGAAAAGCAAATAATAAAGAGGTCATTCTAACATAGTGGGAACTCATGGTAATCCAAATTCTAATTAGCAAAGATTGAACTACGATCCTAAAGTACTGAGATTCTAAAAAGAGCAAAGTTGTCATACAAGTCATAACTTCCAGCAAGCTTTCATAGCTACCAGTGACACCTGCAGTTCAAAGGTTAATGCTGAATCTAACAGAACACCCAAGCTTTTTTGCTTGGGATGAAACTTTTATCACAGAGTCCATTATTCTTAGGCTAGACAAAGTATCAGACACTTTACTTCTACTCAACCAGAAGACCTCAGTTTTGTCAACATTCATTTGCAATCTCTTAGTTCCCATTCATGCATTGACCTTCTCCAAATGGCTATTCATTGATTCAATGCGGCTGCTGAACTCATTTTTAAAGACACAAAGAATTGTATATCATCTGCACATAGGTATGGAGTATATCCAGCATCCCTAATAATAGTCACTACCAATTGAATGTAAATATTAAATAGGATAAATATAAGCAGGGAACCTTGGAGAACAACTTGCCATAGTTGCATTATCTGGACGCTTACCACCACCTTATAAAAAATTCTGAAACCAAGATAGCAATATCACAGGGCACATCAAAGGGTACGCTGAGGGTTGTGCCCCTTTGGCACACCACTTCAGCATAAGACCCCATGAGCACATCTTCTCTTATCAGTAGTCTCTTGACATCTCACATGGGTAGCATGTCAGCACTAGCAAAACAGTCCCTGATGATTAATTAGCATCTCGATTAATCAGCATCTCAGTCTTTAAAGTGCAAAACTTACAGTGCAAGATTCAAAGAAGCTCTCCTCACAGGAACATGTCTCCTCTTAACAGCAGACCCTTTACATCACACATGGGTGGCGCTTGACAGGAAATAAGGTAAATTCTGATGCTAAACTGGACTACTCACCAACTTTCCCACCCACCTCTAGGTGAAAAGCAGATGAATGCTATATGGGAGCCAAGAGCTATTTTTGCTGGAAAGAAATTATGGTACATTTCCTAGGCCTGTCTAATGTATGTGCAGTATAGAAACTCTGGAATCTGTTACCGGAGGATGTAGTAAGGGCTGTTAGTATAGCTGGGTTTAAAAAAGGTTTGGACAAGTTCCTGGAGGAAAGGTCCATAAACCACTATTAAAAAGGGACCCAGGATATCAATGCTTGACCCAGTACAAGCATTGTGGAACCTGTGTCTTTTGGGGATATTGCTAGGTACGTATAACCTAGATTGGCCACTGTTGGAAACAGGATACTGGGCTTGATGGACCTCGGTCTGACCCAGTATGGCATGTCTTATGTTTATTTATTTATTTATTTTTTTTATTATTAGTTTTTCTATACCGCACTATTCGGAATCAGCGCGGTTTACAATGAACAGGTTTGTACAATGTGGAACAATCAGACATTGAACTTACATATAACAGGGAATTTCAACTTGGATAACAGGTGAACGTTATACACTATTTACATAAAGAGGGTTGCATCATAGATGGATTTGTAGTACCAGCCCTGCAAGGGGTGGTTCTTTGTAATTGAAGGTTAGATTAGAGATTAGTTCGGTGGCTATGGGATGAGGGACTGTTGGGTCGTGTACTGCTGTCTAGGTAATGTTGTCAGAGTTACAGAAGTGCTGTTGAAATAGATAGTGTTTGACGGCCTTTCTGAATTGGGTGAGGTTGTTTATGGCCCGGATTTCTGCTGGGAGAGAATTCCAGCTGGAGGGTGCAAACAAGGCAAAGGCCCTTCTACTTGTTGATTTGTTGCATTTAGTGATAGCTTTTGGGAGCAGAATGGTATTGTAGGACTTGGTTCTTCTGAGTCTGTTGTCTGGGGTGGGTTGTATCAGGTCTGACAAGGTGGTTGAGGTGATTCTATGAACTGCTTTAAATGTCATGGTTAAGATCTTGAATGTGATCCGGTGTTGTATGGGGAGCCAGTGCAGGCTCTTCAGGATAGGGGTAATGTGGTCTTTGCGAGCTGCTCCGTATAGGGTTCTTGCTGCGGTGTTCATAGCTAGCTGTAAGGGATTCGTCGAGCTTTTTGGGAGGCCAAGTAGGATAGAATTGGCGTAATCGAAGTGGGGCATTATGATGGCCTGGAAAACTGTTCGAAAGTCATTTGGTTCTAGGGTGTCCTTCAAGAGGCGTAGCGTTCGTATTTTATGGTAGATTGTCCTGATGGTATTATCTATGTGGGCATGCATGTCAAGGCGCTGGTCCAAAGTTACTCCAAGATATCTGATCGTTGTCTTGGAGATGATGTCGGCGTTGCCCACCTTGATTGAAGGAGGGGGGGTGAATGAATGATCTCTTCCGATGAATAGGACGTCTGTTTTTTTTAGATTTATTCGGAGCATTTGAGTGCATAGCCAGTCAGAGACAGCGTTAAAGCAGGAGGAGAGCTGGTCGAGATTTGGATGGTCAGTATCTATTGGGGTGAACATTAGTACATCGTCAGCATATACTAGGCAGTTTATGTTAAATGACCGAATGAGGCTGCAGATGGGCTGCATGTAGACATTGAATAATAGGGCTGAGAGGGATGACCCTTGTGGGACGCCTTTTTCTTGCTGGAAAGGTTCCGATAGAGAGAGGCCGGAGCGGACATGCTGCCATCTGTTACTCATGTTCTTATGAACAGAGGTTGTGCCAGGCCTCCCACTGAGATGACACCCATCATTGATTAAGAATGATACTACAAGAGGCAATGAATACCTTGTCTTTCGTAATAGTGTCTGTATTAGCAAACTGATACCCATGGAGAAGATTATCATCCTGTAGACAGTAATACAAAAACATGCAGAAGACGTATTGTAGAGTTGACACCAGTATAGTAGATGCAAAGATAGGAACTGCTGTGCAGAACCATCCCCCACTTCTAATAAGAACTTTCCAAGGGCGGCATTTTCGAAGGCATTTACATGGGTAACCGCCCTAGTTACCCATGTAAGTGCCTTATCCAGGATTTTCCAATGGCACCTACATGGCTAGTGCCTTTGGAAAATCCCGGATAAGTCCCTAATGAACCCAGATGCTATGCAGTTAGATAGGCGAGGAAAAACCTTGCCTATCTTTAAGGTGCGGAGGGCTAAATGGGTAGTATCAAAAATCGCTGCTACCCATTTAGCCTCTCCATTATTCGTGAAATACACTCAGTCCTCGTGTGGGCTCTTTTCGGAGTAAAACGTATCATAAACTCTATATATTAATTTACTCCACACATCAAACCTCCATTCAAAATATCTGACATGCCTTTGACTTAAAGTTCAATGGAGAATGGTCTCAGACTTAGCGATACCAGAGTATAACACTGCCAAACTGCCAGACACTCAATGGGGTATGTTTACTAAACTGCGTTAGTGCAATTTGCGTTAGGAGCCGCGTTAGAGACAGAAACCCCAAATAAGGACATGGGCGGTACATCGTTGCTGAGAACGCGCCGAGAACGTGCACTACAAGGTGCCATAAATGAATGAGCGCTACAGGGCACGTTACCGCGCGTTAATCTTAAGAAGGCGCGCAGACATATAATCACAGCAACAGAGCTGTAGCACAATGGTTACAACACTGACTGATAGTACAGGGGTTATGGGTTCAATTCCCCAGTGGGCCCAATGTCTAAGGTTGGCTGAGGCAGTACCCTTTACATTTAAGTAGTGATTGTTGAGGCATTTGATATGTATTTTAATTTGTGCTGCCAGCAAACACACCCTCACGGTGGCATAACCTAAGGTGTTGCATAAGGCACCCCATAACACACTCCATAGGGCACATTATAAAGTGTACTGTCCGCCAAGGCACCCTATAATGTCCCCTATAGGACACCTTATAAGGCTGTGAACAAAGCCCTGGCTGGCTGCAGGACTGCACGTCACCACACAAACTGTCTGCTATGGTTACCAGGATAGGGTTAACCCACCCGTACCCATGATGCACTGCACATGCAAATCAGCAGTCAAGAGATGGGCACAAGATTGGGTATGCACCCCCACAGCACCTCGGCCAGGTAGAGGGAACAGACCGTGTGTGGTACTGCCACAGAGTAGCCACAGACAGTCACATTGTGCGGGTACTGTGCCCACCCTGAGGTGGAGGTGGGGCGCCCAGCACCAGGTCCACAGCACCATTCATGGCTGAACTTTGCCATGCTGCAGGTCCCCATCAGTGTGTGATAGGTAGTTCCATTAGACACATCTAGAATACATCTGTGCCCTGCTGTATGTCTCGGTCATGTCTAGTCCTTATGGGCGATGATGCACCCAAAATAGTACATATCCTGTGTTGGTGCCATGGTTACCTGCTGTAGATGAAGGGGGTGTGTATGGACCCATGGGAAGACCATGTACCACCACACAACCCACCCTCTGGGGCTCAGGGTGGGAAACAGGATCACCCACCAATAGATCCACAGTCTACCTCCCTGCAATGGTAGATGTAGAGGGGACCATCAACCCCAGTCCTGCTGGGGAACAGACAGAGTAGTACACATCCATAACACAGTAGCAGATAGAAGGCCTGGAAATGCTCAGGTAATGTGCATGTATATGGTGTCCGTGTTCTGTAGGGTAAAATGTGGGTGTCTTGGGCATGTTTACGTCATCTGCAATAAAGGTGCTGTCTGTATTAGCATGTTGTAGTAGTGGGTAAAATATGGGGACTGGGTTGGCAGGAACCACAGCTGGGACTTGAACCTGTGACCTGCTGCTTCTGAATACACTGGTTTTGTGCACTGCACCACCTTGTTTCCACAGAGTCTGTACATTCCTTGGTGATACCATGACTGTTCGTCAGACAGAGCCCATCTGTTGCACTACACGGCACCCACCTACACAGGGCTAGGCCACGGTCTGCTCTGGGCAGCTGCCACTGCCCCCTCCACCACCGGTATCCCTCAGCCACCATGCTGACATGCCCTTCTGCTGATGGAGCTGGTGGTGCGCAGTCTCAGGCCATCCAGTGTGCAGGTAGGCGGCTGCCTATGGTGCGGGTTCTGGGGTAGGGGTGCCTGCATAGACGTCCACGCTCCCCCCCAGCCCTGCCTGCCAATGTTTCGTGCCCTTGGGGGTTGCTGTTGTGTACTATCCCCTGTGACACTTTGGGAAACACACTCGTGCCCATGTTGGGCCTTCAGCAGTTGCTGTCTGGCTGCTCCGCTGTTTCAGCATTCGTTTGGGCCACCTAGGCATCACCCTAGTCCGCACTGTGGCCAGCTCCACCACAGCATGTGCCACCTGCGGCCCTCTGTATCCCCTTCTCCGGCATCTGTCCAGTTGCCATTCCGACATGCCCGCCCTGATGTTGCGGGACATGTGCACACCATAGGAACCCTGTCCGATGGTGGGGAAAACCCTGAGCAGCGCTATTTCACTGTGGGCCCATTCACCTTGTATGGGGACGGAGCATAGACCCTTCCACGAGTAATGTCTTTTTTGTGGAGCTTTCTCGGGGGGGGAGGGGTTGATGTTTCTCATTGATACCGCTATTGGCCAGCTTGGTTATTGTTTTTTTCCAGTTTGTTGGGGTCATTTTCAGTGTTTCTGTGCCCTTTTGTTCTGTGCACATGTATCACACTTATCACTTTTTTTGGGTTTCCCTGCCTGGGCTGTATATTGCTGACACTGAAATGGTTTCTCTCCCTTGTAATGTGCATTTAACGGCAGGTTTTCATTCGCGTTGGAATTCAGCTCTGAAAATCAGCGCGTTAGTGTGAAGGGAGCCTCTCCCCGCCCACTCTCCGCCCACTGACCCCTTCTCTCCGCCCTCTCTCCACCTTCTGTGGTGTTTTACCGCGCCGCGGAGCATTACGATTGTTAGCGCATCATAACGCATGTTATGTAACGTTAACGATCGTTAGCGCGTCATAACGCGCGTTATGATGCGCTAACGATCGTTAACGTTACATAACGTGCGTTATGTACGATTACCGCAGTTTAGTAAACATACCCCAATGTGTCTAATCGCATCAATGACCAATCCTCCTTAACCTCCCTATTAAATATAAACTTGAATTGACAATGTCCCATTAGAAACCAAAACTTATCTTCGTAGATGTTAATCATCCTGTGCATGTGTCCTGTTCCTAAATCCTGACGCTGTTCTTAAGCGCCAATCCACGTTTCACATCTTGTTTCCTCAGGGGATTTAAATGGACAGGATATCTACTCAATCTCCAACGGGGTCCTTGTAATCCAGGAATTTGTTGTATATGAGGTTACAAACCTACAATAATTCAAAGGCAAGGGAATGTTTTTCATCTAAAGTTACTACAAAACGTCTAAATTGCCAATCACCCCCCATCTTAAATGAAACCCTATCTACAAGGAACAAACCTTAATACTGCCAACACCTCTCCACCATTCAGAAATGTTCCACCCAACTGAAGAACCACCGCGCATGCGGAGCAACCCCATTCACTCGACAGATATACCTACTGCATGATGTATGCTCTACGTCATCCTTCTCTAACACCCCTATAAGCAAGCGTTCCATTCTATAACTGTGTTAAGACCCCCAACAACGTTTGTAATTGGAAAATCCACCTTTGTTCCTGTAAAACTAAAGTTTGTTCACGGGTTTTACCGCGGCTCCCTATTTTCACCCATTCAATAGCAAAACACCGCAGTTCCTCAAAAGCATGTTTCTTTTCACAACAATGTTGCACTATGGGGGCTTCCATTACTCTACATTTTATTCTACTCTTATGCTCACTTAAGCGAACTTTCAAAGGTCTAGTAGTTTTGCCAATATACAATAATTGACAAGGACATCGAATGGCATACACTACAAATGGAGTCATACAAGTAGTGCTATTGTGTAGTCTATAGACGCTACCCTGATGTTCAAAACTCTGTATCTCATTCATAATACCACACATATTGCAGCTGCCACAACACTGCCAATCTGAAGGAGATTTTGAGTCTGTCAGTGTTGTGGGATCCCTTGGTATCTGATAGGGAGGGGGTTGGACATAAGTGTTGTGGCAGCTGCAATATGTGTGGTATTATGAATGAGATACAGAGTTTTGAACATCAGGGTAGAGTCTATAGACTACACAATAGCACTACTTGTATGACTCCATTTGTAATTTCAGGGATTTTAAAATTCATGGTGATAACCCCTCTGATCCTTATGCTTTTAAGCTCCTTTCCTTCACCTCCTCATTCGACCTCCAACTTTGCTCTACTGCCCCCACTCACCAGCATGGCCACTATCTTGACCTTGTATTTTTCTTAATTGCTTACCCTCAAACTTGTGTACCTCAGTTCTTCCCTTATCCAACCATCATCTGCTAAGCTATACTCTTCATCACCCACTGCCTCAACCTCATTCTGTCTCTTCCAGCCTCTTTAGAAATTTTCATGATATTGACCCTTTGGTTCTCTCCTCCACTATTTCATCACCTCTTTCCTCCACTATGTCATCTAAGTCTGTTGATGAGACAGTAGCTTCCTATAATGCTGTACTCTCCTCTGCTCTGGATGCTCTCGCTCCACGCATGCCATGTCCTGTGAGGCATACTATACCCCAGCCCTGGCTTTCATCCACTACCTGCTATCTATGTTCCTGTGCCTGTTCAGCTAGCATGCTTGGCTCAAATCCTGCTCTCTTGCAGACTTTCTACACTTCAAATTCATGCTTGTCTCTTTCCAGTTAGGCCATAGCACTTGCTAAACAAGATTATTATGTCCATCTGATTAACTATTTTGCCTCTGACCCTTGCTGTCTCTTTACACTCTCAACTCTCTTCTCAAGGTACCTCTGCCTCCAACCCCTCCCTCCCTTTCTGCCCAAACCCTGGCTGACTATTTCAATTACAAAATCCACAAGATCACCCTCCAATTCCCCACAAAGTCAGCTACTTCCCCTCCTTCCCCTCCTCCCCATCTTCACTCCCAGCTTTCCTCCTCTGCCTCTGCTACCCTTTCTTCCTTTTCTATGATCTCTGAGGAGGAAACCACACACCTTCTTTCCTACTCCAAATGCACTATCTGTTCCTCTGGTCTTATTCCCACCCATCTCCTAAGCCCCATCTCCTCCACTGTTGTCCCTTCCATCTCTCATATCCTCAACCTATCGCTCTCCACTGCAACTGTCCCTGCAGCCTTCAAGCATGCTGTAGTTACACCTCTCCTCAGGAAACCCTCACTTGATTCTACCTATTCTAACTATCGACCCATCTCCCTCCTCCTCTTCATTTCTAAACTGTTTGAACATGCAGTTCACTGCCATTGCTTTGACTTTCTCTCCTCTCAAGCCCTCCTGGATCCTTTACAATATGGCTTTTGTCCTTTACATTCTACTGAAACGGCTCTTTTGAAAGTCTCCAGTGACTTGTTCCTGGCAAAATCCAAGGGCCTTTATTCAGACCTCATCGTTGACCTCTTTGCTGCTTTTGATATTGTTGACCACAACCTTCTCCTTAATACCCTATCTTTGCTTGGTTTTAAGGGCTCTATACTATCCTGGTTCTCCTCTTATTTCTCCCATCACTCTTTCAGTGTTTGTTCTAGTGAATCCTCCTCTGCTACTATCCCACTCTCAGTTGGTGTACCCCAAGAATCTGTCTTGGGTCCAATCCTTTTCTCTCTATATACCCAGTCCCTTGGTGCACGCATCTCTTCCCATGGCTTTCAGTACCATCTTTATGCTGATGACTCCCAGATCTACCTCTCTACACCTGAAATCTCTCCAGCAATCCAGACCCGGATCTCTGCCTGCCTTTCTGACATTGTTGCTTGGATGTCTCTCAACCACCTGAAATTGAACATGGCCAAAACTGAGCTGCTTATTTTTTCCCCTAAAACCTCCTCTCCTCTTCCTCCTTTCTCAGTCTCTGTGGATAACTCTCTACTCCTTCCTATTTCCTTGGCTCGCAACCTTGGGATCATCTTTGACTTCTCTTTCTCCTTCTCCACACACATCCATCTGATAGTTATGATCTGCCGTTTCTTTCTCTATAACATCAACAAAATCTGTCCATTCCTTTCTGAATGCACTATTAAGATACTTATCCACTCCTTAATCACCTCCCATCTTAGCTATTCTAACCTACTCCTTGCTGGTCTCCCGCTGAATCATCTCTCTCCCCTTCAATCTGTTCGATACTCTGCTGCGTGGCTAATCTTCCGCCAGCCTCGTCATGCTCATATGACCCCTCTTCTCAAGTTACTTCATTGGTTCCCTATCCATTTCCGCATCCAGTTCAAACTTCTCCTGATGACCTATAAGTGAATTCACTTTGCAGCTCCTCACTACCTTTCCTCTCTTATACCTCCCTACACCCCTCCCTCGAAACTCCACTCTTCTGGCAAATTGCTTCTATCAGTGCCCTTCTCTTCTATTGCTAACTCCAGACTTCGCTCCTTTCACTTTGCTGCTCCTTATGCCTGGAAAAAAACTACCTGAGTCTGTACGTCAGGCGCCTTCTCTGGCCCTTTTCAAAACCAGGCTTAAAATGCGCCTCTTCGCTGCAGCTTTCGGATCTTGACTTACCTGATCTCCTTTGTGTTTCTTTACAATTTCTCCTAGATGTGTATCTCTGTTTACACCTACTGTGTTGTCTGTCTTGAGTAGATTGTAAGCTCTGATAAGCAGGGACTGTCTCTTACATACATAGGAACCCTGTCCGATGGTGGGGAAATCCCTGAGCAGCGCTATTTCACTGTGGGCCCATGCACCTTGTATGGGGACGGAGTATGGACCCTTCCATGATTTATATCTGTTCTATGGAGCTTACTCGGGGGGGGGGTTGATGTTTCTCATTGATACCACTATTGGTTGTTGTTTTTTTCCAGTTTGTTGGGGTCATTTTCAGTGTTTCTGTGCCCTTTTGTTCTGTGCACATGTATCACACTTATCACCTTTTTTTTGTTTCCCTGCCTAGGCTGTACATTGCTGACACGTAAATGGTTTCTCTCCCCTTTAAAGTGCTTTTACCGGTAGGTTTTCATTCGCGTTGGAATTCAGCTCTGAAATTCAGTGCGTTGGTGTGAAGGGAGCCTCTCTCTGCCCACTCTCCGCCCATTGACCCCTTCTCTCCGCCCTCTCTCCACCTTCTGCGGTGTTTTACCGCGCCGCGGAGCATTACGCTCGTTAGCGCGTGATAACGCGCACTGTATAATGTTAACGCTCGTTAGCGCGTGATAGCATGCGCTATCACGTGCTAACGAGCGTTAACATTATACAGCGTGCGTTATTCACGATTACCGCGGTTTAGTAAACATACCCCTAAGTGTTAATATATACACGTGCTCACCCTGAAATACCGGCGCTGGCACATCTATGTGGCCGATAACGCAAACATCTATATCTCGCATGTACATGTTTCTGAATTCGGCCCATTTTCTGGACATGTCTGTCCTTGTACTCTGAATGTCCCGTCTTGCTTTATATTGTGGTGGACACATTTATCTTTTGGGGCAGAGATAGGGTGATTTTAAAAGGCATTTAAACATGTCTCCTTCACTGCTGCTGCCCTCCCACAGAATGTCAGATATTTTGATATGGACACCCCAGATTTCACCTACGTAACCTTTCTAAAATGTACGCTGATGAATACACATATGAAGGCTAATGCTTAACTAAACATGTTGGCCACCACGGCTGAAAATCAAGCTGATAGTGTATTTAGGAGCCCTTTTACTAAATCCTGCTAGGTGGTTAGTGTTCATTTTAACAAGTGTCCACTGTCTGTGGTGACACCTAACATGTGGTCATGATAGCAAGTGATCACTAAGATGCATCGGCCATCATGCACCAGGGCTGTGAATAGGTGGGTTAGGGGCAGACTGTAGGTAATCCTGCCGCAACGCAGGGCTGGGTCCCGAGGTCAGCTTAATAACTGGGTGCTCGGAGCCCAGATTTTCTCTGGCATTTTGTGTGGGGGTGGGGGGGGAGTGAGGAGCGCGAGAGCGTTCTTCAAATTGCCCCACTTCTGGCGTGTGGGGCGATTCGATTGGTTGGTGGCGGTCTGGGGACAGGGCAAGCGGGAAGCATGGAAGACCAGCGGAGCGGGGTCTGCCTCTTCCCGCTTGGCTCAGCTCGTGATAAGGTGTGTGCTTGGTGGGCGTCTTGTCTACAGAGGCGTGGTGGGGCTCGGGGATAATTTTTGTGCTTCGGGGGGAGTAGCGGGTGTGCAAGGGGGGTGTGTAAGGGGGGGTGTAAGGGGCGTTTGTGTATTGGTGATCGTGGGGAGCTCTTTTCTAATTTGTAAGGGAGGGCCTAACGGGGGGGGGGGGGTAAGTGGAACGATACCGCAGCAGTTAAATAAAATTAAGAGTGCAAACGACCGGGGTTTGATTCCCACTGGCACTTCTTGGGTCCGTGGGCAAGTCACCTGACCTGGCAGGGCCTCTTTAGAAAGGCCTGGCAATCTTCTTGTCACTCTGCCAAGAACACCCAGAGCTCTGGGCTGCCAGGTGTCAGCATTGACTCAAGGGCATAGTTTATAAAAAAAAAAATAATAATAATATATCTTGGCGGGTTTTAATTGCATTTAAGTTTGTTACCTAGTGGTGGGGATTCTGCAGGCATGGGAGGTCCTGAAGCATGGCACAGACCCCAAAAGGGCAGGGGGTGGCTAGGGGAGGTGGAGGCTCAGGGCAGGGGCCTTCCAAAGATAGAGCTAGGAGGGCGGGGGGCGGTGCTGTGGGAGCACACAGCGGTAGGGCCCAGAGGGTCACTGGGAAGGGGTTTACTGGCAGTAAGGGGCTCAAGAAAGGGTGTAAAGCCTGGGCGAAGTGGGGGTCATGGGAGGGGGTGGAGCCAAGGGGCAGGACTGGAGGTTCCGTGGCTGCGGTTGCAGGGTCAGAGGTGGCTGGGGTGTTACAGTTTGAGGAGGTGGGGGCAGGACTGGGAGGGTCTAATGTGGGTAGCAGTGCGGAGCAGTTTCAGGGAGGAGGGAGGGGGATCAGCACAACCCCCCGGCGAGTTGGCGGTGCCGGGGCCGGCGGTAGTCTGGCAGAGTACTGACACGGGTGGGCTTGGGGCTCCGGGAGTTTTGTTTATATCCCCCTTTCTCGGGTACTATTCCCCATGCCCTCCCGGCGGGCGCTTCCCACACCCAGCATTTCCCGGGAACCCTGGCCCTTGGTCTTTTGGGGCAGGACAATACGGGGGTATGGGGCCATGAGGCCGCGGGTGGAGTGATTGGTCGGGAATAGGGTGTGGTGGGGTAGGGGGGTCGCCTGGGAGGGGTATTGGGGGTTGGGAGTCCGGGGGTATGGGATAGTCATCTTGGAGCTGGGGAGGAGAGGAGAGGAGAGTAGGGTGGCGAGGGCTGCTGGGGCTGTGGCTGCTGGTGTTTCTCCTTCTTTGTCGTACAGGTGCCAGAGAGTGTGAGTACAAGAGCAAGTATAGCTGATCCCGGACAGGCAGGTGGAGCTGTGTCTACAGGTCAAGTGCCGGTGCAACCCAGTCCGGTGGCTGGATCCCAGATCGTGAGCGAGTTAGCAGTGTTCAACCCAGAGGCCAGTGAGTATGTGGGCGGTGCGGCCGGTGCGGCCGGTGCGGGAGGTGGGGTTCATCCATTGGGGGTGAGCCTCGATGGTGGGGGGAAGGCTAAAGTGAAGCATAGATGCGGTTGCTGGTGTCGGCGTGGTTCCTCTTCATCGTCATCCTCGTCATCCTCCGGCGACTCTTCGGGGAGCTCTGTAGCATGGGCAGCCAAAAGGGGCAAAGGGGCTGGGCCCACAGTAGTCCAGTGTGCCGAGCTGTGGGAGGGGGTCCCTTGGAAGTTGAGATGTCAGATTAAACGGTGCAGGTATATCGATATATTTCACCTGTTGGACAAGAGGAAGCGCTCGGGGGAGAGTAGGAAGAAGCGCAAGGAAAATAAAAAAGAGGGCCGGGTGAGGAAGGTCTCCCGTAATACGCTGAATTGGACACGGGCATTCTTAAGGCTAGCCAGCATTTGGGGTCATTATTTTCCGGGACAATATGGCACGTTGTTGGCTTATGTGGATGCGATATTGGCGGCGGCGCAGGCCCACGAGGGCTGGGTGTGGCTTAACTATGATGAGGAATTCAGGGACATGATGGAAGAGAATGTCCAACTTTCGTGGGGGACGAAGGACATTAATCTTTGGCTGACTCAAATGTCTGCCAAGAGTAGGTCAGGGGGAGCAGGGGGAGGCGGATCGCGGCAGGGCCTCAATCGGCAGTGGGGGGCTCGCGGCCCTTCGAAGTGCAAGTCATTCCCACTTCGCAGCCGAAGGGAGGGGCGGGAGGGGAGATGTGTGTTGGCATTTCAACAAAGCATCCTGCCCTTTCCCAGATTGTAAGTTTAGACATGCCTGTTCCCTTTGTGGGGGTGGGCACGTAGCCACAAGGTATAGCCGAAAAGGGGTGTCAGGAGCCCCAGGGGGGACTAAGTGAGGGAGAGTGGCATGCTTTGGCCCCTACCCCCATAAACGTTGACGCTTTGCGTCCGTGGTTGCTTCATTTTGGGGGGTGCCAGCAGGGAATGGCGTGGAGGGTGATTTTGTTAGGTTTTTCAGAAGGTTTCCATATTCCTTTTTAAGGTGTAGTGGTGGATGGAGTGTCTAGGAATTCCGGCTCAGTACGGCCTTTGGTGGCGGTTGTGCAAAAGAAAATTGAGGCCGAATGTGCCTTGGGTAGAATAGCTGGCCCCTTTCATAAACCCCCATTTTCACTGTTTATTGTTTCCCCATTGGGAGTCATTCCCAAAAAGGAGCCGGGCAGTTATAGGTTAAGTCATAACTTGTCTTTCCCGCCTGGAAAATCCGTGAATGATCACATCCCTCACGAGTTGTGTACGGTTCGTTATGCTTCCTTTGACACTGCAGTAGTGTTGGTATAGCAGTGCAGATCAGGTGCGCTGTTGGCGAAGGTGGACATCGAATCTGCGTTCCGATTGTTGCCGGTTCACCCTTCGGCATTCACGCTGTTGGGGTTTCAGTTTCGTTCTTTGTTCTATTTTGATAAGTGTATGCCTATGGGTTGTGCGATATCCTGCGCTTATTTTGAGGCCTTTAGTACCTTTTTACATTGGGTCTTAGAACAGCACACCAGATTCGACACCATAGTGCATTACTTGGATGATTTTTTATTCGTGGGACCCAGTCAGGTGGGGACTTGTTCCACCCTGCTGGACTCATTTCATGGTTTGGCAGGTGACTTTGGCATTCCCATAGCAGGCAACAAGATGGTGGATCCTGTCACATGCCTCACCTTTTTAGGGGTTGAGATAGATTCCATGGACATGGTGGTGCGTTTACAGGTGCAGAAAGTCGAACGGCTAAGGGAGTTGGTCGCAACAGTTGGGTCTTCCGCCAAGACTACGCTAAGGGTTCTGCAGTCACTAGTGGATCATCTCAATTTTGCTTGTCAGGTCATTCCCATGGGGCGCCCCTTTGCACGGCGACTGTCCCTGGCAATGGCAGGGGTGTCTCACCTGCATCACCATATCCACATCTCGTCTGGAATGCAAGAAGACTTGCGGGTCTGGGACACATTTTTGGTTAATTTCAATGGCTGCACAGTATTGAAGTTACCGGAAGTATCCAACGCGGACTTGCAGTTGTTTTTGGACGCTGCGGGCAGCTCGGGTTTCGGTGCATATTGTCAGGGGGCTTGGTGTGCAGAGGCCTGGCCGGTGGAATGGGGGGCGTCGGGGCTGACCCGCAACATTGCGTTTCTTGAGTTATTCCCCATCATGGTTGCGTTGTGGGTGTGGCCTGAGCAGTTAAGGAATAGGAGGGTAGTATTCTGGTGTGACAATGCGGCGGTAGTGGAAGTTATCAATCGGCAGGCACCCAAATGCCTGCACGTGGCGGCGTTGATGAGGGTATTTGTGTTGGCTTGCCTGCGTCTGAATGCTACCGCAAGAGCACGCCATGTGCCGGGTACACAGAATTTAATTGCTGATGCTTTATCCTGTTTTCAGTGGACTCGTTTCGCCGGTTGGCTCCAAACGCAGAGGAGACGGCCTCGGTGGTTCCGGATCATCTCTGGCAGATTGGGACCCTGATGTAATGGCGTTGTTGTATGCATCGGTGGCACAAGGTACTTGGGTGAAGTATCGGCGGGGATACGCTCAGATAGGTGACTTTTTGAAAGGAAGAGGTTGGAGAGGGGGAAAAGTCGTGGACGAGCTGGTTGCCCAATTTGTGTTGTGGGCAAAGAGGGAGGGCTGGTCCAGGTCGTCAGCCACGTCTGCGATTTCAGGGTTTTCATTCTTTGCTAAGGCGGGAGGGTGGGGTAACCCCCGTGCGTCATTTCTGCTGAAGCGTATGTTGGCGGGTTGGGCCAGGGTGCACCCCAAGTTGCAAGATGGGCGGCTCCCAGTGTTTCATGAGCTTTTGCTCTGAATTTGCGAAGTGATACCACTAATTGCAGTCTCTGAGTTTGAGTCTGTCCTGTTTCGGGCATTGTTTGTGACTGCATTTTCTGGTGCGTTCCACGTGTGTGAGCTTGTTCTAAGGTCGGGTCGGAAGGGGGTGTTCGGGGGTTTAGATGTCAAGCACTTGACAGTGGAGGCAGCGCAGGCACACATCTTTCTTCCGCAATCCAAAACCGATCAGATGGGAAAAGGAGGGTGGGTGATACTGAAGGCAATTTTTCCATTGCAATCATGTCCAGTGCGTAACTTGTGGGAGTATCTGCAGCAGCGACCGGCGGCAACAGGTTTTGCATTTATTCATGAGAATGGTAAGCCGGTGACGCAGTTTCAGTTTACTGCTGTGCTGCGTTTGGCTTTGCGGTGGTTGGGCCGCGATGAGAGGCAATTCACGTCCCACTCATTCAGGATCAGTGCTGCTACTAGTGCGGCTGCAGCGGGGCTGGAAGGACAGGTGATTCAGCGGATTGGTAGGTGGCGCTCTGGCGCCTATGTGGGATAAGTGCGCCCACAGGAGTCCTGATGTCTAAGGCTGGGGTGGGGGCTGCTAACAGTTTGCTTACTCTTGCAGAGTTGCCCACTGGTTGCAGTCAAATTGTCTTCTTGCAGATGGCTCGTCCGCTGGAGAGTGGTGGATTATTGGTCATTCATTCGTCTACTGGGCAGAGTGCAGGGCCGTTTCTCGCCCACTGGGAGTTCACCTTGGGCTGGTGACATCTGGCATTCAACTGTGTTGAATGGGACAACGCGGCATGCGATGGTGGCAGCTGTTATCCTTGGTGCAGTCGAAGATCGGATTGCTGATTCACCTGGACGGCAATGACCTGTCCAGTTGGTCATGCAGGCAGCTCATTCGGGCTGTTCAGAGGGATATTGGACTCATAAGGGATTTGTTACCTGGGATTTTAGTGGCCTGGTCTGATATCATTCCGCGTCCCGCCTGCTGGCTGCAGCGGAGATGGACTCGTGGCCTAGTCAAGATCAATAGGCAGATTGGGCGCTGGGTACAACAGACCGGTGGGCTGCAGGTGTTTCACCCTTGGGCCGAGGTGAAGTGCGTGGGGTTATACCGCACGGATGGAGTGCACTTAGCTCCGGTGGGACAGGACTTGCTACTGAATGATTGGCAGGAAGTGCTGAAGGAATGGTGTTGGTCGCAGCTTTCTTTGGGGGGGGGGCGGCACAAGGATAGGTAGGCTACCTTGTGCCGGTGGCGGGGTAGCAAGCTAGCACTCGCCGGCATGGCGGAACACATATGGCTGAAGCCGCATTGAGGGGAGCGGAGTGCTCCTCAGGGTGGGAGAGACGTCTCTTTTGGGGTCTCTGCCCGGTTTAAGGCAAGTGGAGCCGGCCTTTGCTAATAATACGGTGAGGCGGGCGGAAAGGGGGAAAAGGGGGAGGGAGGATGATGCACCACCTTGCTAATAATATGGCTGGTGGGAGGAATTATCTTGAATGGGGGTGGTGGTGGGGCAGTTTCGTTGGCAAATATGAATGTTGGGTTGGCTCATGTTGAGCCTGTGTTAAAACTTGGTTAATAAAGCTGCGACCAAATGTTGTTCCAGATTGCTGTGTTGTGGTGTGTTATTGGGAAAGGGGGTTAAGTGGATAGGCGGGGGTTGGGGGTACAAAGGAGGGGCATGAGAAGCCAGGCATCCAGTTACCCCGGTTATGAAGAGCACCTTGCCGTTAGTGCGAGGGTAATCACTGCACATTCAGTAGTAATACGGCAATTAGCACAAGTGCACCTAATCATACCTCTATGGGTATCGATAGGTGCACCCGCATTAAATGCACTGCCCGTTAGCTTTCATATCTCAATCTTAACTGCCAGGAACATGCTGGTCACGCCCCCAATTACTACAGAAGCTCTGGACTTACTGTGCATTGAAAACATGTATTAAGTGCACAACCTTAATGGGATTTACTAAAAGGTCCCCTTAGTGCAGGGGTCTCAAACTCAAATTGCTTTGAGGGCCGAATGAGGACTTGTAAAGTAACCCGGGGGCCGCATAAGACAGGGCCTCATTTGCATAAGGGGCCTCATTTGCATAAATATTTGCATAATGTTGCATAATGAGTGCATGGATAAAGAAAGACTAGAAAATTTCTATATTACTATAATCCAGTGCCAACCGCCAGGCACATTAGGAACTACTACTAAACACTGCCCATTTGGAACCCATAGCAAACCCCCCGTATCATAACAGCACTACCAGGACTCACAAAGCACCAGACCCTACCTATCAAAAGGCAACACTGCAAATATTAAATCAATACATTTCAGAGAACAATACATGACCTACTGGGAAAAGAGAACAAGTAGCAATGTCAAATAGGAATTACACAGAATACCTCAGCACTGTAGAAATAAAACTATAAATAATTTCTTGTACCAAAGCACAGACATTAATGATGCACATTTCCCAGAGCTGACATATTCCAGTAATAAATTCAAAATAAAGAGATATTTTCTTCCTTTTGTGCATTTTTTTTCAGTTGCAATTGCTCCAGCCACTTCTGGTTTCTTCGTGTCTTCTGCTATCTCCATCGTCTGCTGTCCATTTGTCCTTTCTTCTCTCTTCTAGTTTTTTCCATTCTCTCTCTCTACATCTGCTTTAACATACTAATCTTTCTCCTTTTGCTCTTTCCTCATTCCTATTTCATCCACTCAAATTTTACCCCTCCATCCTCAATCCCCACTTACTCTCCCAATACCTGGCCAATTGTAGATTTGTCTTCTCTTCCAGACAAAATATTTTTCCCCTCTCCATTTCACTTTCTCAGCTCCATCCCATTCTAATCCTCCCCCAACATCAGCTCCCTTCTAGTTCCAGCCCCACCCAGCATCTGCTCCTTTCTAGTCCCTGCATCAGTCCATTTCCAGTCCTATCCTAGCCTCACCATCAGCCCATTTCCAATCCTAGCCCCCCATCAGCCCAGTTCCAATCCTAGCTCCCTCCCCTCACAGCCCATTTCCATTCCAAGCCCCCCTCCCCATCAGCCATTTGCAGTTCAAGCCCCCCTTCCACTCAGCCCATTTCCAGTCCTAGCAAACCCCCCCAGCCCATTACCAGTCCTAGACCCCCATAGCCCATAACCAGTCCTAACCTCCCCATAGCGCACTTCCAGTCTTACCCCCCCATCACCCCATTTTCAGTCTTACCCCCCATAGCCCATTACCAGTCCTAGTCCCCCCATAGCCCACTTGCAGTCGTATCCCCCATCCCCCCATTTTCAGTCTTACCTCCCCTCATAGGCCATTACCAGTCCTAACCCCCCAATCAGCCCACCTCCAGTCCTAACCCCCATCACCCCATTTTCAGTCCTAGCCCCACCATAGCCCATTACCAGTCATAACCCCCCCCTGCCTATAGCCCACTTCCAGTCCTAACCACCATCTGCCCATTTCCAGTCCTAGCCCCACCATAGCCCATTACCAGTCATAACCCCCCCTGCCAATAGCCCACTTCCAGTCCTAACCCCCATCTGCCCATTTCCAGTCCTAGCCCCCACCATAGCCCATTACCAGTCATAACCCCCCCTGCCAATAGCCCACTTCCAGTCCTAACCCCATCTGCCCATTTCCAGTCCTAGCCCCCACCATAGCCCATTACTAGTTATAACCCCCCAGCCCATTACTAGTTATAACCCCCCCAGCCCATTACCAGTCATAACCCCCCTGCCAATAGCCCACTTCCAGTCCTAACCCCCATCTGCCCATTTCCAGTCCTAGCCCCCACCATAGCCCATTACCAGTTATAACCCCCCCCAGCCCATTACCAGTCATAACCCCCCCCCTCCCCCCTCTGCCAATAGCCCACTTCCAGTTCAGTCAGCCCCTCCATAGCTCATTACCGGCCAACAAAAAAACCCCCAAACCCCTGGCTTCTGCTGCTGCCGTTGCCGCCGTGGCAGCAGCAGAATCAATTGTCAAATTAAAAAAACAACACCTGACTTCTGCTGCTCACGCAGCTGTCCTGCGGCCCCTTTCCCTCTGCCCGGAGATCCGCCTCTGCTCTATCAGCGGCGTGCTTTTCAAGCCGCGACGAGAGTATTCCCCTCTCGCGCGGTTTTTAAGCCGCGCGAGAGGGGAATACTCTCTTCGCGGCTTGAAAAGCACGCCGCTGAGAGCAGAGTCGGATCTCCGGGCAGAGGGAAAGGGGCCGCAGGACAGCTGCTTGAGCAGCAGAAGTCAGTTTTTTTTTTTAATTTGACAATTGATTCTGCTGCTGCCACGGCAGCAGCAGAAGCCAGGGTTTTGGGGGATTTTTGGTTTTCCGCCGTCGCGGGCCGCACAAAGTTGTCTCGCGGGCCGCGTGTTTGAGACCCCTGCCTTAGTGTGTTTGTGAGGAATCAGGAACAAATATAATTGCAAAAGAAGGGTGGAGAGTTCTGCTGCACTCATTCCCTTTCCCCCCAGATCTAAAGACTGTGCAGTTTTTCCAAGACTTATCCCCGTCAGCAGGATATGGAGCTTTAGCAGAAAAGTCTTTGTCAGGTTTAAAATCTTGAACACATGATATGCATGGGAGAAAACAAAACCACGTTTATTCATGGATTTTCTAGATGCCATGATCAGGCATCACACTTCCTACCTTCTCTGAGCTTGATCAATTCATTTCCACACAGGTTATCATGCCTCTAAACAGACAGACAGAATGAATCAACCTATAGCACTTTCAGCCTGGGTTGACAAGCACTAAACACCAACTTGAAGTTACAATGTGTTTCTGTAATAAAATAGTACTGCTAATTATTTTTTTAAACTCCAGTGAAGATCTGATTGTGTTTAATGCAATCACGATACATTATTTATAAACTAATACCATAAAATGTTCAAGACATCTACTGTAGGCTGTATAATTGTTTTAATATTTATTTTTTAATTTAAAATTGCTTCAAAATCCATTAGACATTGTATCTTGCATCTTGCTTTGTTGATGATGGGATGGTACCATTAAGTCTGAAGAAATAAAGTGCCTGGTAGCCCATGCTGTCTTTTACAGTAATTAAAGTTAAGTAGGAATCAGAGCAGCATAACTGTGAGGATGCCTCGGAAAGCAACTAAGCCCAAAAAATCTAGGCATGAGTAAACACATTTTTAAACAGAATAAAACAAATCAAGTCAAGACTTTGACTTAACTCATTAGTGTTACCAAGTGGCTCCAGTCTTGGATGTATCCAATTGCATGCAGGGACTTGTAGTCTTGCTTTTTTTAGGGAATGTGGCTGGGAGATCATACAGGAACTACAAATCCCTGCATGAAATGGGGTACACTAAGGACTGGAACAGCCCTGTCAAGACATCCAGAGCTCATTGACACCCAGAGCAAGATTAAGGCATTGACAAAGCAGACATGTGCATAGGATCAAAATATTTAGGGGGATGCATTTTCTAACTGGTGCACTGGCATAATTTTGCCTTGGTTAGTCAGTTGCTCTCCTGCAGAGGGAAGAGCAGGAATGGGCTAGAGCCATCTCTGCATCTGGAAGTATTTATATCTACTCTACCCAGCCTCTGCAGGTTGTCTACAAGCTAAAAGGAAGAGTAAGAAACAGGTTTTGCTATTGCCTGCTCCTCCTTGTTCACCTGCTTTCCCTGCAGTCAGAACTGCACATGACCCTGCTCATGAGGCCCATCAGCCCCACACAGCTCCAACTGTAGAGGAAAAGCAGGGAAGGAGGTGGCAGCAGCAGGTAAGAAGTGTTATTCTTTGCCTGCTGTGGAGGGAGGAAGACTGATGAACGTGATTATGTCAGGATGGGTGAGGGCATGAGGGGAAAACATAATTAGCTGTATAGACTAACATATTGATATTAATTTGTTAGTGGGAGGGGTTTAAATGAATTTCTATTATGACAGGGGGCCCCAACATACTTGTTTGCCTAGGGACCACTAAAGTATTAATCCTGCCTTGTTGGTAACTCCACTTGCTTTTCACTGTGGATTTGCACAGAAAGGGGAGAATTCACCCTTCACAATATTTTACCCAAGAAAAAATGTGAGGAAGCTGGAAATGCCCTCCTACTAGCTGAAAGTATCATCTTATACTACAACATTAAAATAAAAAAAGCTATAAGTGGAGTGGAGGAGTGGCCTAGTGGTTGGGGCAAGGTACTTCAGGCTGGAAAGTCAGGGGTTCAAATCCCACTAGAGAACAGCAATCTTGGGCTGGAAGGACTGGGGTTTCTAGTCCCACAGGTGCTCCTTGTGGTCTTGGGCAAGCCACTTAACCCTCCATAGCCCATGTTCCCTGTAAAATAGTTATCTCCAAGTTATAATGTCCTGTTCAATGTAATTTCAGCTTGTTCAATGTAAACCACACTGATGCAGAATAGCATGGTATATAAGAGAATGTAAATAAATAAAAAAAAAAGAATTTCTGCAAGCCTTTGGGATCCAGGCACATACTGCCAAAATGAACAGCCTATCTTGCATCAAAAGCAGCTAAACAACTTTATACATTACAGAAGACAACATGGCCTTTTTCTATTTTATAGCAGCAAAAAAATTCACTAGATCAGAAGCCAAAGCACAAATTTTGAGGCAAAGATATATACATACAACAATATATTTAAATAATCCACTGGAATGAATTAGGATCTTTCTATTTAACAAAATCAAACAAAATCAAATCAGATAAAAGTCAGAATCCTATTAATCTCCTCTGAAAAAATTATAAAGTATTATATTTCTTCTGGGGTTAATAAAGACAAACAACAAAACCGGGGGAGGGGGGCATATTCAAAGCATTTCAGCTAAGACTGATATTCAGCACACTAAGGGGTATGTTTACTAAAACCCCGTTAGGTGCGCGCCACGCTATTGTGCGGGATGCCATATAAGGAGTGGGCGTTTCAGTCAGAAAAAAGCAAAACCGGGATTAATCATGCGCTAATGTGCGCTGCGCTCATGTGTGCCACGCACATTAGCGCATGAGAAACTTGCGCGTGAAGCATAAGTGGCGCACTGATGTACAAGTATGAGAACAGAGCCACAGTACAATGGTTAAGACATTGACCAATGGTGCAGGGATCATGGGTTCAATTCCCCACTGTGCCAAATGAAGAAGGCTGGCTGAGGTATTACCTATTATGAGGAAGATTGCTTTAGGAGGCATTTTATTTATATTTTAATTACTTCTACTAGCAAACGCACTCTCAAAGCGTGTTAACATAAGGCGCCCCATAAGGCACATTTTAAAGTGCACTGTCCGCCAAGGCACCCTAGAATGTTGCTTATAGGGCGCTTTATAGGGTGCTGTATGAGGTACCACAAGGTCACAGCACTGTTTTTGATGGCAGCACTGTGCAGTTTAAGGAATGAAAATCATAAGTAGGTGCACTGACATGCAAGGAGGAGCAGCAGTGTAGCACAATGGTTAAGACACTGACCAATGATGCAGGAGTCATGGGTTCAATCTGCCACTGTGCCTAATGAAAAAGGCTGCCTGAGGCATTACCTGTTATAGGTAATAGTGCTGTAGGGGGCATTTTATTTTTATTTTAATTAGTGCTGCCAGCAAATACACCCTCAAAGTATTGTAACATAAGGTGCTGCATAAGGCGCCTCATAGGGTACCCCAGAGGGCACATTCTAAAGTGCACTGTCCGCCACGGCACCCTACAATGTTTCTGAAAGGGTGGCCTATAGGGCGCCATATAGGGTGCCCTATGAGGCACAGCAAGGTCATAGCACTGTGTTTGATGGCAGCACTGTGCATTTAAACGCATGGAAATCTTAAGTAGGTGCGCTGACATGCAAGGAGGAACAGCAGTGTAGCACAATGGTTAAGGCACTGACTGCTGATACAGGGGTCATGAGTTTGCTCCCCAGTGTACCTAATACGTAAGGCTGGCTGAGGCAGCAGCTTTGCAATGTATGTATTGTTTCCTGCAGCACTTCATTTGTATTGTATTAATTGCTGCCAGCAAACACGCCCTCACGTGCCGTAACTGAAGGTGCCACATAAGGCACTCCATAGGGCACATTATAAAGTGCACTGTCCACCATGGCACCCTAAAATGTCCCCTCTAGGGCACCCTATAAGTTGCTCCACAGGATAACGTATAGTGCACCTTATATGGACGGTAACCATAAGGTACCCTATAGGGCGCCCTATAAAGCGCCCTCAGAGGCACCTTATGGGTACAGTACGCAGAGAGTGTTTTTGCTGGAAGCAATAATGTACATTAAAAAGAGATAATGCTTTGGGCAGCCCTATCAAATAACCCCACTGTGGGTTTGAACCCATTACCTCTGGCTTCACAGGCAGTGAAGTAACCAGTGGGCTACAGCTCTATAGCTGCTAATAAGCCCCTGGCTGGCTGTAGAGGGACTGCACGTCACCACACAGACAGTCTGCGGTGGTCACCAGGAAAGGGTTAAGCCACCCGTACCCATGATGCACTGCACATGCAAATCAGCTGTCCACAGATGAACACAAGATGGGGTATGCATCCCCACAGCACCTTGGCCTGGTAGGGGGTACTGACCGTGTGTGTTACTGGCACAGAGTAGCTACACACCGTCACATTGTGCGGGTACTGTGCTCACCCTGAGTGTGCGGTGGGGCATCCAGCACCAGGTCCACAGCACCTTCCATGGCACTAGTAGGCCATGCTGCAGGTCCCCAGTAGTGCTAATGTGTGAGATAAGTAGTTTCTGCAGAAACACTTTGGATATATCTGTCTGTCTCAGACAGGTGTAGCCCCTATGGACCCCCAAGAGGATCATGTACCACCTCCTTCTCCTCCAGGACTGAGGGTGGCAAACATGGTCTCCCATCAACAGATGCACATTCTACCTCCCTGCAATGGTGGCAGTAGAGGGGACCATCAAACCTGCAGCTCTGCACACATCCATTACACAATAGCAGACAGACATTAGGCCTGCATATGCTAAGCTGCACCCCACCCCTATCTGATATTCTCCTGCAGCAAGCCTTCAGCCACTGCCCTGCAAGGCACTCCATCAAGACACATACCAACTGCAAACAGTCTGCTAGCTAGTCCATAGTGCATTTTCCTGGTGGAAATGCATGCACCCAGAACTGGGATGTCAGCATACACAACAAGCAGATAAGTCAGTGACTGGGCTCCAAAAGGAAAACCATAAATATCACATGAAAGAAATACTATATAGCACTATGGGGGTGCCTAGCCATGCTGTGGTCACTGCACAGTCAGGGTGAGAGTGATCTCCCAGCAGGACATGCTGAGGCCACCCTGTCTGTGTAGGTGGTGGCCGGGCACTAAAATGTCCCAGCCAGTGCCCTATGCCCTGTGCAGATGCATCCTGGCCAGGCCACCCTGTCCGGGCTATACCCATGGTACCTTGCTCCTCATTATGCACATTGGCAGGCCAATACTGGCAACAGTGCTGGCAGTGTGGGCTGTGGAGGGTGTTTGCAGCCACCACACACTGGATAGACAGACAGACACCCCCACACCTATGCCAGCATTGTGCTACTATAGAGGAGTTTAGCAGCCCTGGCCACCACACCAGTCCTGGTCACAGTACAGGCATGGATATGGTACGCAATACTGTTGGGGGTCACTCCCCAGGGTGGTAAACACTGTCAGAGACCAGACCTGCAGCACACACCACAGACATCAGAAAGATTGTTATGATGGAGCTCAATGAGCAAACTGTGCTTAACGTAGGAATTGTTATCTGCCAGTAATCATAGGAAACATTTGATAGCTGTGTACCGTATACCCAGGTGTAGGGTGGCATTGCTAAGGTATGCAAGTGCTAGTATTGGGAGATGCACGCAGGGCCCAATGTCCTGCCTCTCCAGGAGTCATTGGCCAATGGGGCCTGTGGGTGTGGGTGTGGGTGTGTCTGCCCCTGTTGGCTGCTGCTTTACGGCAGAGGTTCCCAACTCCAGTCCTGGTGTGCCAAACACTGTTCGGGTTTTCATGCTGTCCCTCATGAATATGCATGAGATACATCTGCATACCATGGGGGTGGTGCATAGATATGCAGCACAGGCATCTTTATTAGAGGCAGCATGGAACCTGAATGGTGTTTGGCCCTCCAGGACTGCATTTGGGAGACTCTGCTCTAGGTAATGTGCCTGTTTATGGTGTCTGTGCTCTGTAGGGTAAAATATAGGCGTATTAACCATGCATACGTTTTCAGCAATAAAGGTTTGTCCTTACTATCACGGTTTAGTTGTGGGAAAAATATGTGGACTGGATTGGCAGTAGCCCCAGCTGGGCTTTGAACCTGTGACCTTCTGTTTTGGCACATACTGTCTGTGTGCACTGCACCACCATGTTGCCACAGATATGCTGCATTCCCTGGGGAGTCCATGACTGTACATCCGACAGGGCCTGTTTGTTGCAGTGCATGGCACCCACCTGGACAGGGCTAGGCCATGGTCTGCTGTGGCCACCAGCTGCTGCCACCTCCACCACCAGTACCGCTCCATCCTTAGATTGGAGACAGCATAAACCCTGAAGGTTTGTGGCCCTCCAGGACTGCATTTGGGGGAATCTGCTCTAGGTAATGTGCATGTTTCTGGTGTCTGTGCTCTGTAGGGTAAAATAGAGGTGTTTGAGCCATGCTTATGTTCTCTGCAATAAAGGTTCATCTTTACTATCACTAGTTAGTCGTGGGTAAAATATGGGGACTGGATTGGCAGGAGCCCCAGCTGGGGCTTGAACCTGTGACCTTCTGTCTCCAAACATGCTGGTTGTGTGCACTGCACCACCGTGTTGCCACAGAGACAGTGCATTCCCTGATGATACCATGACTGTTTGTCCAGCAGGGCCTGTCTGTTGCAGTGCATTGCACCCACCTACACTGTGCTAGGCCATGGTCTGCTCTGGGCAGCTGCCACTGCCCCCCTCCACCTCCAGTACCCCTCTGCCACCCTGCTGACATGCCCTTCTGCTGGTGGTGCTGGTGGTACGCAGTCTCAGGCCATCCTGTGTGCGGGTAGGCGGCTGCCTATGGTGCGGGTTCTGGGGTAGGGGTGCCTGCAAATTTGTCCGCACGTCCCCCAATCACCACCTGCCAATGTTCTGTGCCCTTGGGGGTACCTGCTGGGTACTCTCCCCTGTGACACTGTGATAAACACTCTCGTGCCCATGTTCGGCCCTCATCAGTTTCTGTCTGGCTGCTGTTCAGTTGCAGCATTCCTAGGTGCCATCTAGGCATCTGCCTAGTCCGCACTGTGCCCCAGCTGCACCACAGCATATGCCGCCTGCAGCCCTCTGTATCCCCTTTCCCAGCATCTGTCCAATTGCCCATTCTGACCTGCCTGCCCTGCTGTTGTGGAAATGTGCATGCCATAGGTAACCTGTCCAATGGATAGGGAAACCCTGATCTGTGCTATTTCACTGTGGCATTCACCTTGTATGGGGACGGAGCGTAGACCCTTCTAAAATTCATATTTATTTTTTGCGGCTTTCTTGGGAGTGTTTTTTGATGTTTCCCATTACTATCACTATTGCCCAGCTTGATTATAATTTTTTTAGATTTTGTTGGGGTCATTTTCAATGTTTATTTCCATTTTGCACCGTGCACATGTATCACACTTATCACTGTTTTGTAGGTTTCCCTGGTTTTGATGTACATTGCTGACAGAAATGGTTTCTCTTCCCTTTAAATCGGCTCTACCGCGAGGTTTTCACTCGCGGTATTTTTTGGCTTGAATTTCAGCCCTGCTCGTGTGCGGGGAGCCTCTCCCCTCCCACTCTCCACCCATTAACCCCTTCTCTCCGCCCCTAGGGAGCCTTCCTCCGCCCTCCGGGAGCCTTTCCACGCCTCTATTGCACATCAGCGCGCCGCGCACATGAGCGGGCACTTTAGTGCGGCGCGCACATGTGCGGGGCACAAATACGCATCATTAGCATGCGCTAAGGTACCTTAGAGCACGCTAATGTGCGCCGCGCACATGAGCGCAGTTTAGTAAACATACCCCTAACTAGTTGGTCCCACTGAATATCAGCACAGACTGCGTGAAAAAGGCCTTTAAAAATGAGCTTTAATAAAATTGCTGCAAGTGACGATGTGAGATAGAAATTGATGAGGTATGGGATGGAGAAGGATGGATGAATGAGTGACAGGGTAAGTGGGGTAAAATGATAAATCACAAAAAGGGACCACATTTATCACCTGATCACTGGAGAAGAAGGCACTCGGGGATCAGGGCTGGTCTTTGGAACTGTATGACATATGAGATATTGGATATAATGTACAAGAATTAGAGTTTGTAAACAGGAAATATGAGGAATTGTGTGGTTTTATCCCTATGTCCAATTTCTGAAAATGTTGAACGTGAAATGCGGTTCTCTAGAATAAATAGAAGTTTTTAAAAAGATTGCCCACATAAAAGTATGTACAGTGACATGGTGTATACTTTTATGCAATCCAGAGTGCTTAAGTGTATTCTGGGGTGGAGTTTTGATGGAGTGTGAGTGGAGTCACAATTTATGCATATATTTTATAAAATACCCAAGCTCCCATGTATTCTACGCACTAATATGTACACCTTCTCCCAAGCTGACATAAAGGTCCAGAGCTGTAATTTAGCCATGATTTCAGCCAGTTTGGCCCTAATATTTTATAAGACACATAGGGGTATGTTTACTAAACCGTCCTAATGTGCGCCTGGCGATAGTGTGCAGGCTGCCATAAAAGGAGTGGGCGTTTCAGTCTTAAAGCAGCAAAATGGGAGTATCGCGCGATAACGCCTGCTGCTGCGCACATGATCGTGTGAAGCGCCGCACGGTAATCTTAAGTAGGCACACAGACAGCCAAACATAGAAACAAAAGTGTAGCACAATGGTTAATACACTAACTGATGATACAGGCGTCATGAGTTCAATCCCCCAGTGTGCCTAATGCATAAGGCTGGCTGAGGCATCAGCTGTGACATGTAAGCATTGTTTTGTAAGGCATTTTATTTATTGCTGCCAGCAAACACACCCTCACGTGCCGTAACCTAAGGTGCCGCATAAGGCACCCTATAAGGCACCCCATAGGGCGCATTATAAAGTGCACTGTCTGCCACAGCACCCTATAATGTCCCCTATAGGGCACCCTATAAGGCGCTCCATAGGACACCTTATAAGGCACCTTATACGGACTGTAACCATAAGGTGCCTCAGAAGGTGCTTTATAGGGTGCCCTATAAGGCGCCTTCTGAGGCACATTATGGTTACAGTACCCTGAGAGTGTTTTGCTGGCAGCACTAATGTACATTAAAAAAAGACAATGCTTTGGACAGCCCTATCAAAGAACCCCTACTGTGGGCTTGAACCCATGACTTCTGGCTCCACAAGTAGTGAAATAACCAGTGGGCTACAGCTCCATAGCTATTAGCAAACCCCTGGCTGGCTGTAGAAGGACTGCATGTCACCACACAAGCAGTCTGCTGTGGTCACCAGGATAGGGTTAACCCACCCATACCCATGATGCACTGCACATGCAAATCAGCAGTCTACAGATGATCACAAGATGGGGTATGCACCCCCACAACACCTCGGCCTGGTAGGGGGAACTGACCATGTGTGGTACTGGCACAGAGTAGCTACACACCGTCACATTGTGCAGGTACTGCACTCACCCTGAGGGTGAGGTGGGGCACCCAGCACCAGGTCCAAAGCAGAGATAGGCCATGCTGCAGGTCCCCAGCAATGCTAATGTGTGAGATAGGTAGTTTCTGCAGCCACACCATGGATATATCTGTATGTCTCAGTCAGGTTTTGCCCCTATGGACCCCTAGGAGGCTTATATACCACCACCCTCCTCCTCCTCCTCCTCCTCCTCCTCCTCTTCCTCTTCCTCTTCCTCGGCTGCGGGGGGTAAACAGGTCTCCCACCAACAGATCCACATTCTACCCCCCTGCAAAGGTGGCAGTAGAGAAGACCATCAACCCCAATCCTGCTGGGGAACAGACACCCTAAAGGGCAGTCAATGCAGCTCTGTACACATCCATAACACAATAGCAGACAGACATTAGGTCTGGATATGCTAAGCTGCCCCCCACCACTATCTGATATTATCCTGCAGCAAGCCCTCAGCCACTGCAAGGCGCCCCTTCAAGACACATACCAGTTGTAGACAGTCTGCTAGCTAGTCCATAGTGCATGTTCCTGGTAAAAATGCATGCACCCAGAACTGGGATGTCAGCATACACACCAAGCAGATAAGTCAGTGACTGGGCCCCAAAAGGGAACCCATAAATATTACAAAAGAGAAATACTATATAGCACTATGGGGGAGCCTAGCCATGCCGTGGTCACTGCTCAGTCAGGGTGAGAGTGATCTCCCAGCGGAACATGCTGTGGCTACCCTGTCTGTGCAGGTGGTGGCCGGGCACTACAATGTCCCAGCCAGTGCCCTATGCCCTGTGCAGATGCATCCTGACCAGGCCACCCTGTCCGGGCTATACCCATGGTACCTTGCTCCTCATTATGCACATTGGCAGGCCAATACTGGCAACAGTGCTGGCAGTGTGAGCTGTGGAGGGTGTTTGCAGCCACCACACACTGGATAGACAGACACACACTCCCACACCTATGCCAGCATTGTGCTACTATAGAGGTGTTTAGCAGCCCTGGCCACCACACCAGTCCTGGGCACAGTGCAGGCATGGATATGGTACGCAATACTGTTGGGGGTCACTCCCCAAGGTGGTAAACACTGTCAGAGACCAGACCTGAAGCACACTCCACAGACATCAGAAAGGTTGCTATGATGGAGCTCAATCAGCAAACTGTGCTTAACGTAGGAATTGCTATCTGTCAGTAATCATAGCAAACATTTGATAGCTGTGTACAGTATTCCCAGGTGTAGGGTGGCATTGCTAAGGTATGCAAGTGCTAGTATTGGGAGATGCACGCAGGGCCCAATGTCCTGCCTCTCCAGGAGGCATTGGCTAATGGAGCCAGTGGGTGTGGGTGTGTCTGTCCCTGTTGGCTGCTGCTTTACAGCAGAGGTTCCCAACTCCAGTCCTGGTGTGCCAAACACTGTTCGGGTTTTCATGCTGTCCCTCATGAATATGCATGAGATACATCTGCATACCATGGGGGTGGTGCATAGATATTAGAGGCAGCATGGAACCTGAATGGTGTCTGGCCCTCCAGGACTGCATTTGGGAGACTCTGCTCTAGGTATTGCGCCTGTTTATGGTGTCTTTGCTCTGTAGGGTAAAATGTAGGTGTTTTGGGCATGTTTACGTCATCTGCAATAAAGGTTCTGTCTGTATTAGCACGTTGTAGTAGTGGGTAAAATATGGGGACTGGGTTGGCAGGCACCATAGCTGGGACTTGAACCTCTGACCTTCTGTCTCCTAACACATTGGTTGTGTGCACTGCACCACCGTGTTGCCACAGAGACAGTGCATTCCCTGGTGATTCCATGACTGTTTGTCCAGCAGGGCCTGTCTGTTGCAGTGCATGGCACCCACCTACACAGGGCTAGGCCATGGTCTGCTCTGGGCAGCTGCCACTGCCCCCCTCCACCACCAGTACCCCTCTGCCACCATGCTGACATGCCCTTCTGCTGGTGGTGCGGGTGGTGTGCAGTCTCAAGCCATCCAGTGTGCAGGTAGGCGGCTGCCTATGGTGTGTGTTCTGGGGTAGGGGTGCCTGCATAGCTGTCCACGCTTCCCCCCAACACTGCCTGCCAATGTTCTGTGCCCTTGGAGGTACCTGCTGGGTACTATCCCCTGTGACACTGTGATAAACACTCTCGTGCCCATGTTGGGCCCTCATCAGTTGCTGTCTGGCTGCTGTACAGTTTCAGCATTCCTAAGTGCCACCTAGGCATCTTCCTAGTCTGCACTGTGCCCCAGCTGCACCACAGCATGTGCCGCCTGCAGCCCTCTGTATCTCCTTTCCCAGCATCTGTCTAGGTGCCCATTCCGACATGCCCGCCTTGCTGTTGTGGAACATGTGCATGCCATAGGAAACCTGTCCAGTGGAGAGGGAAACCCTGATCAGTGCTATTTCACTGTGGGATCATTCACCTTGTATGGGGACGGAGCGCAGACCCTTCCAAACTTCATATCTTTTTTGGGGGGCTTTCTTGGGCATGTTTTTTGATGTTTCCCATTACTATCACTATTGCCCAGCTTGGTTATGTTTTTTTTACATTTACTTCTGTTCATTTTCAATGTTTATTTGCCCTTTTGTTCTGTGCACATGTATCATACTTATCACTTTTTGTAGGTTTCCCTGGTTTTCACAGCATTGGTGTGCAGGGAGCCTCTCCCCTCCCACTCTCCACCCATTGACCCCTTCTCTCCGCCCCAGGGGAGCCTTCCTCCGCCCTCCGGGAGCCTTTCCCCGCCTTCAGCGCTCGTTTGCGCCGCAGCGCGTTATCGCGTGATATGGTACCTGTGCGCCTTAAAAAGTGCCATCATCACGCGATAAGGTACCTTATTGCGCAATAACATCGCAGAGCGCACGTTAAGACGGTTTAGTAAACATACCCCATAGATGCCCATGGGCCCGATTCTAGGATGCAGCCCTGCAAGCCGTCCAGACCAGATTCCCCCTCCGGCTCCCCCCATATGTCCTGAGCATCAGGACGGGGAGAGCTGGCGGGGGACAGAAGGGGGCAGAATCGGGGCAGAGTGAGGGTGGGCCAGCCTGGCAGGATGTACAGGGCCGATTCAAATCACGGCCCTGTACTTCCTTCTGGGCCCATGAGGATGTGCTGCTTATTCCACCTCAAAGGATTATTTAGAATAATGGATGCCCTTTTGAGCACTGAGACAGAGCTTTAAGGATTAACAGGCTCTAAACACAGTGCTGTGTTCGTCTAGTGACATATTTTCATATGAAATGAGCTACAACACTGCTGTAACTTGAATACTGGATGGTCAAAGGACTACTGGTGCAGCGGTTATGAGTTCTATGGAACTAAGCTGCAAGTTTTTGCTTTCTAATGTCTTCTATAGGTGTTTTAAAGTGTTTTCACAGATGTTTGTGTTGGAACACATTAGAGGTGTCTAATACACCTGATAAATTATTAAAAGGAAAGTTTCTCATGAGAGGCTTTACGGCTTTATGGTAAACATTCCAACATAAGAACTTTGTAATGAAGGGCTCCTTTTTATAGGAAGGTTTACGTTGTTTTACTGATTCTAACTTGATGGCCTTTTTTGGTGGAGTCTTTTTTGAGTAATACTATTTCCTACTATTTCCTTTTTTAATTGGTCTTGTTTTATTTGATTTTTTAATGTGTCAAATATGTGTGCATATATAGTTCAAAGCCATTTCATTGGCCATGTTTTTTAGGACATATTGGACATTAAGGGATTGAACCGCAAGGGTCCCAATAATGTTGACCACAACTGTATTAATCACAAGGGAGAAGGACTGAAAAAAGGCCAAAACTAATTAGTTGGAAACTGCCCAGCTTTAATTATATGGTCATGGAAGTTTGTTTGAGGTTTTTAGATATGTTTCTGCTCCTGGAGTTAATAATGAATGCAACAAAAGCAAAAAAAAGATGAATATCAACTAATATTCTGATGCAATCACGTACTATGGATTGTTATCAACGCTCCTGCGAAGTTGCATGGAAGTCTTCAATCCATTCCATTGCCAGCAGTGGGAAGTGCTGCAAAATCATATTTTCAGTACTGCAATATTGCAATGAAAACACAATATCGCAGCACCTCCTTTACTAGCAGCACTATGGATGGAGGACTCCCACGCAGCTTTACACAAATGTTGATTGTTATTTCTTCATCTAAAGGGCTATTTGGATCTCTTGTTTCTCCGATATCCTCCATTAGAATTCAACTAGTTGAATACAAATACCTACTAATTCCCTAGCTCCCAAAGAATTTCAGCTGTTTGCTGCTAAAGCTTCAACACAGAGAAGATGACTTTCACAGTAAAATTTTCTTCTTCTAAATGTGCACACCAATTGCTTATCATGCTATCCTACAGACCACTGTGGAAACTGATAGACAACTCTTTGCAAAGTAACAGAAAATTGTGTTGTCAACTACAACTTATCTTCACAAATCAGACTTTTCAGATTTGTCTGAACAAAATGTTTACCTGGTCTGCACTGCATATATTCATCAATACTTCAATCTACCTGACTTTTTATATTTTTGCATTCTACAGCGGTCATCCCTTCTGATGACATCTGAACAATTTCTCTAGCCAATAAGACGTGTCATAAGATGCATAGGCAGTGGAGTGGTGTGGACCACAGATGCCATGACACCGCCAATATTTTGCCCAACAAAGCATCAGCAACTAAACAGCTTGGAGGCAGGGCTGGAGATTGGTTTATTTGGCCCCTCCAACCAAAACAGTGTTCCGCAGCCCCTGATAAGATGTCGTTCAAATGGAAGTAGCAAGTTCCCTATCCACATACAGATATAAGTTGGTGTGTTTATAGCACATCATTGAGGCATGGGGCAAGAGAAAGTTAATAGTCAGAGGGAAAAGAATATTGTTCTACCTAATACTTTAAGCCACTAACACTAAAATAAAATTGGAACAGGTGGTTAAGAAACAATATATATAAACTCTTTTCTCAAAAAATGAATGCTTAAGGCAAGAATTTGATTTCTAAAGGTATGACCCATAGCAATGGTCTGTGAAGCAAAATAATTTGTACTGACAGCCACATCGAGTTTTCTGTAAGCAAAACCCTTCCTGGAGTTACACTTGGAATGGAAACCCTTTGAGTAAAGGGAATGTATTTTGGTATGCTTTGATAAAATTATGTTTGGAAGAAAGGAGAACAGAAAACTGTCTTCTAAATCCTACCTACCTTACATAAAATGTCAGTGTCAAGATAACACTTACTAGAAATTATTGACAGTAGCCTATGTTCAGAAAATGACACATCATTAAAGACCATAAGAAGGTATCTTAAAATGCAAAGTAACATTTCCTCAAGATTGCTTCTAGAAGAAAGGCCGCCTCACTAAGCCCCAAAAAGTGTTTCTTTGCATGTTTTTTTTTCTGTCTTAGCACTACCACTGATCATCTTCATTAAATGGCTAATGTTATCCTCTCCCTCTTAGCAGATGCCAGTCCTTTTAAAGAAGCTTTGATACATTTCGGCCTCCTAACGTCAAACCCTTTGCCTTGCTCCTAAAAATGACAAGTTGTGAAATACGATGTTGCCCTGGTGGGGCTCTGCATAGATTCGTCTGGTCCCCTCACCGGCTGCCATGGGCGGCCAAGGCCGGAACAAGGTTGATTTGCTGCCCTGGACTACTCTAAACCAGGATTAGTGATGGCCACCTTCAAGGGAGAAAAAACTGGGAGGAGACCAGCGTGAGATTGCGAGTGTGTGTGGGAGGGGGGGAATGAGGGAAGTAAAATCACTGCGGGAGGGCGAGTGTTGGGGAGGGGGGTATACCGCGGGAGTAGTAGGAGTGGAGGGAGTGAGATTGGGAGTGTTGGTGGGGAGGGATCAGAGAGAGCCAGAAATGGAAGAGTGGGGGGGGGGGAGGAGGGGAGTACAATCACTGGGGGAGGGCCAGTGCTGGGGGAGGGAGGGTACCGCGGGAGTAGTAGGAGTGGGGGGAGTGAGATTGGGAGTGTGTGGGGGGGATCAGAGAGACCCAGAAGTAGAAGAGGGTGGGAGGGAGAGGGGAGACGGGAGTAAAATCACTGCGGGAGCACGAGTGCTGGGGAGGGGGAGGATACCGCGGGAGTAGTAGGAGTGGAGGGAGTGAGATTGGGAGTATGGGGGGTGAGATCAAAGAGAGCCAGAAGTGGAATAGTGTGAGTGGATGAGGGGAGTAAAATCACTGCGGGAGCGTGAGTGCTGGGGGAGGGGGGATACCACGGGGGTAGTAGGAGTGGAGGGAGTGAGATTGGGAGTGGGGGGGGGGACCAGAGAGAGCCAGAAGTGGAAGAGGGTGGGGTGGGGGGGGAGAGGGGAGAAAGGAGTAAAATCACTGCGGGAGCGCGAGTGCTGGGGAGGGGGAGGATACCGCGGGAGTAGTAGGAGTGGAGGGAGTGAGATGGGGAGCATCATCGCAAGAGGGAAAGGTAGAGTAAACAGCAGAGGAGAGCTACTCACTCATCGTGGCCCTTGGAGAGCTGGAAGAGCGTCCGCCAGGCCTGCACGGCGGCCACCAGCACGGCCAGCAGCCCGGTGAAGATGCTGAACCTGCAGGCGGACTCTGGCCCCCACTCGTCCACGGTAAAGCGCGATCGCTCCACCGTCACGTTCACGTTCAGCCACATGCCCTCGGTGAAGAGCAGGCACTTGCCCTGGAAGTCATCGCCGTTCTCGGCCAGCGGCACCAGCGCGATGAAGCTGAAGAGGAAGGCCAGGACGTGGAAGATGCACTGGGCGAAAAGCAAATTGTTCAGCGCCATGTTCTGCGGCTCTGGCAGGCGTGAGCTGAGGCTGCGCAATGGGATCTCAGCTGGGTGCCAAACCCTGCAGTTCCCAGCTAGCGCCGGACAGAAGGAGGGCAGCGGCCGGAATCCAGCGGCCGAGACGCGGACAGCACCGGCCGGAGCCTAGTGCGAAGGTAAAGAGCCGCGCGAAGCGCAGGGACAACGCCATCCGGACTTCAGCACCACGGACAGCTCCCAGCAGCAGAAGCAGCGGCGGCTCGCTGGAACCCTGCCCTCTCGACAGTAACACCACCCACCCTAAGCAGCCCTTTCCCGGCAGCCATAAACACAAGCACTCCAAATTATTGCCATGAAATACAGGTGTAATGCTCATCATTTCTGACCGGATGGCTTTTAAAGGACTCCAAAAAGATGCACAAGGATGTCTTATTTTGCTGGCCTTTGACTCGCAATAGGACAGAGAGAACTAGGGCTTCAAACAAGGAGGGGCAGGGATGCCAGGGGTCAAATCCCAAAGCTGCTCCTTGTGCTCTTTGACACGTCATTTAATATCCCCCCATCCCCCCCATCCCCCCCATTGCCTGAAGTACAAACGTAGATTACCGAGTCTTCAGCAAATAGGAAAATATCTACTGTACCTAAATGTAACTCCATCTTCAACTACTGCTGAAAAAGACCTCAACTAAATCCAAAACCCTTTCCTCTTGCCTATATTATTTGGGAGATAACCTGCTTTGATTATTCTTTGCAGTTACTTGATGGAGGAAGTTTAACCCTTCAAAGCTATTGACAAAGAGAGAGAACATTAAGACAATAAAAAGATATCAGTGTGGATAGTCTGTTGTCTTTTATTTCTGCATCTCCATCTGGGTTGACATAGAGGGAGGATAATTTTATAATTTTTTAACTGCCTACTTACAAGGGTACATGTTTAGAGTACATGTACAAATCTATGCCAGCTTCAGAGCAGATATAAATGTCTGCATTGGCATTTTCCCACAATTAGGGTTGGTTCTCAGTGCCTATTTTGTAAAAGGTACATCAGTACCTATACAGCCTTTATAAAACAGGTTTAGAATAGACGGTTTTGAGGTCTTCTCGATTAGGTGCCCTGTTATAAAATCAGACCCCCAAACACTGTTTATCTGCAGAAATGCCTTTTAAAACGGTTCTTCAACCACATTACTTGACATGGAGGATAGCTCTGGATAGGACATCTAGACAGGGCCTCAAGATAAAGAAGTTCACCTTTGTGCATTCAGAAACCGCTTTAATAAAATATAGTTCTGTGCCAATACGTCAACTTCTCGGCAGTTTTTAAGCAGCAGCCAGGGTGTTTAAAAATGAAAGTGGATATTCAGCACCAGAATCTGGATAGTAGAATATCCAGTTTTAGTGCCGACTGCCAGAATTATCCGAATAATGGCAATATTCAGCCACTAGCTGGATAATACAAGCGCATAAAGTTAGGGCTGCTTTTTCCATAGCCTAACTTTCTGTAGTTTGTTTTCCAGTTAGTGGTCTGAATATCACGCTGCTGACCGGATAACCCTAAACTCTGCTTCAGCAGCACACATGAACTGCCTGGCACTATCTGGTTAGTGCGAAGGTAGCCAGAGGAAATATTAGTGGTGCTATCCCAATACATGACTTTATAAAATGGGCTCCCAGATCCGGCTTCAACAGCACACAAATGCTGACACACAGATTTACTAGGGATGTGCACGGTTCAAATTTTCATTTTCAGAATGTTTCCTATTTTCAGGTGTTTTTAATGTCTACATTGAACAAATGCACTAAAAGCAATCAAAGGCATTTACATCTCTAAAATTCACACCTGGTCCGCAAAAGATATAAATGTGTGTGTGCACATTACATGTGTATGCATGTATTTTAGAAAATCCATATGTACATCATAATTCTGCCTCTGTTCTGCCCAATATCCAACCCTGGGCAGGGTGGCCCAACCATTAGGCAAGGCTAGGTGGTCACCTAGAGTCCAAAAGGAGAGCATAACACACACACACCGTAGGCAAGGGCAGGAACAACAAAAACAGGTGTGCCAAGACAGTGATAGGTCAAGCAGTCTTTTATTAAACCACCCAAACACATTTCGGCTGATGCCTTATTCAGGAGGAATACACCTCAAATGAAATTAAAAACATATGCAAAAGATCACAAAGTGAGAATAAATAATGGTTAAAAATAGTCAATAACAATACTATTGACTATTTTTAACCATTATTTATTGTACCCCTGAAGAATTTATAATAAAGAACTAATTGGTTACCACGCATAGACTGGGTCTTGGTTGTTTCACATGGTACAGTGCTCTTTGGTTGGACCCCTATTGATGCATTGCACATAATTTAGGCAGTAGATGCATAGGCATTTGTGGGAGTGTAGGTTGGGTGTAGGATGTGTACGTGTTATAAGATATGCATCGACCACATAACCTTGGGCAGGCCTTTTGCACCTGTGGGTTTTATCTTTATCATCATTTTCGATATACCACGCGCTACATTAGCAATAGAGCAGATTACATTAAAAAGTAGCAGCTGAAAGGAAAGAAAGGAATGCCAAATATGTGATAGGACAGGAGAGATGCAGTCATACAAGGAAAGCAGAGAAATAAAGGAACAGAGCTCTGAGGAGGGGAGAGATTATGCAGTGAATGTCAGGAGGTCAAGGCAAGGGAAAATAGATGAATCTTCAGCAGGGCTTTGAATCTGTGGAAAGAGAACACAAGGTGGAGGGCAGGGGTAGGATGTTTCAGTGGGTGGGGCCCAGAATAGAGAAGGTAGAGTTGTGAGTGGATTGTAGGCGTGCTTCTGAGGTGGAGGGGAGGTGCAACCTATTGACATGAAGGGATCGGAGGGTGCGATGGGAGCTGTGAGATGGAAGGAAGACCAGCTATGACAAAGGGGTGGTGAGGAGATAACTGGAGAGGAAGGAGGGCTCAGCAGCAGGGCCGGCCCATCCATTGAGCGAGAATGTTTTATGCACAGGGCCCCACATTTCAGGGGGCCCCGCGCAAAGAACATTCTGTTTTGAAAGTAAATTTAAAAATTTAAAAAACAAATGTTGGCTGCTGCCGCCGCAGCAGAATCAAGTGTCCAGGGGTCCCCCCTGCCCGGCAGAGCCCTCCCGCCCAACCTCAGTCCCTCCCCGCATCGGCTTTCAGAGCCGTGAAGGGAGAGTGTCCTTTCGCGGCTCTGTTAAGCCTGCCGGGGCTGATGGGAACATTCCCATCAGCCCCGGTGGGCTTAACAGAACCGCGAGGGAGAAACTATCCCTTTGCGGCTCTGAAAACGGCACAGAGCAGGACTGAAGCGGGGAGGGAGAGCTCTGATGGGCAGGGGGGCCCTGCGAGACACTCGATTCTGCCACTGCCATGGTGGGGCGGCAGCAGCAGCAGCCAGCTTTTTTTTTTTTTTAATTTTAAATTGTCCCTGGGCAGTTTGGGGGGAAGGGGTTAGCACTTGAGGTGGGCTGATGGGGTTAGGACAGGAAATGGGCTGTTGGCTGATGGGGGGGGTTAGGACTGGTAATGGGCTATGGGGGGCTAACTCTGGAAATGGGGTGATGGGGGGTTAGGACTGGTAATGGGCTATGGGGGGGGCTAAGAATGGAAATGGGAAGATGGGGTTAGGACTGGAAGTGGGCTGATGGGGGGTTAGGACTGGTAATGGGCTATGGGGGAGCTTAAACTGAAAATGGGGTGATGGGGGGCTTAGGACTGGAAGTGGGCTGATGGGGGCTAAGGACTCATAATGGGCTTTGGGGGGCTAGGACTGGTAATGGGTTGAAGGGGTTGCTAGGACTGGAAATGGGCTGAGAGGAAGGGGAGGCTTGAACTGCAAATAGCTGAAGGGGACGGGGCTTGGAATGGAAATGGGCTGAGGGGAAGGGGAGCTTGAACTGCAAATAACTGATGGGGAGGGGGGCTTGGAATGGAAATGGGCTGTGAGGGGAGGGAGCTAGGGACAGGAAATGGGCTGATGGAGGGGATAGGATAGGACTGGAAATTGGGTGTTGGGGGGAGCTAAGATTGGAAATAGGCTGTGGTGGGGGCTTGGATTGAAATGGACTCATGGAGGGGCTAGAATTGGAAATGGGCTGAGTGGAGGGGAGCTAGGATTTGACATGGGCTGATGGTGGGGCTAGGAAAGGACTAGAAATGGGCTGATGGGGGGCTGTGATTGGAAATGAGCTGATGGAGGGACTCGGATAGGACTGGAAATGGATGGTGGAGCTAGGACTGGAAATGGGCTGATGGTGGGGCTAGGATAGGACTGAAAATGGGTTGATGGGGTCTTGTACTGGAAATGGGCTGATGCGGGGACTAGAAAGGAGCGGATGCTGGGTGGGGCTGGAACTAGAAGGGAGCTGATGTTGGGGGAGGATTAGAATGGGATGGGGCTGGGAGAGTGAAATGGAGAGGGGAAAAATATTTTGTATGGGAGGGAAGAAAAATCTACAATTGGCCGGGTATTGGGAGAGTAAGTGGGGATTGAGGATGGAGGTGTAAAATTTGAGTGGATGAAATAGGAATGAGGAAAGAGCAAAAGGAGAAAGATTAGTATGTTAAAGCAGATGTAGAGAGAGAATGGAAAAAACTAGAAGAGAGAAGAAAGGACAAATGGACAGCAGACAATGGAGAGTTAGCAGGAGACACTAAGAAACCAGAAGTGGCTGGAGCAATTGCAACTGAAAAAAATGCACAAAAGCTAGAAAAATATCTCTTTATTTTGAATTTATTAGCTGGAATATGTCAGCTCTGGGAAATGTGCATCATTAACGTCTGCGCTTTGTTTAGTACAAGAGGAAATTAATTTATAGTTTTATTTCTACAGTGGTGTTATACATTCCAAGTTTGGCTTTTGGGGGTCCCAGTTTAATTATTGTCTTCCTGTTTCTATACTGTGATTCCTTGTTTGGTGATGGTGTATGTTCTGCAGGTGTAACTGAGCTGAGGAATTCTGTTTATGTAATTCCTATTTGACATTGCCACTTGTTCTCTTTCCCCAGTAGATCATGTATTGTTATTCTCTGAAATGTATTGGTTTAATATTTGCAGTGTTTCCTTTTGATATGTAGGGTCTGGTGCTTTGTGAGTCCTGGTAGTGCTGTTAGGATACGGTGGGTTTGCTATGGGTTCTAAATGGGCAGTGTTTGTAGAAGTTCCTAATGTGCCTGGCGGTTGGCACAGGATTATAGTAATGTAGAAATCTTTTAGTCTTTCTTTATCCATACCCTCATTAAGAGGCATGTTTACTAAAAGTTAGTGTATGCAAATGAGGCCCCTTATGCAAATTAGGCCCTGCACCGAGTCTCCGCACATGGCCCCGCACCCCCCTTGGGCCGTCCCTGCTCAGCAGAGATGGACAGGCATAGAACAAAGAGATTGAATTTTATCAGAAAAGAAAGCTGCAAGGTGGGTGGGATCCAGAGGGGGGGAGCTACAAGTAACAGGAGGTGAGGCATGGGGGGGCTGAGAGAGCACACAGAACAAAATAGAGTTGATAGGATGAATTCGATGAGGAGGAGATAAGGTCTGTGTAGTAGGATTGCTTGGTATGGTGGAACAGAGAACGATAATGTCAGTGACATTCACTGAAGTGCAAGAGAGACTCAGGGGAAGGACATTTCTGCCACAGATGGGGGCATGGTGAAGGTGGGAACAATGGATGCAGAGACTAGGATGAAACCAAGGATGATGGTATGAGTAAGGACGGGATGGCATGGGATAAATGGGAGTCAATTGATCAAGGGCAGAAGTCAGGGCAGAGTTCCAGATAAGAACTTGGGTGTCAGAAGAGAGTGATGCAAAATCTGAGGGAAGAGTAGTATCAGAGGAAGGAAACTGCTGGAGGATAGATGGTGTGATATGTCGGGACAGCTGAAGGAGGGGGGGCTGTAAAAATCTGCCTCTCCTTTCCAGTTGTCTCTATATAATAGATGTAACACTTATGTGCCTTGACAAGGTATCCTATTGTAAAATAACCCTAAACATGTGTAATTATTACATATAACATTGATCTAAATAAAAGCCATAGTCCAAAATTCATTATTTTGTTATCTATAATTTTCACAAGACAACTTTTGTACCAGCAACATGAATGAAAATCCCAGCATTAGCTCAGGGGAGTGATTTAAAAGAAGGGGGAAATGCCATCATGGGATGTAATCATTCTATTAGACCAGAAATAATGGAGAGGAATGGGGGAAAAAGATTATTATTCAAAGATATTAAACACTGAAGAAAAAGCGTAAGAGGTGACCCAGACCTAAACTTTAACATTGGTAGCTGAGCCACCCCACTCTCCACTAGGTCAAACCTAAGGATATACTTTGCTGTTCAGAAAAAAAATCTCAGTTACTTTGTGCAAAGAATACATAGTTAATATCAGCCAATTTAACCAGACATTTGCATAGATCCTGAAGTAAAAAGTAGCCCCAAAAGCATAGCAAGAAAAGCTTTCCATCTGTCCTGAACAGATCAAGCAGTAGCTGGGATCTTTGTTCCAGAAATACCGTAGTACGGTAGCTCTATGGAAATACAGTCTCGTAACTATGTCCAAATCCTGAAGGGATACAAAAGAAGCTCTACTGGGGGCGTATTTACTAAGTCTCATGCTAGTAATATGGGTTTGGGCTGCATTGCCAGCGTGGGGCACTGTGCTGGATGCATGGGGGTGGGGATAGCCATACCTCTGAGTTTAGCCCAGCTTGCAGCATTAATACCACTCTGGGGACAAACTCTGCCATCTATTGTGCTGGCAGTAGCTGCTTCTTTCCAAGTACTAGGACCATCGGCTTTCAAGGCCCATGCTAGCAGTGCCATGGTAGTAATGCCATGGCTCGTGCTGCCCAGCAGCCTGGTTGCTTTAGTGTAGGGCCCAATGCTACTTTGTAACAGAGTGACAAAAACGTACACCAACCTTACACTATCTGAGTAGTGTGCTTTTGTAAAGATGCCCCTTGGATTTATACCAAGTAGATCTTTCTAAAATGGTTTTCAGGTTCAAAGAATCAGGAGACTGTCTTTCCCATTGCGTTTGAGCTTGATTGCCTGTCCTGGTAATTGGCAAGAAAAGATTTATTACTTCCATGGTTATATATTAGACTTCAGTGAGATATTTCTTAAAAATATCTCATGGGGCTATGCTAATCATCTTAGGAAAGTTTAAAAAATATAGGTCAAGGAGCCAATTCATACTTCTTCAATTGCTCAGTCTTATGACATACCAGCTCCTTGTCTTTATTTATTTCTTTATTTATTTAAAAGTATTTATATCCCGCTTTATCAAATCAAAGTAGATTTTACAGCAAACCAATCAAGTAGGGTAGTGCGGGGGTGTCAGCATGCAGTGTTTGTTAAGGTAGTGTTCGTGAGTGTGCAGATAGGTAAATCTTGATTTGGGGTGCAATATATTCAGGTTGAGCTATCTACATTGGGCTATATACATTTTATTAAGAGTAATAGGATGTTTTTATGTTGTGGATGTCATGTCTTGTATAACTCGTTTTGTGGGGTGGTTAGGGTGGATTGGTGATCTTTAAACAATGTAGCATTAATTGCCATAATTTTCTTCATCTTGTCCCATCATCACCCATCCCACAACAATCCTGTAAGAAAGGATAATTGGACATCATGCTTTTAAAAACGCAACTATGCTTTGTATGTATGTGTGTGCCTGGGGGGGTCTAAACGCCACAAAGAAGATGTGTAAACTTATCCCATAATCCAAAACTTGAACGAGTTTTTGATGAAAAGTAACTATTTCCCTAAGCCACAATAAATCTAGATCAGTGTTTGCGAAACCTGTCCTTGGGTCAGGACCAGCCCAACCATAAGGCAAAACTAGGTGGTCACCTAGGGTAGGGGGCAGCAGTTTCTTAGTGGTAGAAAGAGCAGCAGCAGCCAAAGCTAAAGAATATATCTTGATGGCCACACAGACTTGAAAACCATCTATGACTGCACTCTTACCTGCAGAGAGTATGTAGATATATATATATTGTCACCACCAGGTGGGAAGGCTGCCGCCTAGGGCTAGCAGGTCTGGGTCTGATGGTGGTTAATGAAAATAAAGTAGTTGTGGACACGAATGATAAGGTAAATTAGGATTTATTTCCCCTCCCGGGGTCGGATTCTCCAGATATATAACACAGCAAACTTAGGACACATAAACCATACCTTCTGGTATAATATAAAGGAAACAGAAAAGCTTCTTCTTGCTTCTTAAAGTAAAGGTAATTGTAAAGCATATGAAAACTCAGCACACAGCTCCTCATTGTACAAACAGGCACTCTTCACATATAGTGTTAGCTTCCAGCACTATACAGCCTCTATCTAACAAAGAGAGGTTATTCTATCAGAGAATGTTAATGTACAATCCATCGGGTCTCCGAATGAGCATTCACTGAGGCTATCAGTGATCATGGGTCCATGCAGGTTCTCAGAAAGACCTGAGTTTTCCTGGCTACAAAATGTCTGCAAGTTACCTTGCAGCATCTCCTCACAGAGTCTATCCGGCCAGCTCCCTCTAGGGCTGGAAAAGCTGCTGCTGTACTTCTCTGTGTCTGGGAGAGAAGGAAGCCACCATTCAGGGTTTCTAGAATCCAACTTCTTATAGGTGTTTCTACCTTTGGGATATTTGTTGGCTCTAGCTTCAGGCTTTGGCACTGAGTAAAAGTATTCCTCTCTCTTATCAGCACAAGGTTTAGCTCTGCGTGGCTTTCTTTGAGGTTTAGAAACTTCTAACACCTCTTCCTCTGTCATGCAAATATCTTCAATGGCATACCTTTCTCTTTCAGGGACTTTTAACTGCTCTCTCTTCAGCTCTCCAGATAAATCCCTCGGCTGGGTGTTACAGCCCTGCCCCCACCTAGGATTTCTCACACGAGGCTTCTCAGTATTAACCCTGTAGGTATTTCTACTGTCAGTATACTCTCTTAGTTCTCTGCCAGAATCACTCTCAAGGTTACAGCTTTCAGATGCATACTGTTTGGGTTTCTTAGGCTTCCATTCACTCCAGCTAGAACGTTGCCTCTGAGTTTCAAATGGTTTTACTTCAGCAGAACACTCACAGCTGCTCTCTGACCTCACTGTTCCTAGCTGCTTTCTCCTGAGGTATTCTGGGTAGCTTCTGGGTTGAACTCTTCCTGGTTCCTGAACTCTTCCTGGTTCTGAATCTGAATCACCTCCTGGGTCAGACTCTGAAGCTGAAACTGAACCCCAAGCTGAAACTCTATTTCCTGCGTGACTCTTATAGTTGCTAATAGCCCTCCCTCTATCCAGGTGCAAGCTATTAGGAACTGGGGAATGTTTTTCAGCTGGGCGTGTTTGCAAACCCTGTGGCTGGGTTTGTTTATGTTGCCCCTGACAACTACTGCTCACATGGCTTGTCTGCCTGTCAGCTTCTAGGCTAGAATTCACTGAATCCTGTGTTTTTAGGGCAGAGAATGAATCTTCCTCATCACACATCCCCCCCCTTAAAATCTTACGGGCTGCTGACGCCCTCGTCTGACAGCACGTAAGCTGAGGCTGACTATCCCAACGCTTCTCTACTTTGACCAGCCTTACTGATGCTGATCGGTCTTGCCATGGTTTTAGTAAGTTAAGGTGGTAGACTTGTTGACGCCCCCTTTCATTCTCGACCCTATAGGAGACGGGGCCCACTTTCGCTACCACTGTACAGGGTCCTTTCCACCTAGACTCGAACTTTGGGCCTGTAGCTGGCACTAGGACCAACACTTTGTCCCCTATGTCCAATTGCCTTTCTTTGGTCCCCCGGTCATAGTAACGCTTTTGCCGGCGTTGGCTAGCCTGCAAATTCTCTATGGCACCCGGGAAGTTCTTTCCAGGCGGTTTCTGAGGTCCCTGAGAAACTGGGGTACCCCTACCTCTTCTGCCTCTGGTGCAACCCATTGCTCCCTTAGGATATCCAAAATCCCCCTCGGAGCCCGACCAAATAGCAGCTCGTAGGGCGATGCCCCTAAAGATGCCTGTCTACGCTCCCGGCACACGTAGAGCACAAATGGGAGTAAATTATCCCATTCCCCCATCTTTCCCTCCAGGCCACGTCGCAACATTTGTTTGATCGACTGGTTCATCCTTTCGACCAGTCCATTCGACTGGGGATGATAAGCGGAGGTCCGGATATGCTTTACCCCAAACGCATCCCATACCAAGGCTAAATGTTTAGATGTAAAATTACTCCCTTGGTCTGTCAGGATTTCTTGGGGAAATCCAATTTCGCAAAACAATTTGATGAGTTCAAGGGATAGTGTCTTAGCCGAGATATTCCGTAGTGGAATGGCCCACGGAAATCTTGTTGCCATATCTACAATTACTAACAGGTATTGGAAGCCCCTTGGCGTCCTAATTAAGGGTCCATCTATATCCATAGCCAGGCGTCGAACTGGCATTGAAATAGTGGGTGTGGTTATCATTGGTACAGGTTTTGGTTTTGAGGCAGTGACCCTTTGGCATGCGGGACAGGACTGGCAATAGCGGGCTGTCTCCTTAAAGACTCCTGGCCAGTAGAACCGGGCCAAGATCTGGTCCAGCGTGCCTTGTATGCCTTTGTGGCTACCAACGGGATGATCGTGTGCCAATCGCATAACGATCGCTTTAAAAGTAGTTGGCACCACTACCTGCTTCCTGACAGTTCCCGTATGGGGGTCTGCACTTTCCCTGTACAATAATTCTCCCTCTAGAAAGAATCTGGGCAAGATGGTTCTATCCTCCTGAGCATATTCAAAAGCTCTTTTTAAAGCAGGATCGGCTCTCTGCTCTTTTGGGAAGGATGGGAATTTTTGAACCAGTTCAGCTGGTACCCAGGGTAAATTTTCCCCCGCTTCCAGCTCCGCCCTCCCTTGGGACCTATTCCTTTGCTCACGATGTCTCTCTGCTTTTCCTTTCCTCTCTTTAGAGGGAAGGTTAATTAAATCATCATGAGAGGGGAGTACATTAGCTACCTCATCCTCCAAGCCTTCCTCACCCTCTGGGGTTTCCTCCTCATCTGGTGGATCTGCCCCTATTTCTGAGGATCTGACCTGGGATCTGGTAGAAACCAGGTTTGTTTTTCCACCTAAACCTTTTTTTAGACCTTGGTGAAAGGGTGACCAATCACGTCCTAAGACAAGTTCATAAGGGAGATGTGGGACTACAGCTACCTGCACTTTTCATCAGTACCCATTCCTTCCACAGACACTCTATAGCGCGGGTAATATACAGAAGTGCCATGCACGCATCTCACTTTCACTCGATCCCTTACTTGACTCAGGGCGACTGGGTTATGGGCTGTGATGGTCTGCCACATCTCTTGGGAGACCATACTTTGGTTGGCTCCTGAATCTAAGAGTGCCAAAGCCTCCAACCCTTCTACCTGGACTTTGAGCAGAATACCTTCCCCTAGGTGGTTTCTCCTCCCGACACTAGGGCAGTTCGCTCTTTACACTCCCTGTGCAAATGTCCATGCTGGCCACAGTTAAAACATTTCCTGGAAATATTTCTTTTTACATTTTTACCAAACACATTTTCACCAAATACATTTTCACCCTATACATTGCCCTTAGGGGTCTTTCTTAATCCGCCCATTCTATCAAGACCAGCCACTTTTAAAACATTACCTCTGGAGGTGCTGGCTAATTCTGCCTCAAAATAACACTCCGTGAGGTTGGCAGCATCTTGGGTAGAATGACACTTTTGAAGCATTATGAAAGCTTTAATTTCAGGTGGTATAGCCTCCAAATATTGCTCTAAGATGACGGTGTCCAACAATGACTCTACCGTCGCCCTCTCAGGAGCAAGCCATTTGGTTGCTAGTCCCCTTAACCTTTGTAACAATGCTTTAGGCGTTTCTTTACTCATGAGCCTAGCTTCTCTGAAAAGCCGTTTATAGTGCATGGGAGTCAAACCCAGCCTATCCCTTATGGCTAATTTCACATCAGGGTAACTAGACGATAGACCGACAGGCATTGTCTTGTAGGCCGCTAATGCTTCTCCTGATAAAGTCATAGCGAACCTAACGGCCCATTGGTCAAACCGGCCATTTAGCCGCCTCTGCGATGCGCTCAAAGGCGTCAGTAAAATCATCAAAATTGTCATACGATTTTAACTGTCCCAATGTTAAAGCATTGCAATCAGGTAGTCCTACCCCCTTTGACACTGAGGGATTAACCTCTGCTGCTGCAACAGTTCTCTTGATGAGAGTCTCTAGCAATTCAAGAAGCGGTTGCTGCTGCGCGTTCATCGCTGCCATAATCCGTTCTTGACTCAGTCTAGCCAGTTCTCCTTGAGACTTCTATTGCGCCTCCATCCAGTCTTGCATTTCTTTGGGATCCATTCCGTCGCTCTGGCGTGTACCTGTAAAAGAAAAAAACAGGGCCCACCAAGTGCGGCACAAACCTTTTTTTTTTTTTTCTATTTGCTTTCTTTTGTACCACAGCTTCCCCCTTTCTCACTGATCCTAACTACCCCCGTGCCCTCCTACTATTACCTCAGCACGGTGTAGGATCATGTGTTGAGAAAGGTGTGTCTTGACTGCCTTCCAGGTCAGGAACTTGAAAATCCACTCCGGGTTTTTCTTCTGTCCAAGACAGCAAAACTTTTTCTTCTTTTTTTCTCAGCAAGTTATCCTTTATGAATGTCCTTGTATTGTGTTGTTTTTCTTTTGAAAAATCCGAGAGACTACGCCAATTATGTCACCACCAGGTGGGCAGGCTGCCGCCTAGGGCTAGCAGGTCTGGGTCTGATGGTGGTTAATGAAAATAAAGTAGTTGTAGACATGAATGATAAGGTAAATTAGGATTTATTTCCCCTCCCGGGGTCGGATTCTCCAGATATATAACACAGCAAACATAGGACACATAAACCATACTTTCTGGTATAATATAAAGGAAACAGAAAAGCTTCTTCTTGCTTCTTAAAGTAAAGGTAATTGTAAAGCATATGAAAACTCAGCACACAGCTCCTCTCTGTACAAACAGGCACTCTTCACATATAGTGTTAGCTTCCAGCACTATACAGCCTCTATCTAACAAAGAGAGGTTATTCTATCAGAGAATGTTAATGTACAGTCCATCGGGTCTCCGAATGAGCATTCACTGAGGCTATCAGTGATCATGGGTTCATGCAGGTTCTCAGAAAGACCTGAGTTTTCCTGGCTACAAAATGTCTGCAAGTTACCTTGCAGCGTCTCTTCACAGAGTCTATCCGGCCAGCTCCCTCTAGGGCTGGAATAGCTGCTGTTGTACTTCTCTGTGTCTGGGAGAGAAGGAAGCCACCATTCAGGGTTTCTAGAATCCAACTTCTTATAGGTGTTTCTACCTTTGGGATGTTTGTTGGCTCTAGCTTCAGGCTTTGGCACCGAGTAAAAGTATTCCTCTCTCTTATCAGCACAAGGTTTAGCTCTGCGTGGCTTTCTTTGAGGTTTAGGAACTTCTAACACCTCTTCCTCTGTCATGCAAATATCTTCAATGGCATACCTTTCTCTTTCAGGGACTTTTAACTGCTCTCTCTTCAGCTCTCCAGATAAATCCCTCGGCTGGGTGTTACAGCCCTGCCCCCACCTAGGATTTCTCACACGAGGCTTCTCAGTATTAACCCTGTAGGTATTTCTACTGTCAGTATACTCTCTTAGCTCTCTGCCAGAATCACTCTCAAGGTTACAGCTTTCAGATGCATACTGTTTGGGTTTCTTAGGCTTCCATTCACTCCAGCTAGAACGTTGCCTCTGAGTTTCAAACGGTTTTACTTCAGCAGAACACTCACAGCTGCTCTCTGATCTCACTGTTCCTAGCTGCTTTCTCCTGAGGTATTCTGGGTAGCTTCTGGGTTGAACTCTTCCTGGTTCCTGAACTCTTCCTGGTTCTGAATCTGAATCACCTCCTGGGTCAGACTCTGAAGCTGAAACTGAACCTGAAGCTGAAACTCTATTTCCTGCGTGACTCTTATAGTTGCTAGTAGCCCTCCCTCTATCCAGGTGCAAGCTATTAGGAACTGGGGAATGTTTTTCAGCTGGGCGTATTTGCAAACCCCGTGGCTGGGTTTGTTTATGTTGCCCCTGACAACTACTGCTCACATGGCTTGTCTGCCTGTCAGCTTCTAGGCTAGAATTCACTGAATCCTGTGTTTTTAGGGCAGAGAATGAATCTTCCTCATCACAATATATATATATACAGCAGTTTAAGTTTCTGCAAGTATGGGGAGGATATTTAATGGTGCAACTAACGTTATTAAAGTAGCTGGCCCTCACTGCTGTAAACTGTACCCAGATATTCAATGCTGGGGTCATATCTGGCCAGATAGAAAAAGCTGCTAAAGATAGGGCGGCCATTTGCCAGCAGCTGAATATCGCCATTAGCAGGTTATCTTTGTCTGCCAGCTGCACTCTGCCCCCACAATGCCCCAACTCTAGCTGGCTAATATTGGGGCACTTAGTGGCTGCACCTGGGAATATTCAACGGCACTAAAGTAAATACCTTTGAATATCCCCATGATGTTCAGCTATGCATTTGTACAGCATTGTTTGACCATGATTGTTGGAGTTTAATTATTAAAATATCATGGGCTGCATAAAGGCTGAAGGTTCAGCTAGGATACCAATATCTTTGCACCAGCCCTGCCTTGGGTACCCCCAGTCAGTGGAATTTTCAGGATAGCCACAAAGAATGTTCAAGACATAAATTTGTTGTCATGTTCTTACTTCCCAGGAGCCAGGCTCTTCATAAGAAGTGTGCTCTGGTCTCTTATGCTACTTTTGGTCTCAACCCTATTATATGCCTGGTTCTTCTCCTGTTTCCTTATCTGCCTGACATCCGATATCCATTCCTCTCTGTAAGTACATATTCTCTACAAGTTGTGGAAGCTTTCAAGTATCAGAGGGCACAAACCTAAAAGAAATGGAGCCCTAATAGCTGCAGGTGCACTTCCCCTAGAGGGAGCCAGGCCATGACATTTCTTTGCACTGCCTCCATTGCATGCTAATTTGGCTTATGTATAGTTATTGTGGATATCCTAAAATCTTGACCAGTTGATGTTGCAGGTGTGGATTAAAAAAAAATCAGTTCATTTTCAGAGTTTTGGGCCAATTTTTGGATTTTTTCAGCTCCCTTCAGAAATTAATGTGTATAAAATTTGATTAACTCATGTAAATCAAAATTATGTCCATTAATTCAGAGGTTTTTATGTGAGTAAAGTCAATTCAGATGCTCATTAATGCACATTTTAGCATGGGCTCACTGTCCACGGTGTTACCTAATGTGTGGGCATGATAGTGGGTGGGGAGCTGGGCAGGTAATAGGTGGAGTGTGGGTACTGACTGCACATTGCAGTTAGCTTGGGCATCCTCAGAGTGTGCTCACCATGAATGTAGCAATCGGTGTGGCTGTACCTAACAACACACCTATGGGTATCATTAGGAGCAACTACATTTGCATATGCATCCACACATTAACTGCCTGGAGTATGCTGGTCACCCCTCTGACAGTTAATGCAGAAGCTTAGCATTACCGAGTTTTAAAAATGCACATTAAGGGGGATGTTTACTAAACTGCGGTAATGTGATTCGCGTTAGGATCCGCGGTAGAAGCAGAAATCCCATATAAGGACATAGGCGGTACATCGTTACCGATAACATACATTACAAGGCGCCATAAGTTAACGAGCGCTACATGGCACGTTACTGCGCGTTAATCTTAAGAAGGCGCGCAGGAAGGTAAGCTCAGCAACAGAGCTGTAGCACAATGGTTACTACACTGACTGATGGTACAGGGGTCATGGGTTTGATTCCCCAGTAGGCCTAATGTATAAGGCTGGCTGAGGCATCACCATTTACATTTAAGTAGTGATTGTTGAGGCATTTGACCTGTATTTTAATTAGTGCTGCCAGCAAACACACCCTCACGGTGGCATAACCTAAGGTGCCGCATAAGGCACCCCATAACGCACTCCATAGGGCACATTATAAACTGTACTGTCCGCCAAGGCACCCTATAATGTCCCCTATAGGACACCTTATAAGGCTGTGAACAAAGCCCTGGCTGGCTGCAGAAGGACTGCACGTCACCACACAAACTGTCTGCTGTGGTTACTAGGATAGGGTTAACCCACCTGTACCCATGATGCACTGCACATGCAAATCAGCAGTAAACAGATGGGCACAAGATGGTGTATGCACCCCCACAGCACCTCGGCCTGTTAGGGGGAACAGACCATGTGTGGTACTGGCACAGAGTAGCCACAGACAGTCACATTGTGCGGGTACTGTGCTCACCCTGAGGTTGAGGTGGGGCGCCCTGCACCTGGTCCACAGCACCTTTCATGGCTGAAATACACCATGCTGCAGGTCCCCATCAGTGTGTGATAGGTAGTTCTTTTAGACACACCTAGGATACATCTGAGTTCTTCTGTATTTCTCAGTCATGTCTAGCCCTTATGGGCGTTAATGCACACAGAATAGTGCATATCCTGTGTTGGTGCCATGGTTACCTGCTGTAGGTGAAGAGGGTGGGTGTTTGGACCCATAGGCAGATTATGTACCACCACACAACCCACCCTCTGGGGCTCAAGGTGGGAAACAGGATCATCCACCAATAGATCCACATTCTACCTCCCTGCAATGGTAGCAGTAGAGAGGACCAGCAACCCCAGTCCTGCTGGGGAACAGACAGAGCGGTACACATCCATCACCCAATAGCAGACAGACAGTAGGCCTGGAAATGCTCAGCTGCCCCCCACCATTATCTGACATTCTCCAGCAACAAGCCTCCAGCCGCTGCACCCTGCAATGTGTTCCAGCAAGACACATACTAGCTGTAGCCAGTCTGCCAGCTAGTCCATAGTGCATGGTCCTGGAGGAGATGCATGTACCCAGAACGGGGAAGTCAGCATACACACCAAGCAGATAAATCAGTGATTGGGCCCCATAAGAAAACCCATAAACATCACATAAGAAAAATGCTATGTAGCACTATGGGGGAACCTAGCCATGCCAAGGTCACTGCTCAGTCAGGGTGAGAGTGACCTCCCAGCAGGACATGCTGTGGCCACCCTGTCCGTGCAGGTGGTGGCCGGGAACTTCAATGCCTGAGCCACTGCCCTATGCCCTGTGCAGATGCATCCAGGCCAGGCCACCCTATCCAGGCTATTCTCACGGTACCATGCTCCTCATTATGCACATTGGCAGGCCAATACTGGCAACAGTGCTAGCAGTGTGGGCTGTGGAGGGCATTGGCAGCCACCTCACACTGGATAGACAGACACACACTTCCCACACCTATGCCAGCAGTGTGCAACTATAGAGGTGTTTGGCAGCCCAGGCCACCACACCAGTCCTGGGCACAGTGCAGGCATGGCTATGGTACGCAATACTGTTGGGGTCACTCTGTCAGACTCAAGACCTGAGGCACACTCCACAGACATCAGAAAGGTTGCTATGATGCAGCTCAATCACCGAATTGAGCTTAACTTAGGAATTGCTATCTGCCAGTGATCATGGCAACCTTTTGATAGCTGTGTACCATATTCCCAGGTTTAGGGTGGCATTGCTAAGGTATGCAAGTGCTAGTATTGGGAGATGCACGCAGGGCCCAACATCCTGCCTCTCCAGGAGGCATTGGATAATGGAACCTGTGGGTGCGTGTGTGTCTGCCCCTGTTGGCTGCTGCTTTATGGCAGAGGTTCCCAACTCCAGTCCTGCGATGCCAAACACTGTTCGGGTTTTCATGCTGTCCCTCATGAATATGCATGAGATACATCTGCATACCATGGGGGTGGCGCATAGAAATGCAGCATAGGCATCTTTATTAGAGGCAGCATGGAACCGGAATGGTGTTTGGCCCTCCAGGACTGCATTTGGGAGACTCTGCTCTAGGTAATACACATGTTTATGGTGTCTGTGCTCTGTAGGGTAAAATGTAGGTGTCTTGGGCATGTTTACGTCATCTCCAATAAAGGTGCTGTCTGTATTAGCACGCTGTAGTAGTGAGTAAAATATGGGGATTGGGTTGGCAGGGACCACAGCTGGGACTTGAACCTGTGCCTTTCTGCTTCTGAATACACTGGTTTTGTGCACTGCACCACCTTGTTGTCACAGAGTCAGTACATTCCCTGGTGATACCATGACTGTTCATCAGACAGGGCCTGTCTGTTGCAGTACACGGCAGCCACCTACACAGGGTTAGACCATTGTCTGCAGTATCCCTCTGCCACCATGCTGACATGCCCTTCTGCTGGTGGTGCTGGTGGTGCGCAGTCTCAGGCCATCCAGTGTGCAGGTAGGCGGCTGCCTATGGTGTGCGTTCTGGGGTAGGGGTGCCGGCATAGACGTCCACGCTCCCCCAAACCCCGCCTGCCAATGTTCCCTGCCCTTGGGGGTAGCTGTTGGGTACTATCCCCTGTGACACTGTGGGAAACACACTCGTGCCCATGTTTGGCCTTCAGCAGTTGCTGTCTGGCTGCTCTGCTGTTTCAGCATTCGTATGGGCCACCTAGGCATCACCCTAGTCTTCACTGTGGCCCAGCTGCACCACAGCATTTGCCACCTGCGGCCCTCTGTATCCCCTTTTCCGGCATCTGTCCATTTGCCGTTCCGACATGCCCGCCCTGATGTTGCGGGACATGTGCATGCCATGGTAACCCTGTCTGATGGAGGGGAACACCCTGAACAGCGCTATTTCACTGTGGGCTCATTCACCTTGTATGGGGACAGAGCATAGACCCTTCCACGAGTAATATCTTGTTTGTGGAGCTTTCTCGGGGGGGGGGGGGTTGATGTTTCCCATTAATATCACTATTGGCCAGCTTGGTTATGGTTTTTTCCAGTTTTTTGGGGTCATTTTTAATGTTTCTGTACCCTTTTGTTCTTGGCACATGTATCACACTTATCACTTTTTGTAGGTTTCCCTGCCTATGCTGTACATTGCTGACACTGAAATGGTTTGTCTCCCCTGCAAATGTGCATCTAACGGCTGGTTTTCAATCGTCTTAGGATTCAGCTCTTCAGATCAGCGCGTTAGTGTGAAGGGAGCCTCTCTCCGCCCACTCTCCGCCCACTGACCCCTTCTCTCCGCCCTCTCTCCACCTTCTGCGGTGTTTTACCCCGCCATGGAACTTTACGATCGTTAATTTAGGTTAACGCGCGTTATGTAACGTTACCGCAGTTTAGTAAACATACCCCTAAATGTACAACCTTAATGGATTTAATAAAAAGGCCCCTTAATGCATATTCTTAACAAGCATAAAATGTTCCGAACTGACATCGTAAAAACAAATGCACATCCCTACTGGGGTTCCTCTGGAACTGCGTTGGCAACCACAGATCTAGCTGATAGGCAATAAGGAGGCAGATGTGGAAAAAATACCAAGAGTGACAAAAACATTTTTGAATTACCTATATTCTTTGCTACACCTGCCAAAACTATGGGGGATGTTTACTAAAGTGCGGTAATCGTGATTAACGCGCGTAAAGTACGTTTAACGATCGTTAGCAAGTCAGAACGCGCGTTCGGACATGCTAACGATCGTTAAACGTACTTTACGCGCGTTAACCGCAGTTAACGATCGTAAACCTCCGCGGCACGTTAAAACAGCGCAGAAGGTGGAGAGTGGGCGGAGAGAAGGGGTCAATGGGCGGAGAGTGGGCGGGGAGAGGCTCCCCTCATACTAACGCGCTGAATTTCTGAGCTCAATTCCAACATGAATGAAAACCTGTCGTTAAAGGCATATTAAAGGGAAGAGAAACCATTTCCGTCAGCAATATACATCAAAACCGGGGAAACCTACAAAACGTGAGCAGTGTGATACATGTGCAAAGACCAAAAGTTCACATAAAACCTTAAGAATGACCACAAGAAACATTTTAAAAAGCACAATTCAGCTGGGCAACAGTGATAGCAATGGGCAACAATGAACAACACTCCCTGGAAAGCACCAAAGAAAGAAATGATGTTTGGAAGGGTCTACGCTCCGTAGACCCTTTCAAAGATCATTTCATTGTAATGGAGCTTTCCTGGGAGTGTTTTGTAATGTTGCCCAATGATATCATTGTTGCCCAGCTTGGTTATGGGTGTTTGCCCCTTTTTTTGAGGTCTGTTTTGAGGTTCATGTGCACCTTTGTCTCCATACAAGGTAAATGAGCCCACAGTAAACCTGAGCAGAGCAGGGTTTCTGACTCGTCAGGCCACTTTAACTAACTCCAGGGACTGCACCATCTCTGTGGCCACAGTGTGGTGCAACAGACACAGCCAGTGCCTGTAAGACCAGAGGGTCACAGGGTCAAATCCCAGCTGGGGCTCCTACCAACCCAGTCCCAATAGTTTTACCCACCACTAAACAGTGTTAGTACAGACACCCCTTTATTGCAGAGAATATACGCATGGTTAATACGCCTATATTATACCACACCAAACACAGACATCAGAAACAGGCGCATTACCCAGAGCAGAGTCTCGCAATTGCAGTCCTGGAGGGTCCCACAGCATTCAGGTTCCATGCTGCCTCTAATAAAGATGCCTGTGCTGCATATCTATGCACCACCCCCATGGTATGCAGATGTAGCTCATGCATATTTATGAGGGACAGCATGAAAACCCGAACAGGTTTGGAACACCAGGACTGGAGTTGGGGAACTCTGCCGTAAAGCAGCAGCCAACAGGGCCAGACACACCCACAGGCCCCATTGGCCAATGCCTCCTGGAGAAGCAGGACATTGGGCCCTGCCTGTATCTCCCAATACTAGCAGTTGCATACCTTAGCAATGCCACCCTACACCTGGGTATATGGTACACAGCTATCAAACGTTTCCTGTGATAACTGGCAGATATCAATTCCTACATTAGGCACAGTTTGCTCAGTGAGCTCCACCATAACAATTATTCTGCTGTCTGTGGTGTGTGCTGTAGGTCTGGTCTCTGACAGTGCGTACCACCATGGGGAGTGACCCCCAACAGTCTTGCGTACAATATCCATGCCTGAACTGTGCCCAGGACTGGTGTGGTGGGTATGGCTGCTGAACACCTCTATAGCTGCACAATGCTGGCATAGGTGTGGGGGTGTCTGTCTGTCTATCCAGTGTGTGGTGGCTGCAAACACCTTCCACAGCCCACACTGCCAGCAATGTTGCCAGTAGTGAGCTGCCAATGTGCATAATGAGGAGCAAGGTACCATGGGTATAGGCCGGACAGGGTGGCCTGGCCAGGGTGCATCTGCACAGGGCATAGGGCAGTGACAGGCACATTTTAGTGCCTGGCCACCACCTACACAGACAGGGTGACTTCAGTATGTCCTGCTGAGAGATCACTCTCACCCTGACTGTGCAGTGACCACAGCATGGCTAGGCACCCCCATAGTGCTATATAGTATTTTTTTCATGTGATTGATATGGGTTTTCTTTTGGGGCCTAGTCACTGATTTATCTGCTTGCAGTGTATGCTGACATCCCAGTTCTGGGTGCATACATCTCCACTGGGCACATGCATTATGGACTACCTAGCAGACTGTTTGCAGCTGGTATGTGTCTTGATGGAGTGGCTTGCAGGGTGCAGTGGCTGATGGCTTGTTGCAGGAGTGTATCTGATAGTGGTGGGGTGCAGCTTACCATATCCAGGCCTGATGTCTGTCTGTGTACAGAGCTGTGGTGCCTGCCCTGTGGGGTGTCTGTTCCTCACCAGAACTGGGGTTGATGTTCCTCTCTACTGCCACCTTTGCAGAGAGGTAGAGAGTGGATCTATTGTTGGGAGACCCTGTTTGCCACGGGGGGGGGGGGGGGGGGTGCATGGGGGCTGCACCTGACTGCAGGGTGTTTGTGCAGAAACTACCTATCTTGCCACATTAACACTGCTTTGGACCTGCACCATGGCCTCTTTCAGCCATGGACGGTGCTGGGCGCCTCACTGCACCCTCAGGGTGAGCGCAGTACCTGCACAATGTGACGGTGTGTAGCTACTCTGTGCCAGTACAACACACGGTCAGTACCCCCTACCAGGCCGAGGTGCTGTGGGGGTGCACATGGTCACTTCCCCCTACCAGGCCGAGGTGCTGTGGGGGTGCATTCCCCATGGTGTGTATCTGTGGACAGCTGATTTGCATGTGCAGTGCATCATGGGTGTGACTGGCACAATCCAACCCTGGGAAGATCCAGCGCCTGCTCTCAGGCTCTGATAAACCATAGGCCATCACACGTACATCTGTTAGCATAGTGCATAGGTGCAAGACACCCTAAAGCAGGGGTCTCCAACTCCAGTCCTGGAGGGCCGCAAACCAGTCAGGTTTTCAGGGTATCCCTAATGAATATGCATGAGATATATATGCATTAGAAATAGCCTGCCATACTGACTGGTTTGTGGCCCTCCAGTGCTGGATTTGGGGACCCCTGCCGTACACCTCTGTCATGTATGATTGTGAGTGGGCAAGGTACAGATGTCCTCGACATCAAAAGAGTAGATAGAATGTGTCACATCCCTCCTCGTTTCTCACCACCACCAAAAAGTTGTCTAATAGACAATATTTTGGTGGTGGTGAGAAGCGAGGAGGTATGTGACACATTCTATCTACTCTTTTGATGTCGAGGACATCTGTACCTTGCCCACTCACAATCTTAAATGACAGAGGTGTAAGGTGGGGGTCCCCAAATCCAGCACTGGAGGGCCACAAACCAGTCAGTTTGACAGGCTATTTCTAATGCATATATATCTCATGCATATTCATTAGGGATACCCTGAAAACCTGACTGGTTTGCGGCCCTCCAGGACTGGAGTTGGAGACCCCTGCCCTAAAGTGTCTGTACTATAAGGTGCCCACGCTGGTAAAAACACACGTACCCACGCACGATTGTACGCACGTACCGACGCACGGGGCTACGCCCGTAACAACGCATGCAGCGACGCACATACCAACGTACATGGCTATGCGCACTGCGAGAGTGTGTTTCACTAACAACTACTGAACGTAAAGAAAAACATGCCTCCTCATTCCCTATGTACTGTACAGGGTGCTGCCTGGGACAGCATTCTGCGTTAGGCATACTGGGGACTTGAACCCATGCTGCCTGTAACAGCGGTGAGTACACTAACCATTGCGCTACAGCTCTGTGTTAATGATTTGTGTCTGTACGCCTTCATATGATTAACATGCAGTAATGCGCCACGGCGCCCTGTAACGCTCGTTAGTTTTTGGAACGCGCGTTAGTCGTTACGATGTCCCGCCCATGTCCTTTTTTGGCTTTCCTTTCACTAACGCGGCTCCTAACGCGATTTGCACTAACGCAGTTTAGTAAACATACCCCTATATCAAAATAATTAAATTACAGGGTTCCCCAAACTTATCTTTAGGAACCCCTAGATGGCCACATTTTCAGGATATCCTCAATGAATATGCCTGAGACATAGCCAAATACCATGAAACTAGTGAATGCAAATCTAACAGTAGGCATTGTGAATATGCTGAAAACTTAACAGGCTCGGGATCCCCAGCTACAAATTTGAGCGCCATTGTACTAGTGTTTATTATGAGTTACTGATGGTGATGTTTTCCACATCATATTATTCTATTGACTTCCCTTGTTATCATCTAACCAGTCCTACCTCAGTTACATTCATAATCTATAGCATCAACAGGCATCTCACACCTTTGCACATTATTAACACACGTTTTCCAGTGCTCTTTTTATTTTAATCTTGGAAGTCCACATAGCATCTAACATTATGCTCTAATTAGCCTAGTGTTACAACATCTCTCCTCTCGTGTCTCCCTTGCGCCATGTTCTCTGTTTTAAATTCCTTTGGTGCAAGCACAGGTCGACATATATTGTTGAACTTACACAAAATGACTGATAGTGTAAGTCAGAAGTGGTCGGGTCTGGTCCTCAAGAGCCACGAACCGGTCTGGCTTTCAAGACATCCTCAGTGAATATGCAAAAGAGATAATTACATCCACTGCCTCACTGTGGATATCCTGAAACCCAATTTGTGGCTTTGGAGACCTAGAGTTCATAGCATGTCATCCATTATTTTCTGTGACTGAGGCAGTACTCTCAAGATGATATTTCATGAGATAAATGAGGCACTTCCTTTGCTCTGAACAGCTCGTTAAGGAAACATGTTTTATTTCAATGAAATTAAAGAGTCAAAATTAATTTCATGTTCGCATATTTTTAAGATAGCAGACATTTCATCGTGAATATTTTACTCCCATATTCCTACAACTGTTATAGCTCAACAATTAAACACATAGGATGAGTTTTAAAAAGTGGTTTGTTCCTTACAGATAGTGCTGAATATCAATACAGCATTATGGCATGAGAAGGAACACTTCAGTTAGTTGCTGCAGGACATTATCTGGAAAGTAGGAAGTCAATGACCAAGTGATTCAAGCATCCAGTAATATCTTGACAAATTACAACCTGGCTTGCCATAATGTCACCATCGAAGGCATCAGTTTTATTATTGTCATTGATTTTATTTTTCAGCAAGTTGAAAGTATGCACTTACAGTGTGACACAATGGCGCATTGCCCTTCTCCTCCTTTCGCAAACTCAGGCATGACTGCATCAGAGACTTAGATGAAAGGTAAAGGGGTATGTTTACTAAACTGCGGTAACGTTACATAATGATCGTTAGCATACCTGACCGTGGTAAACACCGCAGAGGGTGGAGAGAGGGCGGAGAGAAGGGGTCAATGGGCGGGGAGTGGGCGGGGAGAGGCTCCCTCCACGCTAACGCGCTGAACTGAAGGGCTGAATCCTAACACGAATGAAAACCTGCCATTAGATGCACATTTGCAGGAGAGAGAAACCATTTAAGTGTCAGCAATGTACAGCATAGCCAGTGAGCCCAAGAAACGTGATAGTAGTGCTCCATTCCCAGCAACAGCATAGTGCCCCAGTATGAAAGGCCACTATGGTGATGGTGCAAATGGGGCATAGGGAGATGCAGGCAGAACATGTAGCGGGGGCAGCTGGGGCACAGGGTGGGCAAGGAGGGCGCCGAGGAGGCACATAGGAACATAGAAACTGGAAGTGTGAAAGACAGCATCTGACAAAAGTCCAACACAAGATACAAATAACTTGTCCACATTAGGCAATAGTTGCCAGGGCAGAGACAGGATGCCCCCGCATCCATCCCACCACCATGTTGAAGGTACAGAATGTTGTTAGGCGCTGATGGGGGGTGGGGGTGGGAATGTCCATGTATGCCTCCCCACCCTAGACGCCACACCATAGGCACCTACCTACCTGAACAGTGGATGGCCTAAGACGGTGCACAAGAAGCACCACCAGCATATGATTAAGTTAGTACAGCATGGGGGGGGGTGTCTGTGCTGAAGGGGGCAGTGGCACCTGTCTGGAGTGGACCCAGGCCATGCCCTGTACCAGTACGTGGTGTGCAGTACAACAGAAAAAGCCTTTCAAAGGAGACGTAAAGATATGGCCCAGAGAGGGCTGTGCAGCTATGGCCCCACTGTGGTGCAGTACACAAAGCCAGTGTGATTCAGAGCAGAGGGTCACGGGTTCAGGTCACAGCTGCTGGAACCTGCAGAACACATCCCAACATTTTACCCTACAAAGCATATACAACATCAAACCATGCAATCCCCATAGCAGCGGCCAACAGGTGTAGAATCACCCACTCACACAGGCTCCACTGTGCAAATCATGCTGTACAGGCAGGCTGCTGGCTCCAGAACGGATTTGCAGGTAACATCACAGCACCTCTGCTATCTCCTGCTCAGTCCAGAAATGTTGGCAGTGTGGCAGCTGGGGTTGCCAAACACCCCTACCATTGCACAGTGCTGCATTAGGAGTGTGTGTGTGTGTGTCTATCCATAGTTTTGTGGCTGCAAACCTTCCCCCCCCCCCCCCCGGCCCACATTGTCCAACTGTTACCAGCATCAGCCTGAGAATGTGCATAATGAGGAACAAGGTAGTGTGGGTATAGGCCAGATAGGGCGAATTGGGCAGGCTGCATCTGCACAGCAAGTAGTCCAATGTCTGGTACATGTTAGTTTTCGAACCCCACCTGCATGGACAGGATGGCTAAATCATGTCGTGCTGGGAGGGCAGTCTCGCCCTGACATAACAGTTACCATGGAATGTCTAGGTTCCCACATAGTCATCTATGCTACCTGTCTCTAGTAATATCTGTATGACTCCCTGTCTATTCTGGTGCTCAATCACTAACATATCTGCTTTTTGTGTGTGTGTTGGCCAGTTAATGTCTGGATGCACATGTTTTTCTCACTGACTATATACCACAGACTGGCCTGTGGTATGTTTTCAGTTAGTCTGTGCATGGGGAGAACACTGTGTATGTTGGTGTAGTCAGACAGTGTTGTCTGATGATGCATGGTAGACTGTGGTATGTGGCAAGTGAGGATTCAGATGTTATTAATGCTGTTCTGCTGATGCTCCAGTCATAGGATATGTCTTATGCGCACTAGCCCTAGAGGGATATTCCTAGCCATCAGGAATGGGCTTGCTGGTCCCACAGCCAGTTTGCTGTTTGACATGAAAAAAGGCTTATAAAATTACTCCCCTAATCTGGGATTTGGAAAGAGTTTTAAATGAAAAATAAATATTTCCCTAGGCCACTATAAATCTAGATCAGTGTTTGCTAAGTATATTTTTAGGGACCCCCAGCCAATCAGAGTTTTCAGGATTTCTACAATAAAAATGCAAATGCTAGAAATCTAAAAAATAAGATGGGAGAGCTAGAATATATAGTACTAAATGAAAGGTTAGATATAATTGGCATCTCAGAGACCTAGTGGAAGGACAAACAATGGGATACTTTAATGCCTAGGTACAAACTACAGTATATCGCAACGATAGGGTAGATCAAATTGGTGGAGGGGTTGGGCTCTGTGTTAGAGAGGGCACTGTGCAGGAAACAAAACACATTCTATGGATAGAAATTCCATGTAAAAATAGGGAAGGCATTGGCAGTGGGGGTGCACTACCATCTACCTGGCCAAAATGAACAAATGGATGATGAAATGCTCAAAGAAATCAGGTAAGCTAACAAAAGTTACAACAGGCCAAGACGAATAACTACATCAAACACCCTCAGCACCCCAAGTAGTTTCAGAAAAGCGTGTAAATGTACTACACAAAGGGCAATTTCCTTATCGGCCCCACTTATATGGAACTCTCTCCCTCCCGATGTGCGATCCATGGATGATTTAAAGGAGTTCAGAAAACAACTGAAATTTGTACTCTTCACTGAGTACTATGGCACAGACATCTAACAGTCTCTATTATTATAGCCTGCATATAACTTGTTTTACTGTAACGGTTCCTTGATGTTGCGTATCCCAATTTTACCTTCACTCTTTAGTTTAGTCAGTGTATGCCCCCCTGTCTCTGTTCTCCCTTCTTGTGTCTGGTAACCGCTTTGATTTAAGGAAAAGGCGGTATAGAAAACCTGTTAAATAAATAAATAAATAAATAAATAAATAAATAAATAATGGGAAATTTCAATTACTCCAGTATTGGCTGTGTCAATATCACAGCAGGACATGCTACAGAAAAAAAGTTTCTAGATGAAATAAATGACTGCTTCTTGGAGCAGCTGGTTCATGAACCGACAAGAGGGGAAGCTATTTTGTTCCTAGTCCTTAGTGGAACACAGGATCTGGTACAAGAAATAAGGGTATTGGGGCCACTTGGCAACAGTGATCATAGCATGATTACATTTGATTTAATAAATGAAGGGAGGATGGCAAGGAAAATCCACAGTACTACCTTTTAACTTTAAAAAGGGAGACTATGATAACATGAGGAAAATTTGCAGATGACAAAAAAAAAGATTCAAAGTTGTTAAAACACAAAAGGATTGCAAAAAATTGTAAGAGGACCTTGATATATTGGAAGATTGGACATCCAAATGGCAGTTGATATTTAATCTGGACAAGTGCAAAATTTAATCTGCATAAGTGCAAAATTATGAACAATCCAAATTTTGATTACAAGATGCAAGGTTCCACATTAGGGACCACCACCCAGGAAAAGGATTTAGATGTCATCATGGATAATATGTTGAAACCCTCTGCCCAGTGTGCAGCGGTGGCTAAGAAACCAAAGAGAATGCTAGGAATCATAAGGAAAGAAATGGAGAATTAAACCAAAGATATTATAATGCCTCTGCATCGTTCCATGGTGCGACCACACCTTGAATATTGTTTGCAGTTCTGGTCACCATATCTTAAAAAGGATATAGCAGAATTAGAAAAGGTACAGAGAAGAGCAACCAAAATGGTAAAGGGGATGGATGGATACCCCTATGAGGAAAAGTTTAAAAAGTTAGGGCTCTTCAACTTGGAAAACAGACAGCCGAGGGGAGATACAGTATGATAGACCTTTTTATATTAATGAATGGAGTGTAAAGGGTAAACATGGATCAGTCGTTTACTCCATCAAAAAGTAGAAAGACTAGGGGACACACAATGAAATTACAATGTACCCATTTAAGACTAATAAAGAGAAAATATTTTTCACTCATCATATAATTAAACTCTGGAATTCGTTCCTGGAGAATATAGTAAAAGCCGGTAGTGTAGCTGGATTTAAAAAAGATTTGAACAAGTTCCTGGTGGAAAGATTCATAAACCATTATTAAAGAGGACCCGGGAAATCCACTGCTTACCCCAGAACAAGCATTGTGGAACCTGTGTGCCTTTTGGAGTGGAGGAGTAGCCTAGTGGATGGGGCAAGGTACTTCAGGCCAGAAGGTCAGAGGTTCAAATCCCACTAGAGAACAGCAACCTTGGGCCGGAAGGACTGGGGTTTCTAGTCCCACAGGTGCTCCTTGTGGTTTTGGGCAAGCCACTTAACCCTCCATAGCCCATGTTCCCTGTAAAATAGTTATCTCCAAGTTATAATGCCCTGTTCAATGTAATTTCAGTTTGTTCAATGTAAACCACACTGATGCAGAATAGCACAGTATATAAGAGAATGTAAATAAATAAAACCTGACAAGTACTTGTGACCTCAATGGGCCAATGTTGGAAAAGGAATACTGGCTTGAAGGACCTTTGACCAAATATAGCATTTCTTATGTCGTTATGTTATATGCCCGAGAGAGATTTGCATGCATTGAGCACAATGCATAGAAATCACATGCATATTTATTATGGATATCCTGAAATTCTGGCTGGATGGGATTTAGGGGTATTTATAAAACAATTTAGTACATTTTCTGATCATTTTTTAAAAGATTTCAGACATTTTTCAGTTCTTTTCAGATATAAATGTGCGAAAAATTTGATTGATGTAAAAAAAAAATTTAAATATTTATAATTGTTTCTTAGCTTGAGTTCTTTGTAAACCACTTTGATTCACAAAAGGCGGTAAATAAGCACAAATAAATAAATAAATGAAAATAAATCAACTTTACACACATTACTTTGGAGCTTTTATGTGCATAAAGTCAATTTAGTGCTTGTTCTTTACACACAAAATTTTCTGAACTGAAACCAGAAATCAAATGCACATTCCTACTGGCTTTTGGGAATCACAGTATTCACGAGCAACTTTATGGGGAACTTTGGCCCGACGCAGGGTCTTTGTGAAACTTGCTTTGACCGAAATGCAGTGCTGTGTTGCTGATGACCCCATTTAAATTTTTTTTGCCTCGTATTGGAACTTGTTGGTTCAAATAAGTACTCTCGTTTCTAATATACAGCTAGGTTGCTGTGGGTTTACTGCAATTGTGATTAAAATGGACCTGATCTGATGTAGTGGCTAACCCCTCACACACACTGTTCAACAAAAATTATTTTTCATGGGAGAATTTCTGCTTTGGGTTTGGCTATTTTTGGTTTTGATAACATAACTGTCTATGGCACAGCATTCTGTTCCTGTGGGGGTGGTTTTACTGTTTCACACACTTAAACACGTCCCTCACCTCTGCAATCTGTTGAGTTCTTCAAATTGGAAAAGAGACGGCTAAGGGGAGATATGATAGAGATTTATAAAATAATAAAATGTAGTGGAATAGGTAAACGTAGATTGTTTTTTTATTCCTTCAAAAAGTAGAAAGACTAGGGGACATTCAATTAAGCAACAATGTAGCACATTTAAGATTAATCAGAGAAAATATTTTTTCACTCAGCATGTAATCAAACTCTGGAATTCGTTACCAGAGAATGTAGTAAAAGCTGTTTGTGTAGCTGGATTTAAAAGAGATTTGGATGAGTTCCTGGAGGAAAGGTCCATAAACCATTATTAAATTGGACTGGGGAAATCCACTGCTTACCCCTGGGATAAGCAACATGGAATCTTTCTACTTTTTGGGAACCTAACAGGTACTTCTGATCTGGACTGGCCAATGTTGGAAACAAGATACTGGGCTCAACGGACCTTTAGGGGTATGTTTACTAAACTGCGGTAATGTCACTCGCGTTAGGTTCCACGGTGATTATACAGATGCCCATATAAGGGAGTGGGCGGGGCAGCATTATGGCAAGCCATGTCAGGTAACGCGCATTATAAGGCGCGTTATAAGGCATGCTATAAGGCACGCTACAAGGCACCTTATTAGGCACAGTACAAGGCACGTGCCTTAACGTGCCTTGTACTGTGCCTAATACTGTGCCTTATAACGTGCCTTGTACTGTGCCTAATTAGGAGCCTTATAATGCCTTATAAGGATTGTTGGCAACTGTGGTGAGGTACTATGGGCTGGCAGCAAGGATCTGCAAAGATATGACTGTCACAGGCAAGCAAAATATCTGCCTTGGACAGGAGGGAACAACAAGGAATTGAACCCATGATCTCTGCCTAGAATGTCAGTGTACTAACCAGTAGGCTATACCTCTATGGCTTGTTGTATAGCAATGGCTGGATACAGAAGGACTGTAGGTCACCGCACAAACCGTCTGCTCTGTGTGCCAGGATAGGGTAACCCCACTAGCACCCATGATGCATTGCACATGCAGAACAGCGGCCTACAGCTGACCACCAAATGGGGTCTGCACCTCTCTGGTACTGCAGTGTGGTAAGATGGACTGACAGTGCGTGATACTGGCACAGAGTTTCTATAGACCATGCCATTGTACAGGTTCCATGTTCACCCTGAGGGATAGGATGGGCGCCCAGCACTAGGTCCACAGTACATGTGATGCTAAAGATAGGTCCTGCTGTACATTCCCTTCACTACCAGTGTGTGATAGGTGTTCCCAGCAGTGCAACAGAAGGTGCATTTGTTCCAACTGTGTTCTACAGTCACATGTAGCCCTGTGGGACTGGACACCACCCAGTTTAGTGCATACCCGGTGTTAAGCTCTGGCTGCCATGGGTGCTTGTTATCAGGGCAGTGGGGTGTCTAGACTCGCATGAGGGTTTTGTAGCATTGCCACTAAGGGGGCCTCAATCACTGCTTTTTATAGATGAGGGGTGGTACCAGCAACCCCAGGCCTGCTGGCGGATGACAGCCTCCAGGACTGCTGGGCTAGTGCCATACCTGTGACCATTACAGACCAGCAGTGATGCTTGGGGTAGGCAGAGGAAACTGCCCCACATCAACAGACAGCACAGTCAGACTGCACCATCCTACAAGGTGTTCCCACCATGCACAGGCAAGCTGCAGACAACCCACTAACCAGTCCATAGTGCATGCTCACAAGGATATCCTGTGCACCCAGAAGTGGGATGCACAGCACAGACACCAAGCAGGTATCTCCATGATTAGGCCCCAGAACCAGGAACACACAAGTATCACTAGAAACAATGTGCGGCACTATGTGGGAACATAGCTATGCCATGAGCACTGCTCGGTCAGAGTGAGAGTGACACCCCCCCCCCCCAACCATGACATGCTGTGGCCTGTCCATGCAGGTGGTGGTCGAGCACTACAGTGTCCCAGCCATTGCCCTCCACCCTGTGCAGATGCATCCTGGCCAAACCACCCTGTCTGGGCCATACCCACAATGCCTTTCTCCTCATTATGCACATTTGCAGGCTAACGCTGGAAGTAGTGTGAGCAATGTGGGCTCAGTGAGGTGTTGGCAGATACAAAACAATGGAGAGACATACACACACTCCCACACCTATCTCAGCATTGTGCAGAGATGGAGGTGTTTGACAACCGTACCCGCCACACTGGTCCTGATCACAGTGTCGACATTGCTAATCTGTGCAGGGGGTGATAGTAGTGCTCTGGTGATAACTACAGCTCTGTGCTGGGGCCAACAGCCTGACACTCCATGAAGCTGAGGATAGTGGAGCTCTTGTGAGTGGGTGTCTGTACCCCTGTGCACCGCTGCATTGGGGTTTGCCCATGTTGTTGTTGTGGCTGCATTGTGGGCTAAAACTATGGGGAGATGCTCTGCAGGATCCACAGATGGGACCTGAACCTCTGCTTTTGGACATGCTGGCTGAGTGTACTGTACCACACTGTTGCCACAGCAGTATAGTGGTCCCTGGGGCTACCCTTACGTTCCTCAGCCAAACCTCTTCTGCTGCACTGCACACCATGTACTGGTAGAGGGCATGGCCTAGGGCCACTGCAGGCGGGTGCCACTGCTCCCTCCAGCACAATCACCCACCCCCTCTGCCATGCCACCATGACCATATGCTGTCGGTGCCGGTGGTGCGCCATCCCAGGTCATCCAGGGGGCAAGTAGGCGGCTGCCTAAGGTGTGGGCTCTGGGGTAGGGGTGCCTACATAGATGTCCACTCTTCCCCCGGCACCACCTGTCACTGTTATGTGCCCCTTGGGGTACCTGCTGGGTAATGTCCCCTGGATGGGACACTGTGGGACACAGACTCATGGGTATGTTTGACCCTGGTCAGTTGCTGTCTTGCTGGTTTCCATTTTCTGCATTCCTATCTGCCACCTCAGCAACCGCCTAGTCCACCCTGTGCCCCAGTAGCCCCCACTGTATGTCCCGCCTGCAGCCCCCTTGCCCCATTTGCGCCATCACCATAGTGGTCTTTCATACCTGGGCACTATGCTGTTGCTGCAAATGGAGCACTACTATCACCTTTCTTGGGCTCCCTGCCTATGCTGTACATTGCTGACAATTAAATGGTTTCTCTCTCCTGCAAATGTGCACCTAACGCCAGGTTTTCAGTTGCCTTAAGATTCAGCCCTTCATTTCCCCACGTTAGTGTGGAAGGGGCCTCTCCCCGCCCACTCCCCGCCCATTGACCCCTTCTCTCCGCCCTCTCTCCACCCTCTGCGGGACTTACCACGGCCGGGAACATTAACGCGCCTTAACGTTACCTTACGTTTTGTTAAGGCGCGTCAATGTTACATTATGTTATGTTAACGCACCTTAACGTTAAATAAGGCGCCTTAACATAACCGCTGCTACGTTAATGCAGTTTAGTAAACATGCCCCTTAGTCTCACCCAGTATGGCATATCTTATGTTCATAACTTCTCCTTGATCCTGCCTATTTTTAATATGAGCATTATTAATCCCCGCACACATCTATACGGCAGACAAGTTTCTTATTTATCCAGGTAAATGGCTTCTGAAAATTGCCCTCAATGCAACGTGACTTGCGCCAGGTTGTATGGTAAGTAGGGGCACCAAATCAGGCTCCACATATTTGTAGGTGTCTGCTGACAGCCTGGAATCTCACAAGTAAAACAAAGCCAAGAGAGGGTTTTTATAACTTACTGTACACTGTGCAAAAATAGGTGTATTCCTTTTCAGCTGAGATCTTTCTGCATCACAATATGAATTCTCTTCTTTTACCCACATAAGCAGATTGGCTTTCCTGAGGGCTAAATTACTATATTTTACTAGCTGTGATAAATGCTTCCTAAAGTGGCACTTTGTGGCTCTCTGGATATGCCTCACATAATTCATAATTGCACAAGTAATATCCCTAGGTCCCCATGAAATTTGTTAATAACAAATGTCATTAAAACCTGAGAACACTACTGCAATCAACTGTAATATCTCTGTGCTGCACTCAAAAACTGGAGAAGAAACGATCAAAAAGGATGAACTTCAAAAGTAATTGACCTGATCGACTAGTAGTTTATTACAGCAATGGTGGCATGAGGATTTCTGCTGCCCTTGGCAGGCCTGCTATGCCACTGCCCCCCCCTCCAAAAAGACCGTGCCTCTATCCAGCCTGCCATGCCGTCCGCCCCCTGCCATTGTGCTGGTGCAGTGGTGGCTGAACTGCCACGTCAGCATAGCATCAGGCATTAAAGTGCCCACGTACATGTGTGCTCAAGTCCTGCTATTCATGGCCCCCCCACCCCCCTTTGATGGAAGGTTTTTTGGACAGTGGGCAGAAGTGGCAGGCCGGAAGTGTGTGCATGTGTGCAGGCATTTTAAAGCCCACCATGGCGCTAAAGTAGCAGTTCAGCTGGGGGGGATTGGGGAATTGATGCCCCTCACCAGGGTCTGCCGCTCTAGGTGACCGCCTTGTTGACGGGTCAGCCCTGTGTTACAGTAATTAAACTGTAGCAAAATCGCAATATAGATGCAGTGCTAGTTATCACCATCTGAGTGTTTATTTTGAGGCATATTTCACAATGGAATGCCCAAGTGCAATCTGGAACGTCAAAACCAAAACGTCTGAAAAAACAAACAAGCACATGCAAGTTCAGGCACCATTTTATAAATGTGGACGTGCCCGATAAGGACATCTATCAAATGTCCATATAGACATCCCCAGGATACCCTTTCAGACCCAAGACATCTAATAGCATAAAGTTTAGAGCAGTGACTTATGAGTAGCATGACCAGGGTTCAAATCTCAGCATGGGCCTTTATAATCTAAGGCTAGTCACTTAATTCTCCATCTTCTCTGGATGTTTTAAGGTGAAAACAAACACTTTACTGATGCCTATTGTCATGATGTGGGTATCAATAAAGATGTGAACTTGAAAAGAAACCCTGTTTCTTTTAGGAATCTAGATGTGCAGTTACCTCCAGGCACAGCTAGAGGGAGCAGGAATGACAATACAGGAGCTAATGAGCCTAAGAGGGCTAATGATTTGCACCTGGGAATGACCCCGGAACTCTTGAAGGAAAGATTCCTTTATAAGCCAGAGCTGAATGCCAGCAAGGCAGAGAAGGAGGGGAAGAAAGGAGCAGAGAAGGAGAAGGACAGAGGAACGGCTTCACAAGGAGGAACAGCTCTATTGAGAGGATCAGCTCCAGGAGAAGGAGTAAGTGAAAGAATCCTAAGTGAGCAAGCCCAAAGGAACAGAGTTCACAAGGGTGAATTTCAGAAGGGCCAGGCTAAGCGTGCAGCTGTTCAAAGGGAGTTTGTTAGAGCAAGCACTGAAGTTAGAGTGTGTGCCACTCCCTGTTCTCACAGTGTTCCTGACTCAAGAGCAGAGAGACATAAGCAAAGAACCAGAGAGAACGGTTTGGAGGAAAGCTTGCAGTCTCTGGGAAATACTAACCAAGTTTTACCAGGCAAGAAAGAAAAAGCACTGTCTGACAAAGCTAAGTTCTTACCAAAGGAGAAAAGGGAATCCACGTCAGGTTTTACCAAACTGCCAGAAAGCACAGCCTTGCCTAAAGCTTACAGGCAGACAACCTGCTACAGGAGGAAAGTTTCTGAAGGAGAAAACTCCACGGATTCAAACCAGCCAGACTCCAGGTATGAAAGCTTTATTGATGATACTAAATGCTTGAGTCCTAAAGGCCCTGTTAAAACAAATGCTCACTCTGTAAAGAAGAAGAAACCAGAGTGGTTTCAGAAAATCCCTAAAGCACTTAGAACACAGTGGTATTGGAGACAAGACCCTCGAGACATTTCACACAGACCTGTATCAGACAGGGACAGTGATTATTCCCATGATGAATATAGTAATGAAGAATCCATGGAAATAGAATGCATAAATACTGTTCCCACTCCTCAACCTGAACAGATGGATTGTGATTTGTGCATGGCCTCGTGCCAGGAGTCTGTAGCCACTGTGTAACCTAGAAGAAGCTTGTAGAAATCTTATGCTATCGGAATGAACTGAATTCCTCTGATCAAGCCTTGCATTAATTGTGAAGTTTAACAATTAAGCAGCTGATTTGAATGCTGGCACCTTTTGAAACAAAGGACTTTCTGTTTGATTACACAGGTACACTACCAAAAAACTGCCTCCAGTTTTGCAACTGATTCCTATAGATTTTGGGGTGCTGAATCCAGGAAAAATAGCCGAAATGTTCCATCACGTCACGTTTTCTTGCAAAATTAGATTTCTTACCCATATAAGAAATGTTCACATAATTTCTTTTTAGCCGACTGCAGTTTATTTTCTTGGCCCAAAATAGAGGTTGTAATGGTTAACTAACTAGAAACACTCCCTCATGATATTTTAGAGTGTTTTGTATTCATTTTATACATTAACAGGACAATTGGGAGTCGGGGGGCTAAATCCAGTACTCGCGCTGGCGCATGTTCTTTCCTGTTCGCCTCGCCTCGTTCGCTCGCTCAAACACGGTGGTTGCGACATGAACGTTCCTGTCAAATTTCAGTTTCTTGCAAGTTCATTATTACCTTTTGTTTGCTCAGTCGTAATCCAGCTTTATTCCGAAGTGGTTCACTACAGTTGTAGTTTGCAGTGCTGTGTATTTGTGATGGCTCACAGAGCCAGAGGTTGCGTCAACTCTCCGGACAGTTTTTGTTTTATTTGTGGGGAATATACCGTGAAAAAGCGGCAGAGGAACATTTCTGCATTTATTAAAAAAGTATATTTTGCCTATTTCAGTTTGAAGTTAGGCGATCAAGACAAACCGTGGGCTCTTCACAAAGTGTGCAAGACATGTGAGGAAGATCTACGCTTATGGATGAAAGGTAAAAAACAAGCATTTCGTTTCGGAATACCTATGATGTGGCGTGAACAAAGAGACCACAGCAGTGACTGCTATTTTTGCTCTTGCATTGTGAAGGGATACAACTTAAAAAATAAGAACGTAATAAGTTACCCCAACCTTCCCTCAGCAATTAGGCCTATGCCTCATAGCAACAAAGTACCTGTGCCTGAACCACCAAAATCTTTGGATCATATTTGTGTGGACGGTTCTGATCATGATGAGACTCATCAGATGGCTTTTCCCGATGAGTTCAGTACTTCCGAGTTTGAAACTGAACCAGATCCGAAACCTGAACTTTTCTCTCAAGCTGAATTGAATGATTTAGTCCGGGATTTAGGACTCCCAAAAGATGCTGCCCAACTGCTAGGTTCTCGGCTTAAACAGAAAAATCTATTGTCACCAGGAACAACTTTTTATTGGTACCGCAACCGCGAGACACAATTTTTGAAGTATTTCAGCAAAGAGGAAGATTTGGTATTTTGCAACGATATATACGGAGTGATGGAAAAGTTTAAACTCAAGTATGATCCTGCTGAATGGCGGCTGTTCATTGATTCGTCAAAAGACAGCATAAAAGGTGTTCTTCTTCATAATGGCAACACATTCGCTTCAGTTCCTATTGCTCACTCTGTTATTCTCCAAGAAAAATACGAGAATTTGGCCCTGATTCTTCAGAAGATTCGTTATGATGAGCATAAGTGGATGATTTGTGGAGACTTTAAAATTCTATCCATGCTATTAGGGCAGCAATCCGGTTTCACCAAATATCCCTGCTTCCTTTGCTTGTGGGATAGCCGGGCCCGCGACCTACACTGGGGGAAAAAAGACTGGCCAATTCAGGAGTATTTGAGACCCGGTGAGAAAAATGTTCTTCATGAGAGCTTGGTAACTCGTGATAAAATTCTATTACCACCTCTCCACATTAAGTTGGGTCTCATTAAGCAATTCATCAAGTCCCTTCCAAAAGATGGTGAGTGCTTTCGGTACCTTTGCTCAAAGTTCCCCCGACTTTCTGAAGCAAAGCTAAAGGAAGGAGTGTTTGTTGGCCCTGATATAAGGAAACTCATTTCAGATGGAGCATTCGCTGAAATGATGTCTGAGAAGGAAAAAGAAGCCTGGGATTCCTTCAAGGATGTTGTTCTCAAATTCTTGGGGAACAGGCGGGATGAGAACTATAAGGATATTGTTGCCAGGATGCTCAATGCCTTCAAAGAACAAAGCTGTAACATGAGCCTGAAAGTCCATTTCTTGCACTCCCATGTGAACTACTTTCCCGAAAACCTGGGGGCGTACAGTGAAGAACAAGGTGAAAGGTTTCACCAGGACATCAAGGACGCAGAGAGAAGGTACCAAGGAAGATGGAACACCACTATGATGGCTGATTTCTGCTGGTTGCTGCTGCGGGAAACCCCAGATGAAAAATACGCCAAGCAGCGCACCAAGAGAAGCATTCGGGGGAAGAAGAAACGGGCCCACCAGGAGATTGATTGACCCAAGAATGACTTTAAAATCTAAACTGTGTTGACAAATATCGTGTTTTTACTAAACTTTGAAATAAAAATTTGCTAGTTATTACCACAATGTCGGATCTCATTTATTAGAATTTTATTTTCACACCATCGGGTGTTTGTCTTCATGTATTGCAATGGTGCGGTTTGCGTTTTCTATTCTTACATACATACCTGTACAACATTTTTTGCACATTTCTTTGCTTTGCTTTGTGTCTAACCTCGCTCTTATATGCTCAATGTTTGTGCACATGTATGTGGCTGTTTTAAGTGCAGACAATTTTGCTACCATCACAGTGTGTTTTGTTGACATTACTCTATTCTTATGTGCTGCCTTGTTACAATTTTCTTTATTCTTATTTGAATAACTACTAAACAATTAGTATAAAGAATTCATCCAAGAAACTTTTATCTCGATCGCACTCAATCTGAAACGTTCACCTCAAACTGCTAACCCAATGTAGCAAAAAATCTGTACGTGATGGAGCAAATTGGTTACCAGATTTGGATTCAGCGCACCAAAAAACGTAAAAATCAATCGAAACATTAGAGGCAGTTTAAAAAAATCTTTTTTTAGTGTACCTGTGTTATCAATGTCTTATTTGAACCCTTGCACTGACGGGGAATAAAAGCCTTGTTTCCCTACACTTGGTTTCGTTAATGAGTTCTCTTAGGAAGCTGGAATAAGTAAGAACGTTTTCTACGTCAAATGAACCTTACGTTCCCTTTGGCTACCTAAAATAATCTTTGCTGTGGAGCGTGCCCATAATTCTAATGGTGTAGACGGGGCTCCCCACGACACTATTCATGCCTGCAGACATTTCTGAGATTGAACAGGGACATGTAAGTCCATTGCCCCTCCCTGGATAGGCCTCCACCACACCCCCATGCCTACTTGGATGTCCCTGCACCAGAGATGTCTGCAAAGGTCATTTGTAGTGGAGACATTTCCATGATTTCAGTCTTCAGATGTCCAAATCGTGACTGCTCCTTTTAAAATGACCCTCTATGTGTGTTATAGAGCATTCTAGTAGCCAGAGATGTGCAAATGTCTTCAAAAAATGGTTCAAGAAAAAGTTCAACAAACTTAGAAAAATGTTGAAGGCTCATTGAATTCGTTCAGTGAATCTTTAAGAAATCGGAAGCAAATTTGTAAAAATATTGTTTCAGATTCTGTTGAATTAATAGTTTGGAGGGAGCTTGAAAATGTAAAGCAAAATTTTTCCAAATCTCTTGAATCTTTCCCAAATCCACAGGTTAAAATTCTTAAACTAGTCTAATAAAAATGATGTTGAGCACATAAAGTTTCTTCAGCAACTTTAGGTTGACTTAGCTTTTGCCTTGGAGCTTAAGCACTTAAAGGATTTGCCTTTGGAATACTGAATTATGGTGTACAACAGTACATGCAAATATTAATTAAGACCCATTTCATAAATAGCAATCACTTTTCAAAGGACTGGTTAACTTAGTGCAGTAATGATGTTTCAAAGCTGAAACTGTGACCAAGAGGGCTACGGTTTGTAAAATCTATTAGGCTCTAATTTTATATAAAGATGACACGAGACCCAAAGATTGAAGCTCAAATATGGTATGTCACCAAGGGCGAGTCAAAAATGCTTTTAGCAAAGCAATTAGCAGAGTCAGCAAAAATGTCTTAATTAAGCATCAAGTTAATGAACAAGGAGTGCTTTAGCTGACTGCTATAGCAAACACTGTGCATTTTAGTACTTGAGATTTAAATCATTTCCCCCTTTTTATTAGATTCTTCCTAGCCTAGATGGCATACCCAAGCAATATATAATGCCTCTCAGACCAGGAGAGAGGGGTCCTCCAAGATGTATCCTTAGCACCATTCCTATGGTCAGCAGGTATCATTAAAGTAATGGGGGCCAGTTTTCCTCTCTCTTCTGAATAAAGCACATCACACCTGGCACACCCAGGCCCCTTGGACAAAAGAGTCAAAGCCACACCTCCCCTGCTGCAACACTACGGCCCAAACCATGGTGCTGGTACAAGTGGTGGTGGTGTGCTGCTACTTTACACCTTAATCTGTTCATTTCTGTTTTATCTATTTTATGCAAATTAGGGTTAGCTTCTACTGTAAATGGGAGCTGGGGCTTTACGCACCTGCATACTAACATCTGCAAATTCTACTGCAAGATTTATGTATTTCGAACATTGACCCGCTCAGCACAATTATGTTTAAGCAGATAAGAAAGCAATATTAGACATTAATCCACCAGACAAATATACAAAAACAGATACAATTTAAAAATAATAATATGGTTGAAATAACTTTAAATTAAACAAATTAAATATCAAAGCATGACCCCACTTCAACTAAGTAATCTAAAAGGTTTTTCACTTTTTATGAAATTTTAAATGAGTGTCTTCAAAGAAGTTGGAAGATTATTCCATAACCAAGGTGCAGCCACTGTAAATGCACCGCCCCTAGTTCAGCTCTCTTTCATCTCCCTTAAAGAGGGGGGATAACCAATGGCCTCTGCTGTGCAGAATGCAATGTCTGCTTAGAACAATAAGGAAGAACCCATTCTGTAAGTAAATAAGAGGGAGAATTCCCATGTTGCACTCTAGACAGCTGAATCAAAATTTATATGAGCAAAAATTGGTAGCCAATGTAAAGAGTACAAACAAGGTGAAATAGACCCAAATTATTGCAAAGTAGAGGGGCTCCAGACTCCCCTCCTTTTCCCTGCAGGTTTCCTAAAAATGAGGGGCTACAGCTAATATCACCTGCAAAGAAGCAGTGGAAGGTCATTCTTGGACTTCCCCCGGATATTTAGCCCTGCTTATATCTTATAAAAGTGCTTGAAGATGCTTTTATTAGACAAACTAAATAGATAATAAGGATAGAGTTTACTGGCCAGCACACATACTCGACTGCAAGCTGTGGTGCAAAGGCAGCACTTTATCTGGAAGAAGTACAGCAAACTGCACTTATTTTTGACCTCTCTTCCAAAAAGGTCAACTAGTTAAAAAAAAAAGAAAGATAATCACACAATTTATTTTCCAGTTACGTTATCATTGTTTCCTTCTTTTATGTACCGCCTGGCAAATGGTTAATAAACTAAACGGCAATGCCCCGTGACAGAGATAAAGTACATTTTATCTGAATTATACCTCTATTGTAGAATACTCAGAGCAAAAAGGCATTTAAAATTGGACAGATATCAACCAAAGCATACTGCTGCACTTTAGAAAAATACTCTATTACCGTCACTTGCCACTCTCCAAGCTTGTGCATACAGGAAAAAGGAAATTGTTCCTTAGAAACATGTAAATTACCACTTAAGCTGCATGTTAACAGAGTGCTAATTGCTCTTTGCAAACAATATTTATGATGATTTCACTGCTAGGCTTTGCCTAGTGGTACAAGCTATAGTGTGCTTCTGTGTTTGTCCTAAGCAAGCACTGGTATTTGCATTCACCCTCATCCTGGTTACATTAGTTTCTACAGGCTGGAAGGGCAGCAAGAATATTTACTACTGTAAGACCATGCACATCACCACTTTGATTTAACAGTATATCAAAGATATGATCAAAAAAATCTAAAAGGAAAGTATTACATTTTATATGAAGTATATAGAAATCGAGAGAGATATAAAATAGTTTGCAGACAAAACCTTTTTTGCATGAATTCTTCTTTTAATGGGAAGTTATTTGCATGGTGCTGTGTCATTATTCAAATATGTGTTGCTCAGAAGAGGTTAGTATTCCGAGACCTTGGAACAAGGATTAAATTCTTAGGGCCTGATACTGAAATCACAGCTGTCTGTGTTTCTAAAAAGCCTGATCGCCACAGGCAAAAGTGAAGGTGAATATTTGGCACCAGAACCTATCGGGCATCCGGTGCTGTAGATACAGTTTTGCCACTAACCATGTTTGATCTCAGTCAGCCACCAACAGTGTAGCAAAACTTCATAAAGCTGGGACAGCCTCTGACCTGCAGTTACCCGTCTGGTTAGTGGGCTGAAGCTGCTGCTCGCGGACTGTCCTGCACTATCAAATTAGTGGCAAGGTGATCTGTGAGATGTTAGTGGCGTTAAATATCGGGCTCAGCGGGGTTTATGCAGTTTGCAGGATCTGTGAATATCGGGCCCTTCGATTTAATTACTTTCCTTTCCATAGCTAAGATCAAGGCGAGTTACATTCAGGTACAATACGTATTCCTCTACCCTGGATTTACAGATGTGATTTAATACACAATATTGCAAGCCCCATTGTCGCCATCGGGGCATAATTCTCATTAATACACATTAGTAAATATAGCCCTAAGTTTGTATGTAATGCAATGGAGGGCTAAGTGGTGTACTCATGGTCATAGCAAGCATCAGTGACAGAAGTGGAATTTGAGCCCCGACTTTCCTGTTCCTCCACACCAAACCCCAAACCCTGTAAGTGGAATAAACTACAACAGTGCAAGTGTTTTAATAGGATACTATCGAACCCCAACAATCCCAGATATTTCTTTACAATTACGGTGCAGCAGTCAAGAATTACAGACTGAAGTCGTCGGCTCGACCACATTCCTGTTGCGCTACTGCCTTCTCAGTCTGTCTGCCTTCACCGCTGTACCAGAGATGCCCACAAGTATCAGCCGTCACAGTACAGCACACAGTGACCCTAAAGAAATTTCCATTTTTCATTAAAAAGACTAGGAAAATAGCTGAAAGGATAACAAACATTCAGAGGTGAGAATAAAACAGCCCATTTCGGCACAAATGACCTACAGAGTTTGCACCAAATGCGAGGCAACATTATAGATGTAGTTTTGCTTTCATTATTGCCCTAGGAAAAGTACCTGTAGAGATCTGCACCTGCTCTCAGCAGGAAGTGGTGTGTTTTTTTTATCTTGGAAATAAGGCACATAGACCTAAGAATGTCACCTATGCTTGATGTTTCTCTCCCTCTGCCCAAAACCTCCTTATGAACACCTTCAGACAATGTGAGTAAAATTACACACCTAGAACAGCATGCATAATCTTACCGGCATTGAGGGTGGGCAGTTTTCAAACAGCTCACGTCTGCAGGTAACCCGCGGTTTTACCCATAACAATGGCTGTGAAGACTGCACTCATGTAATTTTGTTTCCAGTCTGATGGATTCTTGGAAATATATTTCCTTCATTTTCCCTTGTGATAACCTCCTTATGCAAGGGCTAGAGAGACAGAAGCATTGTAGTTTTCCTTTTTCCTCAGTGTTGAATTTGGATTATGTTTTTTTGCCATGTCTATTTCTGTACAAGTGTTATGCTTGGTTGATGTTGAAAAATTCATATAAATAAAAGATTCATTTTAAAAAGGGTATAAGACAGAATAACGTCTTGAGATTCTCCAGCGGCCGATGCAGAAAGCCGGCACCGAAGTTGCGTGCTATCAGCTCTGTATGCCTCTGCAGGGCCCTGATAGCACACGATTTCAGCACTGGTATACAGAAAGGGGCATATATGCAAGTTAGCCATGCATTAAACTTGGTGCACATGGCAGTGTTAATCTGGGAGAGCAAGCCAAACAGATGGTGCAGAGGTTGGTGCAAGTTTGGCATGCTTGCCCAGAGAAAGAGGCACTGCATGGCTAGTCTGCCTATGTGCCCCAACAGTATTTTGATGGCATCGGAGATTTTCCCCGATGCCATCAAAATGCTGTCAGGGTCTGGTGCCCCCAACAGAAAGCAAATCCCTGGTGGACCAGCGGCCCCAATCCCCCCACCTGCACAACTAAAAATAACCCTCGTGGCCCAAAGCCCTGAACCCCCACCCCCCTCATGGTACCTTCACAAAGAAGTGGGAGCGCTACCCATGCGCTTCCACTCCTATGCTGCCATCTTGAAAAATGGTGGCACCTGGCCCCATGCAGTGCATCCCGGGATGCCCTGGGTGGGGTCAGATTGCCATATAAGGTAGACCACACACGGTGCATCCCGGGATGCACTGGGTGGGGTCAGACTGCCATATAAGGTAGACCACAGGCGGTGCATCCCAGGATGCACTGGGTGGGGTCAGACTGCCATATAAGGTAGACCACACACGGTACATCCCGAGATGCACTGGGTGGGGTCAGACTGCCATATAAGGTAGACCACACGCGGTACATCCCGGGATGCACTGGGTGGGGTCAGACTGCCATATAAGGTAGACCACATGCGGTGCATCCCAGGATGCCCTGGGTGGGGTCAGACTGCCATATAAGGTAGACCACACACGGTGCATCCCGAGATGCACTGGGTGGGGTCAGACTGCCATATAAGGTAGACCACACGCGGTACATCCCGGGATGCACTGGGTGGGGTCAGACTGCCATATAAGGTAGACCACACGCGGTGCATCCCAAGATGCACTGGGTGGGGTCAGGAGCCACTATTTTTCAAGATGGTGGCGTAGGAGCGGGAGCACATGGGCCACACTCCCACTCCTTTGTGAAGGTGCTGGGAGGGATGTGGGGGTTTCAGGGCCATTGGGCCACCAGGTTTATTTTATGTTGGGCGGGTAAGGAAAAACCAGGGTTGCTGGGCCATCAGGGATTTGCTTTCTGTCAAGGGCACTGGCCCCCCAACAGTATTTTGATGGCATCAGGGGCTTTCCCCGATGCCTAGATCATCTGAGGGGAAGTTTCACACTTCATCTCAGATGATCCAGGCATCGGGGAAAGCCTCCAATGGCATCAAAATACTGTCGGGGACACACTAGCAGTTGTTCTCACCCAGTCCTCTGGGACCTCCAGGCCAGTCAGGTTTTCAGGATATCCACAATGAATATGTATGAGCTAGATCTGCATACAATGGAAGCAGTGCACACAGATCTCTCTCGTGCATATCCTTTGTGGATTTCCTGAAAACCCAACTGGACTAGGGATCCCAGAGGATCCAGTACCACTGCGCTAGATGTTTAAATCACCACAAGACCAGACATTGATATTGGTGCTAAGGCTGGTTATGAAATCCTCTATGCGTTTTGTTTGCATCAGGTGTGGACATTATTAGCATGCCATTTTAATATGCACAGCTCATTTGCCTATAATTTAAATACGCAGCATTAATTATGCGCTAGCTTTGCCTTTGCTGTTTACACACACATCCGTCATTTTTCTGCATTTGGCTGTGGCGGTAGCTGTGCCTAAAAGTGGCGTTATCTGTGCTTAACATTTTTATTTATTTAATGTCTTTTCTATACCGCGCTCTTTAGAATCAGTGCGGTTTACAGTCAACAATAATTTGAACAGTGCAGGCCAACCTGCACTGTACTTACAATAAACAGTTGTTACAACTTGGGACTAACTAGGGTAACTATGTACAGGCTGAGCAGCAGCCGCGGAATAATGTATTAACCAGGTCTGTTTGGCAACTTTCAGGTAACTATATACAGGCTAAGCAGTTGGGTCATAGATGTACAGTGTTGACAGGAGCTGCTTGGCAACTATTTACAAGAGTAGGTGGCTATATACACATTCGTAGCAGGGTGTACAATTTTCTGCATCGACCCACAAGGGCATAAAATACAACATAGTCTGCCCCGCCCACATTTGTTGTGGCTGTTTGTTAAGTAAGAAACAAACTAAGGTCAAACCCTCACATCCAAACAATCAAGAACGTATCTAATATATGACGGTGTAGAGTCAAAAGCTGCCAATACAAATAAGTAGATCACCAAAACATTACGTTTACTATTTAATGTCATCAGAAATTATTCACCATGGAAGCTAACATTGTCTCAGTCCTGTGACCACATTGAACCCCGACATGAATCCAAGACATCCTGCATAGTCATAAAATCTAACAATTGCATTGACTAGACTAAGCTCTGACGAGCCGGGGCAGTCTCTGTTCAGCACGGTGCACGCTTTACAGTGCTACACACATGACAGGAGGAGGAGGAGTAAATGATCAACAGAGACAAGGGGAAAAAAGCAGTTTTCTTTGTTTTGAGAAATATTTTCTGTGCCACAAACTTGTCCAGGATAAACACAGCCAATGATCATAAAGTAGACAGATATTTTTTCTTTCTTTCTTTCTATTTAACAGATCAAGGTCACAAATCAGCTCGAAAGAGAACATCCCAGATCAAATAAACGGCAGAACTTAGTCTGGTTGCAAAACAAGAAGGAACACCAGTTGCAACGTAATCCCTGGTGTACTTCCAAGCAGATCATAGCGAAGGTTTTGCATTTATTCAATGTTGCATTGAGAACATAGAACTGGTAGGAACTTGGGTAACATTTTCACTGATGCTCCAGACCACAGACAAGTAGCCATTCGCTTTGCTAAACTCTGTGCTCCCAAACCTTTCCCTCATCCACAGACCCAGTCAAAATTCCATGTCAACAGCTTTAAAAAAAAGATATAGCAAAAACATATTTCTTGTACATATTATATATAGGAAAACAGAAAGGTTGCATGACACAGCCTACCTGATCAAACGTTATAGGTATGAGCAGCACGAAAACCTAATTGAGGGGCTGAAGTCCTGCTGGTTTATCCAGACGATCTGTTAACTGGGGAAAAATGAGTTCTTCAGTCAGCTTAGCAAGAAAAAGGAAATTTAGCAGGTTTTTTATACTGCTTTATCTTTTCAGTCAAAGCGGTTTACATTGTAACTTAAACTTGGCAATATACATTAAACAGGGACATTGATAACTGGGATTTTTCTTAGGGCAATGGAGGGTTAAGTGACTTGGGCAAGGCCACAAGGAGTACTAGTGGGAATTGAACTCTGGTATCTTGGAGCCTGCTATTTGAAAGGTATTTACACCGTTTACAGCCTGATAAACCATGTAAATGCCTTAAATGGGGATATTCAACAGCACTTACATGGTTAGTGCCGTTGAATATCCCCTCCTAAGTCCCCTAGATGCCCCGATGCTATCCAGTTGGCATTGGGCATGTTGGGGGCATTCTGGGGGAGGAGCAGAGGTGGATACTGCCGCTAAGCGGATAGCGGCAATATTGCACTGCTACCTGGTTAGCAATCTGCAGCTAAAAATAGGTCAGCTTTTGGCTGGCCTAGTTTTAGCTGCAAATGCTAACCGTGTAGCAGTGCAATATCGCTGCTACCTGGTTCGGCTCTGCGGCAGTTTCCTCTATGCGCCAAACCCATTGAATATCCAGGGCATTGAATATCCGGGGTTAGGGGTCGTTGGGCAGGGCTATGTGCCATAGCAGTGCATAGCCTGCTCGGATAAATATTGGGCCCCTGGTTCCCAAGGCAATGCTCTAACTATTAGGCTACTCCTCCACTCCTACTCCTGAAAGAGAGGGTGAAAGTCCATTAACAAAGTAGGATCCAACTGTAGTTTCTTTAAGGAGGAACCAACTGATTGCTTCCAAGATAAAGAAATAAAACCAGAGGAAAAACTGGAAGAGAATAGATATCATAAAGGGAAATAAAGTAGGAGCCATCTGCTTAATAGAAAATGTGGGCATTGGATCCAGACACAAAGATTAGAAAAAAAAAAGAGGAGACTGGGTGAAAACAACGACCAGGGGTCTTTCTGAAAAGCAAGTTAGAATATCCTGGTGAGACAGACTCCATCAGAGAGGAATCTATGAATTGAAGGGAGGCCACCGTAGGGCTCTGAAGACAGAGCCGTAGTACTGTGGAAAATTGCCAGAGGACCTTGATAAATTGGAAGACTGGGCATCCAAATGGCAGATAACATTTAATGTGGACAAGTGCAAGGTTATGCACCTAGGAAAGAACACCCCAAACTATGGTTACATGATGCAAGGTTCCACATTAGGAACCACCACCCAGGAAAATGATGACTACTTTATAGGATAGCCGTGAATATATTGGTAGCCAATGTAGGTCCCTAAGGATCGGGGTGATGTGATCACCTCTGGCGGCTCCACTCAGGATGCGTGCGGCAGCATTCATAGCTAACTGTAGGGGGTTTAAGGTGTTTTTGGGTAGACCCCGAAGGATTACATTGCAATAATCAAAGTGGGGAATCACCAATGCCTGAAAAACTGATCTGAAGTCCTCAGGTTGCAGCAAGGGACGAAGATGTTGAAACCTTCCACCCAGTGTGCAGTGGCGGCCAAGAGAGCAAATAGAATGCTAGGTATCATAAGGAAAGGAATGGAGAATAAAACCAAGGATATTATAATGCCTCTGTATCGTTCCATGGTGTGACAACACCTTGAATATTTAGTGCAATTCTCGTCGCTGTATCTTAAAAAGGATATAGCGTTATTAGAAAAGGTACAGAGAAGAGCCACCAAAATAGTAAAGGGGATGGAAGGATACCCTTATGAAGAGACGATAAAAAGGTTAGAGCTCCTCAACCTGGAAAAGAGACAGCTGAGGGGAGATATGGTAGAGGTCTATAAATTAATGAATGGAGTGGAACAGGTAAACATAGATTGATTGCATGTCCCCTAGTCTTTCTATATTTTGAAGGTGTAAACAATAAAGCTACAGGATAACCTATTTAAGACTAATAAGAGAAAATATTTTTTCACTCAACGTGTAATTAAACTCTGGAATTTGTTACCGGAGGATGTAGTAAAAGCTGTTAGTGTAGCTGAGTTTAAAAAAGGTTTGGACAAGTTCCTGGAGGAAAGGTCCATAAACCATTATTAAAGGGGACCTGGGATATCCACAGCTTAACCCAATACAATCATTGTGGAACCTGTGTCTTTTGGGGAAACTGCTAGCTACTTGTGACCACTGTTCCCTCTAAGCTGTGCGCGTGTGCGCGCGCACACACCTCACCGAGCGAGCGCACATACTTTACAACAGAGCGCACAAAAATTACGGTTCTGATTCTGATAGAAAACACCACAGACGTCTTAAAATTTTAAAGTTGTTATGTATTTACGGTTTTCACAAGTTCTACAATGTTTTCTAGTGCAATCAATGTGGTGTACATACTGTATTCTGATGTGTAGTCAAATTTTAAAGTATATAACTCTGAGTGTCGTTATGTGGCGCACAAAAATTTAACCTTCCTTCAAAAGCTGCACAGCTGATATTTTATGCGCACACAGCCTACAGAAAATTAGAGGGAACATTGCTTGTGACCTAGATGGGCCACTGTTGGAAATAGGATACTGGGCTTGATGGACCTTGGTCTGACCCAATATGGCATATCTTATGTTTTTATGATGAGGTCACAGGGTTTTTAACCCAGTCCTTGCGAAACACCTAGCCAGTCAGGTTTTCAAGATAACCACAAGGAACATGCATGAGAGAGATTTGCATACAATGGAGGCAAAGAGTGCAAATCTCTCATGCATATTCATTGTAGTTATCCTGAAACCCTGACTAGCTAGGTGTGCCCCGAGGACTGGGTTGAAATCCCCTGGGTGAGAGTGAAGGGGTTTTGCAAATTGACACCTATGATAATAAGAGGTTTCTGGGGTGGGGAGAAAGAAGGTGCTAGATGATTGAATATATGATATAAGTTTTTAAGGCGATTTTTGGCTGTTGATTTTCTCATTACTAGGAGCTCTGTTCACTTTCCCATTACTTGGAGAATGAGTCAATCAGGCCATGGACCTGAAGGACTAGATGGATGGAGATATGTGCCAAGTTTAACTCTCAAGCTCTGTTCCTGAATGACTCTTCCAGCAGGAAAGAAACCTTCCGATTCTTATTAAATCTCTACTCTGGACTGTGATTTCAATGTTAATTAAGGAGGTTTATTTAGAAGCACTATTTATGATTTTCCTATGTGAAAATGACCATTTAGACATGAAACTCACATCCACATTCCAACACGGATTTTAGAAGGGCCCAATTGTACATGCCTCTGCCACGATCACGGCCAAGTCAAGCATGGATATGTCAAGGGCGTGCTGTAGAAGAGAGCCATGCATCTCGGAATTCGCATCGGGGCTGCACAATCGCAGCAGCCATTATCCATGGCTCGATTTACACTTGCCCCTTAACACATTTAGGTCGTTAAAAAGTGCTTATTTCTGCTAACCCTTCACAAGAGGCATTAAGGAGGAATCTCCCTTAATCCCCCATTTCTTAAACCCTTTACAAGTGTTTTCAGGAGATATTACAGCATCTAAATTTTATGAAGAGCGGTGGGATGTCTAGGTTTTCAAAATAAGGATACGCGTGCACATACTGACACGTAGATGTACATGTGCATGCAGGTATTTCAGAAAACACACAAGTTGCCGGGATCTCCACGTCGATATTTCCAATGTGTATGTTTCCAAAATACCATTTCCTGATGCACATGTCTGCCCTATCCCCATGTATGCCTGAACATCCTGGCATCTTTTGAAAGACATTTATGGTGAGGGGCACAGATATGCAAATTTTAGAATGAACTTAGACGTGTCTGCCCTTCCCTTTAAAATGGACATAGACTTTGTGATGTTTTTACTTATATATCACAACAACCACATAAACATCCTTTCTAAAATGTGTCTTTAATTGTTTAAAGTGAAAGTATTCTGCTAGAGTGCATTTTTTCACAATCTTTTTATTGAATGCCAAGAATTTTTAGGTAAAACACTTGGGCTCTGAAGTTGGTATTGCTGCCTTACTGCCTTATCTAGACCTGGTGCTCTTCATTTGGCCAAGTCGTGGTCTCAGCTTCACCACAACCAGGGGTAGCCAGATTGGGCCCAGCAAGCTACAGCTCCCCAGAAGCCAACCATCAGGGTGGGATTTATGGTTACTTCTGCATTAAGATGCCTCAGAAACAGGCTCTGCAAATCACTGCAAATCAGATTACACCTAGTTACAGGGTCCATTGTGCTTGGGGGATCCACTAGATCCTAAAGCATTACAAAATAGATTAAACTCCACAAGAGGAATCCACTACAAGCTGACTTCGATAAGAAACAAATCATATCCTACAAATAGTCAAGCTTTCCCAGGTGGCAGTTTTACAGAATAGACTGAGGGGCCCTTTTACTAAAGGGCACTAAGGTGTTGCGCCTAAAGCAGCGAAACTGGCACGTTAGCTGCAACGCCACCACTTTAACTGCTGGAGGTGTTGACAGCATTTTCCCAGTAGCTAACGAAGAACCTTGTCTCCTAATGTGCGCCACATTAGCGCTGGTGCACTTAACTCTATTTATCGAGGTTACATTAGCTACACTCACACTAATCACATGGTACGCAGTTAGCAGATGGTGTGCATCCTGCACTGACTGTACCGAGCTCACCACGCCCGCTCTCCACCCCTAACCCATCCATTTGTGTCCCAAATGCGGGATGCGCAATTAATGCAGAAATCATCCTGCACGAACTGTTATGGTCCCGCATTTGCCTGCAATGAGTGTGCAGCATGTCTTCAGCACACACTACAACAAGCGTGTCCAGCTAATGTCCTTTTGTAAAAGACCCCCTGAATTTCACAATAATCAGAGCAAATTGTCCACAATTTTACAGGCAAATTCTCTGCAAATCATCCACCTGATAAACTCAAACCCTTTAATATTCTTATCCTGTGCCTCTGGAGTCCTGACAGGCTATATCTCTAGCAACGGAGTTACTGATGAGAAGATTTTATGCTATCGATATGTGCATTTTTTTTCCTACGTTTTCAAACGAGAACAATTACCACTTTTACAAGCTAGATTTATTTTCTCTGTTCTTTACCAGTGATTCATATGCATTCCGGCTGTGGACCCCAAAGTCATCATTTATCTCTTGTGAGAGCTGCATTTTCTCTAACAAACAAGCAACGCTATTTAGAATGCATGGAAGAGAGGGAAGGCAGAGTCGACAAGAAGCACCACAGAGCGCATGGCCATGTGCCGCAGCAGAGACTTCTCTGCGGATCACTTATCATCGTCGTTTATTTCACTTTTTTTTTTTTAACTAGAGAGCTCAAAGCATGTTACAGCAGGTTAGGGTCTGCATCCTGGTAAAAAATAGATCAAAAGAAAATCATTTCAATGAGGTAAACCATGAGAGAAAAACATACGGTTTGGTACGCTTAAGGCAATTCATACATCCAAGTCTTTTGACTGGGGTTAAAATAATGTAACAGTTTTCTATAGCAGTGTTCTACAGACCAGGGACTTTGCCTAGTGGGGATAGACTCTATTGTGACTGCAGACAGAAAACTGCTACCAAAAGCCATGAGGCCCGTATTCAAAACAAGTTGAGGCCTACATTTAGGAAAAAATAGTGTGATCGCTGTGTTAGTCCTCTTTAATTGTAGTTAGATAAAAGGAGAAACAAAAGGAAAAAAAGACAATGCAGGCCTGATTTCATAGAAATATAGAAACATGATGGCAGAAAAAGGCCACATGGCCTATCTAGTCTGCCCTTCCATATCAACTCTACAACAGTCCCCTTTTTTCCTTTAGAGATCCTCTGTATTTGTCCCATGCTTTTTTGAATTCAGATACTGTCCTCATCTCTACCACCTCTACTGGGAGATTATTCACGCGTCTACCACTCTTTCCGTAAAGAAATATTTCTGCATATTACTCCTAAGTCTATCCCCTTTCATCCCCATCCCATGTCTCCTCGTAGCAGAGCTTGCTTTCAATCGAAAGAGGCTCTCCTCCTGTGCATTTATACCACAGAGGTATTTAAACGTCTCACTCATATCTCCTCTATCCCGCCTTTCCTCTAAAGTAAACATATTAAGATCTTTAAGTCTGAACTCATATGCTTTATAATGAAGACCACTAACCATTTTAGTAGCAACCCTCTGCACTGACTCCAACCTGTTTATATCCTTTTGAAGGTGTGGTTTCCAGAATTGCACACAATACTCCAAATGAGGTCGCACTAAAGATTTATATAGAGGCACTATCACCATCTTTCTTCTGCTGGCTATTCCTCTCCCTATGCACCCAAGCATCCTTCTAGCTTTCGTTGTTGCCTTTTCTACCTTAAGATCATCAGACACAATCACACCTAGGTCCCGAGCACCTAGATTTAAACTTCTAAGGAGTATGTTTACAAAGCAGCAGTAGTGACCTCCATGTGAAATTGAAGGCGCAGCCCCATCTCACATCCAGTGATCACTGAATGGTGTGATTTAGTTTTAGGACAAGAGCAGAGAATAGTTCATTCAAAAGTGAGGGTCCTAGGCTTTGGGACAACTAACTTTGTCAAGATGGGGGAGTATCTCAATGAGTCATTAACTGAACGGGAATAGCTTGGAGATGAAGAAAAGTAGTGCACAAAATTGAAAAGGGAACTTTTAAAGGCAATAAACTTTTGTTAGGAAAGAAAATAAATGTAGAAGTAAAAGTAGGCCACTGTGGTTCTCGAAAGGAGAAGCTGGAAAGGTGAAGAAAAGGAATGAGGCTTTCATAAAATAAAAGAGAAAGAAGAAGGCAAACATCAGCATTTGGTATAGCTAAGAGAAGCTAGGAAAATAGTCAGGAAAGCAAAGATGCAAATAGATGAAAGAAAATAGCCAATGCAGTAAAATAAGGGAACAAAAATACTTTAAGATATGTTTGTGACAGAAGCAAGTATAAAAGTGTTATAGTCAGAGTCAAGGGTGAAGGGGAGGTATATGTAGTAGCTGATGAGTATAGAGCAGAATTGCTTAACAAATATTTCTGTTCTGTGTTCACAGATGAAGGTCTGGGAGTGGAACCTCAGAAAACAGGCACAAAAGAGGAAAAGAAATGGACCAAAGTTTGAATGATTTTCAGAGGTTTGTGAGGAGATATCTAAACTCAAAGTAGACAAAGTGATGGGGCCGGATGGGATACACCTGAGAGTATTGAACAAACTTAGGGACGTTCCGGCAGCTATGCTGTCTGACCTTTTCAATGCTGCTTTAGAGTTGGAAGTGGTCCCAGGGTTCAAATACCAAGCACCAGGTCACCACAGTACCTAGCCCTGGTATCTGGGCTGTTATGCCCCCGAAACCTGTTTTTTTTTTTTAATGTACTGGTGCTGCCTCACACACCGAGCTTATTTCCTCCACCACAAACAGCAATCGGCTCTCTGCAAGGGACTTGAGCCATGCAGAGGAAGTTCAGGCTGATCTCATGGGTTCAAGTCTCATTGGGCATCTAACACGCAACTCAATGCTCCCAACCACAGTTTTTAAGGGATCTGCATGTTGTAAAAGGAGTGGGGTGGATTGATGCCTAGTACTGTGAGACTATGGCTAGGTAGTCAGGGGCACCATTTTTAACCCAGCGCCTTGCCAAATGATAGCTAGTTGAGATAGCTTGAGGCGAGGTAGGGATTGGGCAGGACAGGGGCATTTCCAGCACATTGCAGCCGGCACAGGTGTTAGTGGCCTGCATCAATTGTGCAACACGCACCACCTCAATGGATGGTGTTACTGCAGGAATTCCATGCCTTAATGCGCGAACAGGTCGAGGAAGCAACTAACTGCAGGGGGACAGATGTACATACCCCTGCAGTTAGTCAGAGCCCACACACACAAAAATGGCAGGATGCACTGCGCAGGGCCAGGCACCGCCATTTTTCAATATGACAGTGCAGGAGCAGCGTTCCCGCTCATTTGTAAAGGTACCAGGAGGGGGGTGGGGGGTTCAGGGCCGCTGGGCTACCAGGGTTATTTTTAGTGGGGGGGGGAGGTATTGGGGCCACTGGGCCACCAGGGATTTGCTTTCTGTCAGGGGCACTGGCTCCCGATAGTATTTTGGTGGCATCAGGGTCTTTTCCTGATGCCTGGATCGGAGGCAGATGATCCAGGCATCACAGAAAGCTCCCAATGCCATCAAAATACTGTCAAGGCTCATATGCAAATTAGCCACACGGTGCCCCTGTTTCTCTGGAATAGCATGCCAAACTTGCGCTGACTTCTGTGCGCATATGCTTAGCTTGCTCTCCCAGTTTAATGCTGCTACTTGCACACAGTTTAACAAATGACTAACATATGGCTCCCTTTCTGCATGTTAAAATCGCGTGCTATTGGTGTGCTGCAAAAAGGCGCAAAAAGTTAATAACACACGACTTCAGCACCGGCTTTCTGCATCGGCCTGTAAGAGCCTTCACATGCATGTTAAAAATATCCAACATAGGTTCCTATATATTTAAATGGTTTCATAGTTGATTGTTCAATCCACCAGCCCGGTGTAAAAGCTGGAACTCTATTCTAGTCAATATTCACAGTGTAAGATAGAAAGAAAGCAGATTTATCTCCATCCTGAGATGTTTGTATACTCTTTCCTCTATTAGGAGGAAATATGAGTGGCAAATCTCATCCAGCCAGCAGATGATCAGGGGTGTAATTTTCCACTGAGATTTCTCATCATGAGGAGACATTGATGAACTGTTGCCGTCCAGATTAAATGCGGGTTCTTTTCTGCTGCTTGTTGGACTATTTGTTCGGTGTTATGAATGTGCAGACATTTATTCTTGCCTTGGATTTATAGTCATTGGCAACAACCAATCACATTTGACAAGGGGCCCTAGTAATTCTGCAGAATTCCTCGTAGGCATCCAGGAATCCAGTCCAGGCATGCCTAAGCCCTGTTAGCAGGCTGAAGAAGAATGTCTGCCTGCATGTACAGTAGGGTTTTTTCCATTAACAGTAATAGGTACCAAGGGACGGCACAGTCCATCAGTGCTACTATACTTACGCTTCTTGGAACCGTTGCAGTGTTACAATAATCCTTCTGATAAATGTCAACCCAGCTAAATATTTTATATCATAGGTGCATTTTAATTTTGAAGCAAGATATATTTTAATAAGCCACATTTTTAATATTTCAGTCATTTCTTAGAAAACATCTGATATCTTTCTTTTCCGAGACTGTTAATTTATTTAGACAGATTTGTATGCCACCTTATCCTTCAATCAAGGTGGTCACATCACAACACAAATGGAAGGTTACATTTAACATTAGGGTACGTGGAAACATTTAAGACAGTACAGTTTCTTAACAGCATTTAGACAGTACAAATGAAGGTAACATTTAACATGAGGGTATTTAATAACGCGGTATGATAAACTTGTGTGTGTGGATAGGATGGGTGCGTGCTTAGTTGGCGGCGGAAGTAGTATATCAGTTTGGGTATGGGATGTTGCCTGGATGCTCATAAGTTTCCATAAATAAAAATGTTTTGAGGTCTTTGCGGAAGTCTGTGAGGTCATCTAGAGCTCTCAGGTTCGTTGGGAGAGAGTTCCATAGTGTGGATGCCTGTAGTGATGGTGCTCTTTTTGAAGTTGTTTGTTTGGTTTTGTGATATCCTGCAGGTGTAGCTGTTATCTATTGCCCACCCGACAGCTCCAAGTCAACCTTCCTCACTGACTTCGACTCCTGGCTTTCTATCTTTATGGATCCCTCCTCCCCCACTCTTATTCTTGGCAATTTCAACATTCACGTCGACAACCCCTCCGACCCCCATGCCTCAAAGTTCCTCACTCTTACCTCCTCGTTCGACCTCCAACTCTGCTCCACTGCCCCCACACACCTACACAGCCACTGCCTTGATCTAATACTCTTCTCCAATTCCTCTCCCTCAAATTTCCACAAATCAATCCTTCCCTCATCTGACCATCACCTACTAACATTTACTCTTCAGCTCCTGCCATCCCAACCTTGTCCTGTCTCCTCTGACCTTTTTAGAAACCTTCATAATATTAATCCCCTGACTCTCTCCTCCACTATTTCTCCATCTCTTTCCTCCATTTTATACTCCGAGTTTGTCGACGAAGCATTATCCTCATACAATGCTACACTATCCTCAGCCCTTGACACTCTTGCCCCTCCCACCTCACGTTCTGTAAAACGATCTACCCCCCAACCCTAGCTTTCACCCACAACCCGTTACCTACGCATCTGTGCCCATTCTGCCGAATGAGCCTGGTCCAAATCCCACTCCCTGGAAGACCTCCTACACTTCAAATTCATGCTTGACTCCTTCCAGTCAGCCCTAGCACTTGCCAAACAAGACTACTACATCCATCTGACCAATTCCCTTGCCTCTGACCTACGCCGTCTCTTTAATACCCACAATTCTCTCCTCAAGGTCCCCCCGCCCCCGATCCCGCCCTCCCTCTCTGCCCAAACCCTAGCCGACTACTTCCATGATAAAATTCTCAAAATTACCCTCCAATTCCCTACCCCCTCATCCACCTCCCCTCCCCCTCCCCATTTCTCCTCCCCCACCCATACTTCCCCGGCTACCCTCTCCTCCTTCCCCCCAATCTTTGAAGAGGAAACCGCACTTCTTCTTTCCTCCTCCAAACCCACCACCTGTTCATCAGACCCTATCCCCACCCATCTCCTATGTTTCATCTCCCTCACCATCATCCCCTCCATCACTCATATCCTCAACCTCTCACTCTCCACTGCAACTGTCCCTGCTGACTTCAAACATGCTGTTGTCACACCCTTCCTCAAGAAACCCACACTTGATCCCACTTGCCCTTCTAACTATTGGCCCATCTCCCTCCTTCCCTTCTTATCCAAATTATTAGAATGAGCAGTCCACCGTCATTGCCTTGACTTCCTCACCTCCCAGGCCCTCCTGGACCCACTACAATCAGGCTTCCGTCCCCTACACTCCACTGAAACGGCACTCACAAAAGTCACCAATGACCTGTTCCTGGCTAAATCTAAGGGCCTCTATTCTATCCTCATCCTTCTTGACCTTTCTGCTGCCTTTGACACCGTTGACCATGACCTTCTCCTCACCACCCTCTCCTCGCTTGGCTTCGAGGACTCTGTACTATCCTAGTTCTCCTCCTACCTCTCCCATCGCTCATTCAGTGTATGCTCTAGCGGCTTCACCTCCTCCCCTACCCCGCTCCATGTAGGTGTACCCAGGGATCTGTCTTGGACCCCCTCCTTTTCTCTCTCTATACCCAAGGCCTTGGCACGCTTATCTCTTCCCATGGCTTTCAGTACCATCTCTATGCCGATGACTCCCAAATCTACCTCTCTACACCTAATGTTTCTCCGGCAACCCAGTCCAAGATCTCTGCTTGTCTCTCAGACATCGCTGCCTGGATGTCTCATCGCCAATTGAAACTGAACATGGCCAAGACTGAACTCCTTGTCTTTCCGCCCAACTCCTTCCCCCCCCCCCCTACTTCCCCCCCTCTCAGTCCATGTGGATGGATCTACTATCCTTCCTGTTCCCTCGGCCCGCAACCTGGGAGTCATTTTTGACGCCTCTCTCTCCTTCTCCGCCCATATCCAGCTTGTAGCTAAGACATGCCGCTTTTTCCTCTACAACATCAGCAAAATCCGCCCCTTCCTCTCTGAACATACTACCAAAACGCTTGTCCACTCTTTGATCTCCTCTCGTCTCGATTACTGCAACCTACTCCTCGCTGGTCTCCCTGTGAGCCACCTCCTTCCCCTCCAATCTATACAAAATCACGCTGCTCGACTAATCTTCTGCCAGCCTTGCCATGCCCACATTACTCCTCTCCTCAAGTCACTTCACTGGCTCCCTGTCCAATTCCGCATCCAATTCAAGCTTCTCTTGCTGACCTATAAGTGCATTCACTCTATGGCCCCTCAATACCTCATATCTCTTATCTCTCCCTATGTCCCCCACGAAACTTGCGCTCCGCTAACAAATCGCTTCTTTCAATGCCTTTCACCCGCACTGCGAACTCCCGATTGCGCTCCTTTCACCTTGCTGCACCACACGCCTGGAATAGCCTTCCTGCGTCTGTGCGCCAGGCACCCTCCCTGGCCCTCTTCAAATCCAGGTTGAAGACCCACCTCTTCACCGTTGCATTCAGATCCTGAGTTCCATCCTCATCCTACCCTAACCCCCATTTACATTTATTACCAAACCATAGGCTAAGCTGTACCTAACTGTATCACACCATATCCTCCGCTGAACTGACTAGTGCTCTGTACTGTTCTAACTAGATTGTAAGCTCCGATGAGCATGACTCTGATGGGCAGGGACTATCTCTTGTATGTTAGCCACTTCTTGTAGGCTAACTGTGCAGCGCTGCGTGCGTGGCGCTATATAAGTGCTAAGTAGTAGTAGTAGTAGGTGTGTCGATCATGTTGTTGTTATTGGTTCTTCTTGGTCTGTTGCTGATATCCCTTGTTATAACGTTTTGGAGTACAACTGCTGAGAGATGGTGAATGACTTTGAAGATGATCATGATTGTTTTGTATTTAGCTCTTGCCAGCATTGGTAGCCAGTGCAGTTGTTGTAGGACGGGGGTAATGTGTTCGGTCCTTGGTGTATCTGTAATGATGTGTGCTGTGGTGTTTTGTACCATCTGTAGTGGGTGGAATGTCTGCTGAGGAAGGCCTTGTTATAGTGAGTTTCCATAATCAAGCAGTGGTGTAATGAGTGCTTGGCACACTGTGCGGAAGTGGTCCTGATGGACTATTGGTTTGATTTGTCTGATTGTTTTCAATCGTTGATAGGCCTTGTTTGCGGTTTTAGTGATGTGGGATTTCAGGTTCAGAGCTCTGTCTAGTGTGATGCCCAGATACTTAATTTCTTCTTTGACTACTATGTGTTTGTCTAGGATGCTAATAGTTTGTGGAGGTATGAAAGTGGGGTTCCTGGTGACGAACATCGCCTCACTTTTATCGTAGTTGCCCGTTAAGTTGTTGGCTATGAGCCAGTCATTCATGTCTTCGAGGCATTTGGTTATTGTTGTGGTGTTTAGTGCTAGTAGGTTGATTGGAGCATACACCATGATGTCGTCAGCATAAATGTGATAGTGAAGTTTGTGGTGCTTGATGATATTGCACATGGGCTGTATGTAGATGTTAAATATCATTGATGATAGGGCTGAGCCCTGAGGTATTCCTTGCGTGACGTGGAATTGTAGTGATTTCTTTTGGTCGCATTTGACTTGTTGCGTTCGTCCTTCCAAGTATGATGTAAACCACTTCAGGGTGTTCTTGCATAGTCCTATCTGTTGTAAGCATTGCAATAGCTTGGTGTGGGACACAGTGTCGAAGGCTGCCGAGATGTCCATTAACACTAGCAGGAAGCCATTTTTTATGTTGTCCATTCCTCTTAGGAGATTGTCAAAGAGGGATGTTAGTAGTGTTTCCATGCCGTGCTGGGGCTTAAGTCCATGCTGATATATGTCCAGTGGGTCATTTATATCAATATGGTCCTGTAGTTGCCTTTGCACTGCCTTTTCCATGATTTTAGCAAGGAATGGCAGGCTGGAGATGGGACGGTATGATTTTAGTTCGGAGGGGCTCAGATTGCTACTTTTAAGTATTGGTCGTATCATTGCGTGCGTTAGGTGTTGCGGCATGTATCCTTGTTGGAGTGAATCTTTGATGATTTTTTGAATGTGATGAGAGAGTTGGCTTTTTGTAGCTTTGAGCCACGTCACTGGGCATGGGTCTGATGGTGAAGTTGTTGTGTTTAGTTCAGATATTTTGTTTTCTACTTGCTGCTTTGTTGGTATGGTGAAGCTCTCCCATTTTTTATGTTGCTTTTTTATCGTATGATCGTTTGTTTGTGGTGTAGTAGGGCATATTTAGTTGGTGTTTTTTGACTTCATGTAGTCTGCATATTTTTGTGGGGCAAGATGGTGGGTGCTTTGTTGCGTGTTGTCTTTGGTGAGCTTTTGGACAACGCTGAAGAGTTCTCTTGGTCTATTAATAGATTTCATGATTAGGTTGGTATGGTGTTGCTGTTTGCACTCATTTATTAGATTGTTATATTCCCCTTGTTTGTCTCCGTATTGGTTTAGGAGGTTGTGTGATTTGTTCCGTCTCCATTTTCTTTCCAGTCTTCTGAGTGTGCGTTTTGCAACTCTGATTTCATATGAGTACCATGGGGTGTTGGATCTCTTGCATATTTGTGGTTCTTTGCTGGCTGGGACAGATGCTGCGTTGGATATTATTGTGTTCCATTCTTCTATGTTAAGGTCAAGGGTGTCGTGTTTCTGTTGAAGTTGTGGAGTGATTTCATTTATGAATGAGTCTCTGTTAAATGTTTTGAATCATCTAGTTGTCCTTTCATCTTCTTTGTGTTGGGCGGGGTTGTTCAGGGTCATGGTGAATTCAATCACATGGTGGTCTGACCAAGGGACTGGCGTGATTGTTGGTTTTGTGGTCTTGTTCTGTTCCACTAATTGCATTGGCATGAAGACCATGTCCGGAGTTGTACCCTGCTGGTGCATTGGAGCGTTGATTGTCTGGCAGTATTTTAATGACTCCATGGCTTTTAAGAATGTTGCAGTTTCTCTGGTGGGTGCGGATGTTAGGTTGTAGTCTCCTAGTGCAATGAGAGGTTTGTGTCTTCTGTTATGTGCGCATATCATTTCGATTACTGTGGATAGATGCTCAGTTGTGGTTCCAGGTGGTCTGTATGTGAGGGAGATGCTTAGGTACTTGTTGGATATAGTGAGTGTGTTATATTCAATTGTGTTAGTGGTGGCGATTGTTTTGAATCTGTATTCTTTTCTGGTAAGTATTAATACTCCTCCTCCTCTCTTTTGTGCTCTGATGCAGTTAAATGCCGAGTATCCTGTTGGGGTTACTTGGTTTAATATGGCCTGGTCTGCGTCGTCTAGCCAGATCTCGGTGATGCATTTTATATCCAGCTTCTTGTGGTGGATGAGGTCAAGGATAGTATTTGGTTTGTTCCTGATAGATCTGGTGTTTAGAAGAGCATTCTTGATGTTTGTTGTTATGATTGGGTTTGTGTGTTCGTTATTTGTGTGGTATGTGGGTGTATTACGTGTGGTATCCTATGGTTTGTGGGCTGTATGCTTTGGTTGTTGGCGTTCTTTGGATAAGTATGATGCTGGTGTGCATCTGGGTTGGGTGGTATGTAGGTTGATTAGGGGGATTTGCTTGTTAAGTCTGATGCTATGTGGGTAGGGTGCGAACATATGTAGGAGTGTGAGGTAGGCCATGAGGTAGTGGGTAGTGGAGTGCATTTTGAAATTTGTATTTTACTGACCTGGGATTAGGTTTGTGGTTTGCTGACCTGGGTTCAACTTGAGTTGGGTCATATAGGTGTGGTTCTGCATTGGTAGTGGTGTCTTTATTCTGTGTGTTGTGTTTCTTATGGTTGTGTTGTGTTACTTGTAATGGTTAGCAGTCTAGCTATGAGGTAGTGGTGGAGTTAATAGAGTTAGTAGGTTATGCAGCATGAGTTCTTTTACAATGCAAAATATGCAAACAGTGGGTAGCAAGTTCTATGCAATGCTTCTTGTTACCTTCACAGATCCACGGGTTTCACTTCTATCAGCTCTTATCAAAGGTGACTAATTGGCTGCATACTAGCCATCTTAAATCTAAGCCAAGCAAAACCACGGCCACTTGTCTGGAATTTCGACTGCCCCAGCTATTGCATCACTCTTTGGTACTTCCATCATTTAGATACCTAGGGATGTTAATAGATACTGAACTCACTTTTACGAATCAAATCAGTTCAGTCGTTAAAAGCTCTTTTGTCCTTCATAAATGCTGAGCTGTGCATCCTTTTCTGTATACTAACTGCCTAGCCACCGTCTTGTAATCTCATGACTAGACTATTTTAGTGCCATTTATGCTTTACATTTATGATCTTAAGCCTTTACAATCAATACAAAACATGACTATTAGGATTCTCTCATATGCTTCAAAATATGACCATGTTACCCCCCTTCTCGTGCAAAATCATTAGCTCCCTGCTTATCTCAGGATCCTTTTCATAATCCTGACCTTAGCCCATAAGGTGTTATGTACAGGCATCCCAGAATACCTTACACACCCCTGCCCGCTCACTACATGTCCTTGATGTTGACCGTCTACACATTTCACCACCATCCCAGGCTAAATATGCAACAACTCAGCAGTCTACCTTCTTTAAAGCTCCTGTTTGTAATAGCTTTCCCCACAGCGACAACTTGAGTCATCCTACAACAAGTCTTGAAGGACTAGAACGGGGGACTGTTACTTCTGGAGAGAAATCTGCAACTGTGAGTATATACTTCTGGTAATTTTCTAAAAAGAATTCTTTGTATTAAAGCTACTTAATCTGTGAACCCACTGTTTTTTGTTGGATCAGTTAGGGCCTAGTAGCAGCAATTAAAGTTTGAATTTAAAACACAGAGGAGAACTTTCTGGTTACATTTCATACCCAGCAGAGAGCTTGTAGTTTAAATTTAATAGTCACTCAGGGCCAAGTAACAGCAAGGTACTTTTAGTTTAAATTTAACAAACAGAAGAGAGCTTTCTGGTTACATTTGGAACCCAGCAGAGAGCTTGTAGTGTACATTTAATAGTCACTCAGGGCCTAGCATCAGAAAAGTACTTTTAGTTTTAAAACACAGAAGAGAGCTTTCTGGTTAAATTTAGAACCCAGCAGAGAGCTTGTAGTTTAAATGTCATAAGAAGTTAGAGCCTAGCAGCAGCTAAGAGCTATAATTTAAATCAAATCAGAATTTAGCTTACCTCAGCAGCACAAGACAAGGTACTGTGTAGCAGCCCTCTTTTAATAAGTGTTATTTCCCTCCCCACACCCACCTACCCCTGGGATAATCATAGCTTTATAGGTACTTACACATTTGTTATATGTAAAATAATAGTTTTCTATTATTAAGTTTTAATGTTCATTGTAAATCTCTGGAAGAGGCGGTATAGAAAAATGTTTAAATAAATAAATAAATAAATCTTAAAGGACAGGAGGTGCTTTCAGGTGAAGCTCATTACCCAAATCAGTCATACACTAAGGACCTGAGATTAATTAAGCTTCAGGTGAACAAGGTATATTAAACGTATTAGGTACAGTTTTATTGGTATAAATACCCATAGCAACCCCTAGTAAGTAAGAACTTAAAGATCTAGACCCAAACTTAAAACTAGGATGCAGACAGCAGTCCAGCAGCGGGATGGAGGCTTTCCAGTCTTTTGCATTGAGTGTCACATGTATGATTTTCTCCCAGTTGGTGAGAGGTCTTACGTGTGCACTAGGTGCAAGGAGCTCTTTGCTCTCAGGGAACAAGTCCGTTCTCTAGAGGCTAAAGTAGCAGACTTGGAAAACATAAGACAGACAGAGAGGTACATAGACGAGACCTACAGGGATATAGTCCTGAAGTCCCACCTCCAGTCTGGCAGCACCCCTGTTGCCATGGAGGAGAGAGGTCACGTGACAGGAGAGCATCACCCTGATGTGGCAGGAAGTGATCCTGTAACTAGGACCTGTCCTCCAGGTGATGTAAAACCCTCTCGCACTGAGGAAGTTTCTCCAGGGCCATGTGCCCATGAGGGAAGGGTTAGGACAGCCATTATAGTTGGTGATTCGATCATTAGGCATGTAGATAGCTGGGTGGCTGGTGGACGTGAGGATCGCCTGGTAACATGCCTGCCTGGTGCTAAGGTAGCGGACCTCACGCGCCACCTAGATAAGGTCTTAGATAGTGCTGGGGAGGAGTCTGCTGTCTTGGTACATGTTGGTACCAATGACATAGGAAAATGTGGTAGGGAGGTTCTGGAGGCAAAATTTAGGCTTTTAGGTAGGAAGCTGAAATCCAGAACTTCCATGGTAGCATTCTCCGAAATGCTTCCTGTTCCACGCGCAGGACCCAAAAGGCAGGCAGAGCTCCGGAGTCTCAATGCGTGGATGAGACAATGGTGCAGAGATGAGGGGTTTGGATTTGTTAGGAACTGGGAACATTCTGGGGAAAGGAGGGGCTCTTCCGAAGGGATGGGCTTCACCTTAACCGGGATGGAACCAGGCTGCTGGCATTAACCTTTAAAAAGGAGATAGAGCAGCTTTTAAACTAGATATTAGGGGAAAGTCGACAGTCGCCCAAGAGCGGATGGTTCGGAAGAATGTATCCTTGAAGGATACTACCAAAAGCAGAGAGGTTCCACAAAAGAGTAAAGTAGCCCAAATGCCCTCAAGTATGGAGCAGACAGAGCTTAAAGATCCCAATTTACCCATGTCTAACAATAGCCAAATTAACATGAATAAAATACATTCTCTAAAATGCTTGTATGCAAATGCTAGAAGTCTAAAGAATAAGATGGGAGAGTTAGAATATATAGCACTAAATGAAAGGTTAGATATGATTGGAATATCAGAGACATGGTGGAAGGAGGACAACCAGTGGGACACTGTGATACCTGGGTATAAACTATATCATAATGATAGAGCTGATCAAATTGGTGGAGGGGTTGCGCTCTATGTTAGAGAGGGCATTGACTCAGAAAGGATTAAATTTTTGCAGGAAACAAAATCTGCTGCAGAATCTATATGGATTGAAATTCCATATAAAAGGGGGAAGGCAATGGCAGTGGGGGTGTACTATCGAGCACCTGGCCAGAATGACCAAATGGATGATGAAATGCTCAAAGAAATCAAGGAAGCTAACAAAAGTTACAGCGCAGTAATAATAATGGGTGATTTCAATTACCCCGGTATCGAATGGGTCAGTGTCACGTCAGGACATGCTAGGGAGATAAAGTTCCTAGATGAAATAAATGACTGCTTCTCGGAGCAGCTGGTTCATGAACCGACCAGAGGGGAAGCCATATTAGACCTAGTCCTTAGTGGAACACCAGATCTAGTGCAAGAGATAAGGGTGTTGGGGCCACTTGGCAATAGTGATCATAGCATGATCACCTTTGATTTAATTAGTGGAGGAGGGATAGTAAGGAAATCCACAGTACTACCTTTTAACTTTCGAAAAGGAGACTATGATAAAATGAGGAAAATAGTTAAGAAAAAACTAAAAGGAGCAGTTGCAAAGGTTAAAGACGTACATCAAGCTTGGGTGTTGTTGAAAAATACTATCTTGGAAGCCCAGACCAGATGTATTCCACGCTTTAAGAAAAGTGGAAGGAAGTCCAAAAAACTGCCAGCATGGTTTAAAGGTGAGGTCAGAGAGGCTGTTGTTGCCAAAAAAGCATCTTTCAGGAAATGGAAAAAAGAGCCAAACGACAAAACCTGGAAACAGCACAAGCACTGGCAAGTCAAATGCAAGGCATTGATAAGGCAGGCAAAGAGAGAATTTGAGAAGAAGCTTGCTGTGGAAGCAAAAACGCGAAATACAGACCTTTTCAAGTAGATTCGTAGCAAAAAACCTGTGAGAGAGTCAGTTGGTCCATTAGATGATAAAGGGGTTAAAGGAGCACTAAGAGGCGACAAGGTGATAGCGGAGAGACTGAATGAATTCTTTGCTTCGGTCTTTACTGAGGAAGATGTAGGGATGTTACCCATGACTGAAGTGGTATTTAAAGGTGCAGAAGAATTAAAGGAAATATCGATACATCGGGAAGATGTCTTACAACTATTAGATAAACTGAAGAGTAGCAAATCACCTGGGCCGGATGGTATACATCCAAGGGTGTTGAAAGAATTGAAATATGAGATTGCAGACCTGCTATCAGTAATCTGTGAACTATCATTAAAATCATCTCTAATACCTGAAGATTGGAGGATCGCCAATGTAACACCAATTTTTAAAAAGGGTTCCAGGGGTAATCCGGGAAACTACAGACCGGTGAGCCTGACGTCAGTACCAGGAAAAATGGTAGAAACCATCATAAAGAATAAAATTACTCAGCATGTAGATAGTCACAACCTAATGGGAGACAGCCAACATGGCTTTAGACAAGGAAGATCTTGTCTTACTAATCTGTTATGTTTTTTTGAAGGAGTGAATAAACAGGTGGACAAAGGTGAGTCGGTTGATATTGTGTATCTGGACTTTCAGAAAGCCTTTGACAAGGTCCCTCATCAGAGACTTTTGGCAAAACTAAAGAGTCATGGGATAGGAGGCAGTGTACTATTGTGGATCAGGAACTGGTTAAAAGATAGAAAGCAGAGGGTAGGGCTAAATGGCCAATTTTCCCAATGGAGAAAGGTGAATAGTGGTGTACCCCAGGGATCTGTGCTGGGTCCGCTGCTTTTTGACATATTCATAAATGACCTGGAAAGTGGAATAACGAGTGAGGTTATCAAATTTGCAGATGACACAAAACTATTTAAAGTTGTTAAAACCCAAGAGGATTGTGAAAAATTGCAAGAGGATCTTGATAAATTGGAAGACTGGGCATCAAAATGGCAGATGAAATTTAATGTGGACAAGTGCAAGGTTATGCACCTAGGGAAGAACAACCCAAACTATGGTTACACGATGCAAGGTTCCACATTAGGAACCACCACCCAGGAAAAAGATTTAGGCGTCATTGTGGATACCATGTTAAAACCCTCGGCCCAGTGTGCAGCGGCGGCCAAGAGAGCAAATAGAATGCTAGGTATGATAAGGAAAGGAATGGAAAATAAAACAAAAGATATTATAATGCCTCTATATCGTTCCATGGTGAGACCGCACCTTGAATATTGTGTGCAATTCTGGTCGCCGTATCTTAAAAAGGATATAGCGATTTTAGAAAAGGTTCAGAGAAGAGCCACCAAAATAGTAAAGGGGATGGAAGGATACTCCTATGAAGAAAGGCTAAAAAGGTTAGGGCTCTTTAACCTGGAAAAGAGACGGCTGAGGGGAGATATGATAGAAGTCTATAAATTAATGAACGGAGTAGAACGGGTAAATGTAGATCGATTGTTTATGTTATCAGAATATAGAAAAACTAGGGGACATGCAATGAAGCTACAGGGTAAACTATTTAAGACTAATAAAAGAAAATATTTTTTCACTCAACGTGTAATCAAACTCTGGAATTTGTTACCGGAGGATGTAGTAAAGGCTGTTAGTGTAGCTGTGTTTAAAAAAGGTTTTGGACAAGTTCCTGGAGGAAAGGTCCATAAACCATTATTAAAGTGGACCCAGAATATCAACTGCTTGACCCAATACAAGCATTGTGGAATCTGTGTCTTCTGGGGAAACTGCTAGGTACTTGTGACCTAGATTGACCACTATTGGAAACAGGATACTGGGCTTGAAGGACCATGGTCTGACCCAGTATGACATTTGTTATTTTTTATTTTTATTATTTTTATTTAGACAGTTTTGTATACCACCTTATCCTTCAATCAAAGTGGTCACAACACAATTGGGGATACATTTTAACATGAGGGGATTTGAGACACATACACTTATACTTACATGGAACATGGGCAATGAAGGGTTAAGTGGCTTGCCCAAGACCACAAGGAGCACCTGTGGGACTAGAAACCCCAGTCCTTACGGCCCAAGGCTGCTGTCCTCTAGTGGGATTTGAATCCCCAACCTTCCGGCCTGTAAATGCCTGATTAAGTATCAGTCTATTTCTTATGGTTTTTTTGATCCCTCTCAAATGGTTGCATTTATTAATGCCAGGCGCTTAGAAGCTTCTATTAACTCCAGTTAGTGGCTCGTGTTTGTTGTAGCCCAGATTGTGACTTCAACCACATTTCTTCTCAGGTTTTCGTATAATTTTGTGTGATGTTCTCCCCCTTTAAGTTGTGGACTAGAGAGGATAGACACTTTAATTGATATTTTGCTTTTTGAATTATTATTTGTATTTGTATCTTGTTAAGATATTTTCTTGTGTCTGCCTGTTTCTTAAGAAGGGTTTTGTTTGGAACCTTCTTGAATTTATTGTAAAATCCTATAAATAAAAATAAAAAAAAAATGTTTGGACAAGTTCCTGGAGGAAAGGTCCATAAACCATTATTAAGAAGTGACCGAAGATACCAATGCTTGACCCAGTACAAGCATTGTGGAACTTGTGTCTCTTGGGGAAACTGCTAGGTACATATGACCTAGATTGGCCACTGTTGGAAACAGAATACTGGGCTTGATGGACCTTGGTCTGACCCAGTATGGCATATCTTATGTTCTTATGTTCTTAAGTTCAAAACAGACCTGAAGACATCTTTTTGAGGAGGCTTTCAGGACTAGGTGACAGGACCATTGAGACAATGGTAGCTCGTTTAGAACCTCTGTTTTTTATTTATTTATTTTATTTTATTTATTTGAACACATTTTTATACCGCTCCTTCCAGTGATCAGCAGCGGTTTACATTTAACAATTAAACTCTGCGCAATTAGCAGTTACATATAACAGTGAGAAGATACATTGAACATTGGAGGGTAAGAATTTCAAATAACTCAGATAACTCAAACTATTTACATAATAGAAGAGAACATGTTAAAAAATACATGTTATAATTTAACTATATACAGTATTTATGATAGAGTACATAAGAACATAAGATATGCCATACTGGGTCAGACCAAGGTCCATCAAGCCCAGTATTCTGTTTCCAACAGTGGCCAATCTAGGTCATATGTACCTAGCAGTTTCCCCAAGAGACACAGGTTCCACAATGCTTGTATTGGTTCAAGCATTGATATCCTGGGTCCCTTCTTAATAATGGTTTATGGACCTTTCCTCCAGGAAGTTGTCCAAACCTTTTTTAAACCCAGCTACACTAACAGCCTTTACTACATCCTCCGGTAACAAATTCCAGAGTTTGATTACACGTTGAGTGAAAAAATATTTTCTTTTATTAGTTTCTATGTTTCTATGTTTCTAGTCTTAAATAGTTTACCCTGTAGCTTCATTGCATGTCCCCTAGTCTTTCTATATTCTGATAAGGTAAACAATCGATCTACGTTTACTCGTTCATGCAAGTAGGTTACAGTTTAATTGATTCTTTGTGGATTTGGAGTTGAGTATGATAACGGAGGGTTGAGCTCCATCAGATTGTTTCATGTACAAATTTGTTTTATGTTATTTCTGTCTGGTTGTAGTATTCTTGAAATAAATGTGTTTTAAGGTTTTTACGAAATGATGTGAGATCTAAGTTAGCTCTTAAGGTGTCAGGGAGTTTGTTCCATTGAGTGGGAGCTATGTATGTGAATGCTCTATTACTAGTGTTTACTTTTACCTTGCAAATGGAGAGGGGTGTTTGTAGTGTATTCAGGTTGTGTGTACGCCTTTTCCGATTAGGGGGTTGTGCTTTAATGAGTGAGGCAAGGTAAGATGGGGCAATATTATGTATTAACTTGAATGTTGTAATTATTATTTTGTATCTTATGCGTGCATGTATAGGTAGCCAGTGAAGTTCTCTTAGAATGGGTGTGATGTGTCATATCTAGGGTGACACCTAGCTATTTTAGTTCTTGTTTAGTGTTGTAGGTTGTATTATTTAGTATGATTGTGGGGGGGTGTTGAAATTCCGGGTTTTTAGAGATAAACATTACTTCTGTTTTTTTATGATTGATGAACATATTGTTTTGCTGGAGCCATAATTGTGCTTCTTTAAGGCAAGTTTCTATGTGGCTGTAATCTGGGTTACATATGTCCAGTTGAGTATAAAGCATTATGTCATCCGCATATAGATGATAGTCAATTTTGTGTTTTTGGAATATTGTGCAGATGGGTCTTAGGTATAGGTTAAATAGTGTGGCAGATAATGCTGAGCCTTGTGGAATACCTTGTGTCTGTGGGAAGGTATTAGATAGATTTTTATCAAAGTATACTTGTTGTATCCTGTAACCGGGTAGACGGACCCGGCGCTTCCCCTTCAGAACCCCCACCCAGCACCCCCAACCCTTTCAGACCCCCCTTCATCCGAACAGAATCCATTGACAAGGTTCTTGGATAACAATTGGTCGCAGCTTTATTTCCAACAAAAACTCATTAACATCAAACCATAATACATATCCCAACAAACCCCAGAAGAGCAATATGTCGCCAGCCATGCATTAGCAAAGCGACCCCGCCTCCACTCCAGCCATGGTCCCACCAACGGCCAAGTTCCTACCGCCCCTATCCAACTTCGCCATATTACTAGCAAAAGTCTTCCAGGGGCTGTCCGGGTCAAGGGGCACCCCGCCCCCGCCCCAAGTCGCCTAAGGCTCCGGACCCCGGAAACCTCCGGGATCCCGCCCACAAACCCCCCCATCCCGCTGCGACACCCCAAGGTTGCCCTCCCCTCCTCGGCCAAACCAGAAGAGGGTGGGCGGGTGGGCTGCCGACCCCACAGCCTGGCTACATGTGCTTCAGCCACGCCACCAGCGCCGAAGCACATGTATGCCCCTATACCCTGATTGGCTCCGCTCTGCCAATCAAGAGCAGAGACCTTTCATTTTAAATGTCGCGCGCGGCATTCGCCACCCGCGCGCTTCACCCCCCTCCCCGCTAGCACAAGAACGAGCAGGGTCCCGCGCCGGGCCAAGCACCCGGTTACGGGCGGGCGCCGGGACCCTGCCCATGCCCTTAAATTAACCGGGTAGATGGACCCGGCGCTTCCCCTTCAGAACCCCCACCCAGCACCCCCAACCCTTTCAGACCCCCCTTCATCCGAACAGAATCCATTGACAAGGTTCTTGGATAACAATTGGTCGCAGCTTTATTTCCAACAAAAAGTCATTAACATCAAACCATAATACATATCCCAACAAACCCCAGCGGAGCGATATGTCGCCAGCCATGCATTAGCAAAGCGACCCCGCCTCCACTCCGGCAATGGTCCCACCAACGGCCAAGTTCCTACCGCCCCTATCCAACTTCGCCATATTACTAGCAAAAGTCTTCCAGGGGCTGTCCAGGTCAAGGGGCACCCCGCCCCCGCCCCAAGTCGCCTAAGGCTCCGGACCCTGGAAACCTCCGGGATCCCGCCACCGGCACAGGGAAACCAACTACCTTTGCCGCACCCCCCCCCCCCCCAACCGGAAGCTGCGACCAATGAACCTTATCAAGTACCACTCACTCGAGCCCTTCCTGCCAGTCGTTCAGTAGAAGATCCGTCCCCACCGGCGATAGGTGCACCCCGTCTTCCCTAAACAACCCAGCACACGAAACCTCCACCCAGGGATGCTGAACTTGGCATCCCCTGTGCTCACAGACCCATCTCCCGATTTGTCTGTCAATCTTGGTCAGACCCCGGGACCATCTCCTCTGATCCCAGCATGCCGGCCGCGGGATAATGTCGGACCAAACCAACACTACCCCCGCCCACATGCGAAGCACCACAGCCAAATCCCTCTGTACGTTGGATCCTGCATTAACTTTCAGGGACCATATCTCTTCCGTGGTGCAACGTTCTTTTCACACTTTACATCAACTTCGAGCAATTCGGCCTTTTCTATCCCCCTCTTCTATGACTACACTTCTTCTTGCTTTGGTGGTTTCCCGTTTGGACTATTGTAACGCATCTTTAGCCGGTCTTCCACTTACTCAGCTTCGTCGTCTTCAATTAGTACACCACACTGCCGCTCGTCTCCTGACTCACTCTCCTCGCTCAGCGCACGTCACCCCTTTGCTTCTTCGTCTACACTGGTTACCTGTCCCTTTTCGCATTCAGTATAAAATTCTGATTTTCGTGCACCGGTCTTTGCACACAGGTATTCCACTCTATCTCTCTGATCTGGTCCATTTTTCTTGTCCTCCCAGAGTGCTTCGATCTCTCCATCTGAACCGTCTTTTTCTACCACCTCCTTCCCAGGCTCATCTCGAATCCACACGTTCTTCTGCCTTCTTTTTCCTTGGTCCCCGTCTTTGGAATTCACTGCCACTTTCGCTACGATTGGAATCCTCCTTCTCTGCTTTCAAAGCCTGTCTCAAGACCTACCTTTTCTGCACAGCTTTTGACCTTCCTTTCCCTCCTCCCCCTGTGACTGTATGATTGTTTGTTTGTGTTTTTTTTTTTTTTATCTCTCCTTTACTTTTTCTATATTTTATCTCAGCACTGTCCTTTACTCTACTTAAATGGCGTTCCTTTCTGTTTCCTTCCCAGTAGCTCCGTTTTGTTTTTATTGTGAACCGCTGTATGCCAATTTGGTTTAAGCGGTATATTAAATTTTAAATAAAGATAAAGATACCATCCTAATCAAATGCTTGCACGACCAAGCAGCCAGATCATTGCCCCCCAGATGCACTAGCAGAATTGCTGGCGGATTCCTGATGCGTCCATGGTGACGATCATCACCGCTGCTGGATCCAGGCCCAGATTCGGCCCGATAGGCCACACCTCCGCACACTGTCCAGCCCAGAAACCGAAGGAGTGGCCCAACATCCAGCAGCCCCGCTCACGCAGAACCCCATCTGTAACAGAAAAAACAACATTAGCAACCCCCAACCCCCCGTCTGACTCTTCAAAGATGCACATAGCGTTTGAATGCCCTAGAACGCCACCTACCAATACTCCGTATCTGCTCACTCGACAACCCCGAGGAAGCCGCGCTCGTCGCCGCCCCGATATGAAAGGAGTGAGCCGAAAATTGGCGCGGATCCTCGCCCAGCCGCTGCAGCATCAGGCGCAATACCGCGGTAACCTGAAACCGCGTCAGAGGTCGAGAATCCTCGTGAACGAAAAGACCCCCCTCGCCCATGGGGTGCTCATTCAAATAGCCACTCATGTTGGCCACTGGGCACATAAGCCCTCCCGTTTCCCGCAATACCACCCACAACCCTTGTCCCTTCTGGTCAGTTTTTGACCACGCCAACAAGACGCACAGCTGCGCACTTTCCATCCAAAGATGCCGTCTGCGCAAACAGTTCCCCGAACCCGCCGCCGCCGAACTCGACGCCAACTCGCCCACGTGAAACGCCCCAAAAAAGGCCAGGCAGAAGACAGCTCGAAACAGCCTCACCTCGTACAGCGAGGACGCCACCCCCGCCAGTGCCCCCCAAAACCGCCCCAATAATTCGTGAGTAATCGGGCGTCTCTGATCCCGCAAAACTGGCTGGGACCGTTCCCAACCATGAAGTAACCTCCTCGCCAAGAGGCCCTGCCCCGCGACTTCCACGCCTGCTGCCTTGGCAAAAAAACCAAACCCTGCCAACTGAATCCGCACCACCGATCGCGTGACCCCCCGCTCCTTAGCCCAGCCCACATACTCCCCCAGCAACTGATCCGGCACCAACCCCCCCGCCCACCCATGCGCATACAAGAAGGCCTGTACTCTCTTGCAACCCCGCCGATATGCTTCCCAGGTACCTCCCGCTACTGAACTCCTCAGGAGGTTTCTCATCGCCGCAGGCCAATGCTCCACAGTCTCCAAGGGACCCCAAGCCCCTCCTCGTCGGCATCCGGTGCCAACTGGCGAAACCGCTCCCACTGCAAACGGGAAAGAGCATCAGCAATTTCATTAGCATGTCCTGGGATATGCCGCGCTTTTAGATCGACATTCAGATGCAAACAGGCCAGAACCACCCGCCGCATCAGAGACGCCACCCGACCACAGCGTGGTGAATAACGATTAACCACAGAGACCACCGCCTCATTGTCACACCACCAGCGCACGCGACGGTTGACCACCCTATCCGGCCACAACTCCAGCACCACCAAAATCGGAAACAGTTCCAGGAACGTAATGTTATTGACCAACCCCTCCTCAACCCAAGCCTGCGGCCACCTCTCGGCACACCATGACCCGCCAAAATAGATACCCAGCCCCACACCTCCGGCCGCATCGGTATATAACTGCAAGTCTTCACTAGTTACCTCCAACTCCCGCAATACGGTGATCCCATTGAACTCTCTCAAGAAGGCATCCCACACCTGCAAATCATCCCGCATTCCCCGCGACACCCCCGACGTCGCTGCCGACAGCTGCTGACTGAAGACCCGCCCTATTGGAATAACCTTACACGCAAAATTGAGCGATCCCAGTAGTGCCTTCATCTCGCGCAAGGTGAGCCTAGACGAAGCCAAGGCATTGGCAACCAACACCCTCAAGTTCACCACCTTGTCCCACGGCAGCCTTGCAACCATGTCCATCGAGTCCAACTCAACCCCCAAGAAAACCAGCTTCGTCGTCGGGCCGACCGTCTTGCCCTCCGCCAAAGGCACCCCCAACTCGCCAGCCATGCGAAGAAAACCGTCCAACAATTCACTACAGTTATCCGAGTCGGCCCCGCCAACAAAAAGGAAGTCGTCCAGATAATGAACCACAGCCGAGCTGCCCACTCTCTGCACTACCAACCAATGCAAAAAGGTGCTGAACTTCTCAAAATAAGCACACGACACCGAACAACCCATCGGCATACATTTGTCGTAATAATAAGCGCCCTCAAATTGGAAACCCAGCCACCTAAACGCCAACGGATGAACCGGCAACAAGCGAAATGCCGACTCGATATCCACCTTGGCCAGCAAAGCCCCACGACCAGCCAGGGAAATGAGCTCCACCGCCCTATCAAAGGAGGCATACCACACCGTACAAAACTCCCGCGGGATACTCTCGTTCACCGATGCTCCCAACGGGTAGGACAAATTGTGAATCAGCCGAAACTTACCCACCTCCTTCTTGGGTATGACTCCCAGGGGGGACACCCTAAAATTTGGAAAAGGTGGTTGTGAGAACGGCCCCGCTATCCAAACCAGCTTTAACTCGGCCGCTAACTTCTCGCGGGCCACCCCAGCCCAACGTCGCACGCTTGGGGAATTCCGTGCCACCGAACCCGCTACCACGCCTTGAACAGGAATCACAAAACCAAACTGAAAACCTAATTCCAAGGTCAACCTATACCTCTTCCTAGGGTACCCCCGCAACCAATGGCGCAACACCTGCACCCGAATCGGAGAGGGAGCCACCTCCATGCTGACGCCCCTACTTGGGACCGAGCCCAGAGGGCAACCCGGCACCTTTCTTAACACATTTTGCTGCCGAGTGGGAGCCCCCATAGATGGAACACGCATGCCGGAACTTACAGTCCGGAAAGGGACACGTGGACCTATTATATCTCCAACACACGTCGCCGGCCCCCGCCGGGGCCGGCTTCGCCATCCCGGCAGAGGCCCCACTCCGAAAGGGGCGCCCTGCCCCACTGGCCGCCCCTTGCCCTGCCTTAACCCCCCTCCTACTCCCCCGCCCAGCCTGACGGACATCTGGGTTAACCACAGATTAATGTCCTGTGTCCCCCAATGTAATAACCGATTCTCCTCCATTTTGTCCCGAAATGTTTCGTCGTAATTTAGCCACGACCAGCCGTCGTGCGCTTGCGACGCTTCCAGAATCAAGTCAGCATAAGCAAGCAAACTGCCATAATGCTCCGGCCACTGATGCCCCCACACACTAGCCAGCCGCAGGAACACTCTAATCCAATTCACCACGTTGCGCGAGACCTTGCGAATCCGCCCCGCCTTTTTGTCCTCCCTGCGCTTCTTTTTGCTATCCCCCGAACGCTTCCTACCCTCAAGCAAGCGGAAAATATCAATATACTTCCTCTTCTGAATTTTCCGCCGCAATTTCTTTCGAACGCCTTCCCAAAGCTCAGATAAGGCCGCGAACGAGGCCGAACCTGCACTTGCCCCACCCGATGCCCTGCCCTCCGCCGCTCCCAACCACGTAGCACCCTCCCCCGAAGACTCTGAACTATCCGACGAAGATGAGGACGTTGAGTCGGAGCTACGTCTGTGCCGACATGCCTGCTTCCTCCGCTTTCGCGCCCGCAATGATCGCTCTGCACACGACCGCGGCACCTCAAGCTCCCCAGCCCCTGCCCCCAAATACTCACCGGCCCGTCCTCCAACCGCTGCTTCCGTGGCCGACTCCGGTTGCACAGCACGAGGATCCTCCGCCCTCTGGTGCACGCCGGCTCTGTGCGCCTGTCCATCATCGCTCGTTGCCGCTCCAGGCACGCCCACCGCAGACTCCATACTCGCCGATCCCTGCAACTCGACGGCAGGAGGAGCCCCTCGCTGGGCTACCAAAAAGGGGACCTGTTCAGCCGCCACCGATCAGGACCCGCTCCACAGGGTCGCTGAAGACACTGCCGGACCCGCCGCCGCCATCCAAACCAGCCACCCGATCCCTCTCCGCTCTCGAGGCCTCCGTACACCAGGCCCCAGCAGCCGCCGCAAACCCCGCTGCACGATCCTGCCGACCCAACAGCCTGGCTACATGTGCTTCAGCCACGCTGCCAGTGCCGAAGCACATGTATGCCCCTATACCCTGATTGGCTCCGCTCCGCCAGTCAAGAGCAGAGACCTTTCATTTTAAATGTTGCGCGCGGCGTTCGCCACCCGCGCGCTTCACCCCCCGCCAGCACAAGAACGAGCAGGGTCCCGCGCTGGGCCGAGCACCCGGTTACGGGCGGGCGCTGGGACCCTGCCCACGCCCTTAAATTTAGATATATAAGAAGAGAACCATTTTAAGGGAGTTCCATTTATTCCTATTGATTCCAATCTCTCTATGAGGGTCTTATGGTTCACTGAATCAAAGGCTGCTGTTATGTCAATGAAGATTAAGATAAACATTTATTTGCAGTTTTCAATGCCTCTGTAAAGTTTATCAAATAGTACGAGTAGAAGTGTTTCTACTCCATGTGATTGTCGAAAACCATATTGTTGAGCATCAAGTGCATTTGTGCTATCTATATGATCTTGTAATTGGTATTGTACGGTTTTTTCAATGATTTTGGCTATGAAAGGTATACTTGATATGGGTCTGTAAGCAGATGGGTCTGTTTTGTTTAGTGATTTGTTTTTTAGTATAGGTCGTATAAGGGATCTTTTTAGTTCTGTTGGCATGTTTCCTTGTAGTAGGGATTGGTTTACTATGTTTAGTATTATGGCTGCAATTTCTTCTTTTGTAGCCTTGATCCAGTCTACCGGGCAAGGGTCGAGGGGGGGATGTGGTGGTGTTTATGTTTGAGATTGTGCTTAGTAATTGTCTGCTATCTATTGAGTAAAAGTTTTCCCACACTACTGTGAGGTTAGTATTTTGCATTACCTTTTGAGATGTGTTATTTTCAATTTTGTGGGAGATTATCTCTTCAATAGGGTTTAATTTTTTAGTGTAGTGATCTGCAAGTGCTTGTGCATTTATTGGATATTTTGTATTTACGTCTTTTGGGGGTTTGGTGAGGGATTTTACAAGCTCAAATAATTCTCTTGGTCTGTTTAAAGCGTTAGTTAATTTTTTGGTGTGATAATTCTTTTTTGCCGTATTTACTATTTCTTTGTAGGATTTAAGTAGTAATAGATATTGATCTTTGATCTCATTTGATTTCCTAGTTCTCCATTTTTTTTCCATTCTTCTGAGATCTTTCTTTGCTTTGGCTAGGTCTGCTGTGTACCAAGGCTCGGTTTTTTCCTTTGCTTGTTGTTTTCATTAGAGGCGTTTTTGGATGGTTGTTTAGAAACTGTTTCTATTCCATTGTTCCATTGTTTTATTAAGACATCCAAGTTTGAAGTTTCCGTTTTTACATGAGAAAAAATCGATTCTATTAGTATGTCTTTATCTAGTTTTTTTAAACATGCTTCTTTGTGTGTTGGTAATAGCTTCTATATTGGGTGATTGTATTGGCATTTCAAACGTGAATTGTATAAGGTGGTGGTCTGACCATGGCACCTGTGTTATTTTTGGTGTTGTACTTGTTACTATGGTGTTTGAGTGTTTTTTGGGAAGGAATACCATGTCTAAGATATTTCCCTTGTCATGTGTGGGTGCTTGGATTATTTGCTGGTAACCCATTTGATCCATGGCTTCAATGAATGTATTAGTGTGTGTGATGTTAAGTGAAGCAAGGTTTATATCCCCTAGTATCATCTGATACTTTTTTATTGAGGTTTCGCATATTGTTTCGAGAGCTGATGCTAGGGCTTCGTGTTTTACAGAAGGTGGTCTGTAAATGAGGGAAATAGCAAAAGTTTTATTTTCCACCTTGAGGATGTCTATTCCTTCGAATGACTTCTGGGCGCTGTAAGCTAGTTTTAGGTTGTCTCTTGCTATTATTAGCACTCCTCCCCCTCTTCTGTTAGTACGGGGGCAGTTAAATTGTAAGTGCTCTTAATTAAATTAATTAAATTAATTAATTAATTAAAGTTAATTGTAAGTGCTCTTATTGCACCACACCGTTTTATGTAAACCGCGCTGATTTTAAAGAGTGCGGTATATAAGAACAATAAATAAATAAATAAAATAGATTGTATCCTGGTGCATTTAGTATGTTGAGGGGGACTGTATCTGTCTCTGAGAGCCATGTTTCTGTGATGCATAATAAATCTGGCTTTTCATCAGTAATTAGGTCTTGTATAATATGTGTTTTGTTTTTGATGGACCTGGCATTTATTAGTAGGCATGTTTGGGGGATTAGCGTGTTAGGTTTATAAGGTGTAGTAGTAGGGGTAGTTTTAATTGTAATTAGTCTTGAGCGTGGTTTTATTGCTTTTGGGTTAGATTGATGTATATTAGATTTGATTTGATTTGGTATCCATTGGGTGCATTGTGTTAGTTGATATATGTGCATGTGGCTTGGGGGTGATAATATAGGATAAGTGTATAGGTAAGTTGAAGATGTTTTTGCATACAGGAAAGCACATAGCAAGATGATTAGGAGCATATTCAGAAATTCCATCTTTAGCTTTTTGTGTGTAATGTAGTATCTGTGTGTTGTGAGAATGTGGGAAATAGGAGTGTTATTCTGTAAGGTCTGGGTGTAAGGTCTATGTATTCTTTCCTGTTTTAAAATTAAGCTCTTTTCTTTTATTTTCAATATTGTAAACCGCTTTGCTGTTTTGAAAGTCGGTATAACAACTACAGAATAAACCATAAACAGCCTAACCCCAATGACAATTCTGTTGCTCTTGTATGTGGACATGACCAGGGCCGTGCTGGAGGGGGAGCGTAGAGGAGGCACCACTGATGTGGTTGGGAGATCTTCAGACACAACTGTTTCCACATGTGGAAATGGCAGCTGCTGAAGGGATTAAAGTGGCATTGAAAGGCATAAAGCCTGGTGAGAACTCTGGTTAAGGACTGATAACAGTAAGTCCCATTTTTCTTCTAGTGTAGCTAGTAAGAAGCCATCAATAGCCCGTCCCTCCTAAGCTAGTCTGGAATTAGTGTGGATTTTTTTTTTTGCCTCATTAGAGAACTCTGTTTCATCTAATGTCTATCTGCCTGGAAACTCAACAAGCGTTGCAGTCCCAGGTTTATGATCTCAGGGAGTGCAAGGAACAAGTTGTATTGTTGGATCAGGAAGTTAGCACCAAGTCATCTGTTGTCGAGCCTCTTACCTCTAGCCAAAGTCTCCTCCTGACTCTCCCCTGTCTGGTCCACTGCCTGGAATTTTTGGGTATCCTCAGTTACTGGACAACCAAGCTCCCTTAAAAACAGTTGGAAACAAAAGAAAGACAGTCTCCACTCCAAAAACAAATATGCCATCTCCTGGTCTAGTTCTCACCTGCCCTTTGTCCCCAAGGTCCCTTCTTACCAGGAAGATTCCCCAGTGTATATAGTAAATGATGGCAGATGAAGAGCAGCATGGTCTATCTAACCTGCTGAGTCAGGTGGCAAGAGTTGTACCTGCCACTCCTTGCAGGTTACCACTTCTATAGTTTGACATGTAAAAGTTATTTAGGTTTGCTTTGATTCCATCCTCTTGCTATGAAGAGATCCTCTGTCTGTCCCATGTCTTTTTGAATTCCATCACTGTTTTTGCCCCAGTACCACCACTGGGAGGGCATTCCAGGCATTCACCACTCTATCCGTGAAAAGGTATTTCCTGATATTACTTTTGAGCTTACCTCCTTTCAGTTTCATTTCATGTTATCTGGTCTACAGCTTCCCCATTTTGAAAAAGTTGTGTTTTTTCATGAATACCCTTTAGGTATTTAAACATCTGTATCATATCCCCTTTCCCTCATCTCCTCCAGGGTATACATATTTAAGTCTTCAAGTCTCTCCTGATATGTCTTCTGGTGCAGGTTCCATATCCTTTTGGTCGCCTTCATCTGAACCATTTCAAATCTTTATGTATCCTTTGTGAGATACGGTCTCCAAAACTGAACCCAATACTCCAAGTGAGGCCTCACCAACAACTTGTACAAGGGCATTAATACCTCCTTTCTGATGGTTATTCCTCTCTGTATGCAGCCTAGCATCCTTTGGTCTTTAGACACCACCTTGAGATCCTCAGACATTATTACCCCAAAAATCCCTCTCTCCATGCACACCAGCTTCTCTCCTCTATCACATCCAGCTCCTTTGTATTTCTGCATCCTAAGTGCATTGCGCTGCACGTCTGCATTAGATCTTAACTGTCAATATTAAACCATTCTTCCCATTTTTATAGATCTTCCCATGTTGTCTACTCCCTCTGAGGTGTCCACTCTGTTGCAAATCTTTGAGTCATCCACAAAAAGGTAAACTTTTACTTTTAACCCTTCAGCAATTTCACTCACAAAGGGGTATGTTTACTAAACCATCTTAAAGTCACCGGCGCTAGTTGCAGCGATAATGTGAAGAATGCCATATAAGGAGTGGGCATTCCGGTCTTAAGGTAGCAATCGCGGGTTATCACGCGATAAAGTGCGCCGTGTCTGTTATCACGCGATAGAGGGAGCCGCGCACGTTACCGCGCACGTTACCGCATGTTAACCTTAACTTCGCATGCTGACCTGCAATCACAGCAATAGAGGTGTAGCACCCTGGTTAATACAATGACTGCTGAAACAGGGGTCATGAGGTCAATCCCCCAGTGGGCTTAATGAATAAGGGTGACCAAGGCAATTCCTTTTCCTGCTTGTAACAGCCCAACAATATGTGCTGCCAGCTAAAAATACCCGCACCCCAGTGCCATAAACTAATGCACCTTTCAGGGCTCCCCAGAAGGCACATCCTAAACCACCACGTCAGCCAAGGTGGGTCATAATGTGCCCCAGAAGGCGTGTTGAAAGGTTGTCAACCCCCAAGGCACCATATTAGGTGCCCCATAAGCTGGCTGAATCTAAGGTGTGGCTAAAGATGCCCCAAGGATGCATAGGGCACTCAAGAAATGTTGGCCAAGGGCAGTAAGGTTCCCCAAGTTGAAAAGCAAGAAAGGTATGGGCCAAACACAGATGTAACCTAACATTGCACAGAATACAGTTACCCCTAGGGGTCTTAATATGCAAATAGACTGGTATACCATCATTTAGACTGTCTATAGCTGTATACTTGTAAGGTGTTCTCTTGTCTGTGAGATCCTCCTTACTGTTGCGATTGATTTTGCATTTTCTCTGATTGCTGATGATCACCTGTGGTAAATGACGTCAGACGCCGAAGTATAAGAGGAACACCCCTATCTCTGATTCATTCTGAAAGCGGCTCATAGCTTTAGAGCAGAACATGCATCACGCTGCCAGTAAGAGATGGCCTGAAGCAGGGTTGCAAACTTTGTATGTTTAACCCGAAACGTGTGGCACGTCGTCAACCTGGAGAAATCTGGCATTCTTATCTGCTTTTGGAAAAGTTTCACACGAGCTAAGTGCATCATTTCAATTGTTGAATTAAAAATTTAAAAAAGGGAGCAGTCGCGGTGGTGTGCGGTAGATTCCCCGCTCACTTTGACGACTATCTCCGACAAAAAGAAATTTAGATTAAGGGGTCTTTTGTTGTCAGGATCTTAGTTTTATGAGGTATGTATTAAAGGGGCTATTCTGGGCTTCCCTAACAATTGCTGTGATCAGAGGGGTGAGAATGTAGATGTAGGGATGGTATGTGGGTTAGTAGGAAGTAGAATCGCGTTTGGCTGAGAAATGCAGATCAGATGTGTTGTCCTGAGACGCCATGCAATTGTGTACAGGTGCAGGGCATGATTTTGGCAGAGCTATGTTATATCTCACTGCAAGCTAGGGTATGTGTGTGAGTGTGTGTGTGGTGTGAGGGCTGCAGCTATGTTGATCTGCAACTCTGGGGCACCATGTATGCCTACCCAGAACCTGGACCATAGGGCTGACCGCAGCACGACCAGGTGCTGATGTACATGAGCAGTAAGTTCTGCAAAGCTGCTCTGCATCAACAGAGCGGGCATGTGCCTCTCCATAGTGGGGGCCCCTTGGAGTAAGGGCATGCCACAGTGCAAATAGCACAAATACATATTGATATGCACCATCAGAGCTCTCTAACATTGTGCACATTTGTTGGGGCAGTTAATGGTGAGTTTGGGCAGGTATTGCTGATGTTTGCACTGTTGCATGTGCTCATCCTGTTGTGTTCCTATCACTGACAGGGCTGTGTGCTGACACGTAGCTGTAGAGACTCATTCCAGTGTTATATGACCCATTCTGAGCATTGCAAATACTGTTTACAGCGATGACCACTGCAAATATAACTAAGGTGTTTATCAAATGTCATGTATGTGTTGCTGCAGGGTCTGTCAGGGCAAATACCCCACTTTCCACATGCTTTTACACTTGCTTAGGTACACTTAGATAACCTTATAGTGTTATGGGCATGCAACAGACTTGTATATAGAGTCTAGTTTGCATGAACATATCTGTTTCATCAGTCTTATTGCGTTGTTTGCATGAGTACAACACACTGTCAGTGTGAGCACCAGCCTAGGAGATGTGCATTTATCCAGCAGAGGCGTGGTTGCATGGAGACGGGATTCATTAGAAATGTCTGTTTTCAGCATACAGCACGCATAGGGATGTACGGGCCATTTGCTGCATATACCTGTGTCCCATTATAGCAGCGAGGGCCCATGTTTCCCTGGACGTATTGTTCGTGCCGCACCAGAAACATATATCTCCCGATTCCAGAAATACAGGTGCATCTATATCCGCGGTTTCAAAATAGGGTCTTTAACGTGCCCGTTTTCAATTTAGATGTTTCTGCCAGTCAATGTGGATGTTATAGAATCATGCTCCGCCTGTCTTATTTTTTGACATGTGCACATGAGAGCACTTTTATGTGGTGTGTTATTGATATAGTGCCTGAAGATTGGAAGGGATGCAATCGAGAATCTATTTTGAATTGATGAGGACAGCAATGGGTATTCCGTTTCTCATCTGTTCCTCCATCTGGTTTAAATCAGGAAATTGAATTGGCTTCTTTACTCTAAATTGTCTTCCTCTGATCACCTTTAGCTGATTTGGTTAGCCTTTGGTATGTAGAGTTGATGTCACTTCTTGTTTGGATATAAGCGTCTTTTTGAAAAGGAACATTAGTCGCCGTGGAAAGATTTTTTGGATGCTACATGCTATTTTTCAGTCTTTTCCCTTGATGCAAGGCCTGTTTAAGAGTCAGAAACATGAATTCATGTCAGGTCATCTTTTTAAGCAGATAAGTAGTATCTAATTTTTTTTTTAATTGTTTATCTTTTCAATTGAATAGTTTTCATATAAATTAAATAATATTGTCTTGAGCATCACAAAAAGAAATTTAAAAATATTTATGGGGTAATTTGAGCACAGGGATATGAGACCAATGATAGTACTTGAGGCTATTCTTTAAGTGTTATTACTCCACTCTGAGGGTCTCTTAAAAATATTTTTGAGCTTTAATTGTTTGCTCTTATTTAGTGACTCTGTATGATTTGGGAACTTTTCTTGTATGGTTTTGATAATGACTGAGGTTCCTCTTAGAGATCAGTTTTGGTGGGTAGTTTTATAAGAGCCATGTTACGTGCTTATATTGCTAAATATGTGCTAAAATGACATTATAGAATCACCTCCTTATAACATAGCATATAACATTCATATTTAAATACCTTGTGCATTACTTTCACCTGCTTACAAATTCTTATGAACAGATTAAGGGTGGCTAGCTACTAAGGTACACTTACATTAACGTGTGTTAATTTACTCTTAAGACACGAGGTCCCATTGACTAACAAAGCAGCTGCTGTAAAATAACACACGTTACGGTGAATTAAAGCATGTTAATGTTAACACACCTCAGTAACTAGCTCCCTAAATACATTGGGGTTTCATCAACCAAACAACGATATGGAAAAAGCGTTCATCCATGTATTATTAGCACTGTAGCTCAGACTGATGCAGTTTAGGATTCGTTTTTTATGTTTATGTTTATTAAGCTTGATCACTTTCTTTTTAAAACTGAGTGATTGCAACTGATCAACAGGGTTGGCCCGGTGGCAAGTGCTGTGTAATGCCACAGAGAAGACGCCCAGTTTGATTCTCAACAGTGCCTGAGTTAGCTGACACTAAGGGCTAGTTAATGGGCATTTTGATGTGCGGTTAGAGGCAGTCGGGAACACTAACTCCTGATGGTGTCTGCTTTCGCACACTAAAACGCACATTAATTGTTGAATGCGGGATAGGGTAGGCAATGGGCGGAGACAGGGCGTGGAGAGCTCATTGCCACTAGCTCCAGGGCAATTGATGCACACTCAGCAGCAACCAAGCTCCTAACAGGGGTTCACCTATTGACTCCACTATAGGAAGTCATTAAGTGAACCCAACCTAGTGGAGCGCATGTTAGGAAAACACGTCATGCGTTAGCTGCCGGAGACATATTGAACACATCCCCAACCGCTAACCTGCAGCTTCTGCCATTAACACGTGAGAAATCGACATGTTAATGGCATATCCATAGTGGTGTTTAGTAAAAGGGGCCCTAAGGCAGCATTTAGAGCTCCTAGAAGGGAATCACAGTCATGCTTAAAACAGATTCCTGGTGGTTGGATTCATGGCTCATTACTGCAATGGCTGGACTATTTAGTATTATTATTAGTAGTAGTATTTAGCTCATGCTTTTCCAGTACTAGCTCAAGGTGAGTTACAATCAGGTACGGTAGATATTTCCCTGTCCCCAGAAGGTTTCCAATCTAAAAGGCCAATGCAGAAATCTGGCACTGAAGTCATGCACTATTAACTGTGTATGCGTTTTTGTAGCATGCTGATAGTGCAAAACTTCAGTGCCGATATGCAACAAAGGGCATGTTTGCAAATGAGCTGTGTGCAAAACTTTGGCTTAAAGTTGAAAGCAGGGGAGCCAATGCATGAGCAAACAATAGCCGCACTACAAGTGGCCATGTGTACATGCGCGTAAATTTCAGGCACTCATGTTATACGCATAGGACGTGCAGGTTCTTTGATCATTAGCAAAGCCAGTAACAGCCTGATGGCACACATCCCATAATAATCGACACTATTTCACCCGACAAAATTTTTTTATTAAATCACAACAAAGAGACATAACAGTAAATGGAGAATGATATAAGCAAGTCCAAAGAACATAGGATAAGAAACAAAAGACACAGAAGATTGTCACACTGAAGGTACACACACTGAAACAATCTCTCTACATGCGCAAGATTTTTAAGTCATCTCAAAACAGGGGTAGAGATAATGGCATGCCTGAACTTTACACCTGGTTATGTAATCCTCTATGCATTTCTCTGCATTGGCCACAGACCTTATTAGCGTTTAATTTTAATATGCATATCTCATTTGCATGTTATTTAAATATGCTTGGCATTGCTATGTGTGCATGCAATATCGCTACTGCGGCTTCCAGCATGTGCGGCGATCCACGGATATTCAATGCCAGGACCGCATATGATCCTGGCATTGAGAATCTGGGGTTAAGGGTCGGCAGGAACAGCTATGCACCACTGCGAAGCATAGCCTGCCCAACTGAATATGAGACCCAGCATTTTTTGCCTTGGCAGTTCCTTCCTGTTCCTTTATACCTGTATAGTTGAAGCTCGGTCTGGGATCTGGCACCAAGAGCTGTCATTTTCATCTACCTGGGGATTTTTCTCCTATTTTATATATTCGCCTCCCCCCTCCAAATACTGACACTCCTTGTGGCCTTGGGCAAGTCACTTAATCCTCCATTGCCTCAGGTACAAACTTACAGGCTAATGCAGAAAGGCTAGCATGCCCTTTGCGTGCAGATTATGCAACATCTACGCAAAAGTACCGCAGTGTTTATTTGTTCTAGGAAATGAATTATTTTGACTGCAATTATGGGGCATCTGTGGTTGTGACAGTGCTGTGTTTGAAACGGAGGATAAAAGAAGGTCCCCAAGCGCATTCCGGGCTGTAACTCACTCCTGGGACCCTGCTGAAGACAGAAACCCTAAGAGCTTAGCGAGGACGATTTATATGTTTGGCACACTAGCTGGTGCAGTGAATCTCAGTCCCCTCTGACTATTTATTAAACTGAGAGATGACAAGGGGACTGCTTATTTTTGCAAAGTTACAGCCAGCCTGGGCAGCAGTGATTCAGTATCTACCAGCTGGTCTCGTGGCGCCTGTCTGTTTTCGTTTAATCCCCTCTCAAAGTATTCTGGGAATTCTATCTCCACTTTCTTAACAAACGTGGGCCTACAAATCCCAGAAAGCTTTCTGACAACTGTTTCAAAATAAGGCTGCCTCTCTGAGGTCATTTGGCAGGCCTGGGGCACCGGCGTAGATAATTCCAGAGTGTATGCTTCACAGACTGAAACAGCAGTAGTCTGCAATTAGAGCATTCATTAGTAACAGATACGATCACAGATCCACATGCCTAGAATATACATCTCTTCAAAGTTCACTTTTAAACATTGTTTCAGGTCTGTTGTATTTGGGTTTTATGGTTTAAAAGCTTACCCTGCAGAAGACCAGCTCGCTTCTATCAGTAAGCTGCAATTACTGAACAATGAACTGTAACTATATTATAACCCTAACGTGGCTTCTTAGGAGACGTTTAAAGGAAGAGCGAGTCTCATAAGTGAGGGATATCTTCCCTTTAATTACATTTGGGACATGTTCTTAGTTTAATGGCCTACGAGCGTGGATAATAGCGACAGTCCTTATACCATTGTGCACTTTGGCAAATTGCAGACAATCAGTGGGACCAGTTGAAAAGAGGAGAACTCCGTGACACGCGCTACTTAAGAGGCCCATTAAGCACAACCCTCACTCTTAGTTTCACAGATTAGTGGGTAGCAGCAATTCCGAACCACTCTTTCATGGCGTGAGAACATTAAAAGGAGGGACAGCTCTTTACTTGGGTGCAAGTGCCAACGTCTAATAACCAGCAAGAATTATTAACTGTTCATTACTTCTTTTTCCCCTCCTACCAGAATAGCTTCATGCCAGGACCAAACCAGCTGAAATATATCTTTTAGTCCCGTATACTGCAGTCATATTACCTTGGGATCTTGCGCTCTGAGGTTTCAGAAACTAAGCAGAGTAGGACTTAGCTGGCACTTGAATAGGAAACTTTCAAGGCCCACTGAATGGTACAGGAAGACATAGTGATGGCTTGGTAGAAGGCATCCTGCTGGCTGAGTCAGCACTAGGGCAGTGCTCTAGCCTGGCATACGGAGACATCATGCTGCTGGAGATGTGGTCTTTACAATCAGAGGTTAGACTAAATCACACCACTTCTTGCATGAAAAGGGACTATTTAATTCCAAGACTCAATTTTATTTATAATTGTGATTTCTGAATTGTACTATCCTGCTCAATACGATGTGCAATGCATAGTTTCGAAATAAGAACCTTACGGCTCATCTAGTCTGCCATAGGCCACAGTTTATCCCTTGTTTTTCTATGCTTTTCTCAGCTAGGGATCCTCTGTGCTTATCTCAGGCTTTCTTGAATGCTGTTACTGTTTTTGCAACTTCACCATCTCACCTGGAAGGCTATTCCATGTAGCCACCAGCGTTTCTGTGAAGGAAATGTAGAAAACCTGATGGTCCCTCAAAATTCATTTGCATATACCCGCCTAAGTGAGAGGGGCATTTAGAAACATATAGGATCTCTTGGGAGAGAAGCAGCCTTGAGAAGAGAGGCAGATTTTGGAGAGTGAGGAAGCTGGATGTTGGCCTGCTTTCTAAGGAAATCAGAAGGAAAAGGAATTAACCTTCCTCCTCCAGTTGTTCTACTTGTCCAGTGACTCAGTAGAAGTAGCTGATACTAATTTATCTGAAGAATCTACAAGAGGGGAGATGCTGGAACAGGGTAGAAGGATAGGGATAGAAAGGGGACATGCTGGAACAGGGGTAGAAGGATAGGGAAAGAAAGTGGACATGCTGGAACAGGGGTAGAAGGATAGTGATAGAAAGGGGAGATGCTGGAACAGGGGTAAAAGGATAGGGATAGAAAGTGGACATGCTGGAACAGGGGTAGAAGGATAGGGATAGAAAGTGGACATGCTGGAACAGGGGTAGAAGGATAGGGATAGAAAGGGGAGATGCTGGAACAGGGGTAGAAGGATAGGGATAGAAAGGGGACATGCTGGAACAGGGGTAGAAGGATAGGGATAGAAAGGGGAGATGCTGGAATGGGGTAGAAGGATAGGGATAGAAAGTGGACATGCTGGAACAGGGGTAGAAGGATAGTGATAGAAAGGGGAGATGCTGGAACAGGGGTAGAAGGATAGTGATAGAAAGGGGAGATGCTGGAACAGGGGTAAAAGGATAGGGATAGAAAGGAGAGATGCTGGAAGAGGGGTAGAAGGATAGGGATAGAAAGTGGACATGCTGGAACAGGGGTAGAAGGATAGTGATAGAAAGGGGAGATGCTGGAACAGGGGTAGAAGGATAGAGATAGAAATGGGAGATGCAGCAACAGGGGTAGAGGATAGGGATAGAAAGGGAGATGCTGGAATGGGGTAGATTGATAGGGTTAGCAAGGTGAGATGCTGGATCAGGGGTAGAAGGATAGGGATAGAAAGGGGAGATGCTGGAACAGGGGTAGAAGGATAGGGATAGAAAGGGGAGATGCTGGAACAGGGGTAGAAGGATAGGGATAGAAAGGGGAGATGCTGGAACAGGGGTAGAAGGATAGGTATAGAAAGGGGAGATGCTGGAATGGGGTAGAAGGATAGGTATATAAAGGGGAGATGCTGTAACAGGGGTAGAAGGATAGTGATAGAAAGGGGAGATGCTGGAACAGGGGTAGAAGGATAGGGATAGAAAGGGGAGATGCTGGAACAGGGGTATAAGGATAGGGATAGAAAGGGGAGATGCTGGAACAGGGGTAAAAGGATAGGGATAGAAAGGGGAGATGCTGGAACAGGGATAGAAGGATAGGGATAGAAAGGGGAGATGCTGGAACAGGGGTAGAAGGATAGGGATAGAAAGGGGAGATGCTGGAACAGGGGTAGAAGGATAGGGATAGAAAGTGGACATGCTGGAACAGGGGTAGAAGGATAGTGATAGAAAGAGGAGATGCTGGAACAGGGGTAGAAGGATAGGGATAGAAAGGGGAGATGCTGGAACAGGGGTAGAAGGATAGGGATAGAAAGGGGACATGCTGGAACAGGGGTAAAAGGATAGGGATAGAAAGGAGAGATGCTGCAACAGGGGTAGAAGGATAGGGATAGAAAGTGGACATGCTGGAACAGGGGTAGAAGGATAGTGATAGAAAGGGGAGATGCTGGAACAGGGGTAGAAGGATAGAGATAGAAAGGGGAGATGCTGGAACAGGAGTAGAAGGATAGGGATAGAAAGGGGAGATGCTGGAATGGGGTAGAAGGATAGGGATAGAAAGGGGAGATGCTGGAACAGGGGTAGAAGGATAGGGATAGAAAGGGGAGATGCTGGAACAGGGGTAGAAGGATAGGGATAGAAAGGGGAGATGCTGGAACAGGGGTAGAAGGATAGGGATAGAAAGGGGAGATGCTGGAACAGGGTGAGAAGGATAGGGATAGAAAGGGGAGATGCTGGAACAGGGGTAGAAGGATAGGGATAGAAAGGGGAGATGCTGGAACAGGGGTAGAAGAATAGGGATAGAAAGGGGAGATGCTGGAACAGGGGTAGAAGGATAGGGATAGAAAGGGGAGATGCTGGAACAGGGGTAGAAGGATAGGGATAGAAAGGGGAGATGCTGGAACAGGGGTAGAAGGATAGGGATAGAAAGGGGACATGCTGGACAGGGGTAGAAGGATAGGGATAGAAAGGGGACATGCTGGACAGGGGTAAAAGGATAGAGATAGAAAGGGGAGGTGCTGGAACAGGGGTAGAAGGATAGGGATAGAAAGGGGAGATGCTGGAACAGGGGTAGAAGGATAGGGATAGAAAGGGGAGATGCTGGACAGGGGTAGAAGGATAGGGATAGAAAGGGGAGATGCTGGAACAGGGGTAGAAGGATAGAGATAGAAAGGGGAGATGCTGGAACAGGGGTAGAAGGATAGGGATAGAAAGGGGACATGCTGGACAGGGGTAAAAGGATAGAGATAGAAAGGGGAGGTGCTGGAACAGGGGTAGAAGGATAGGGATAGAAAGGGGAGATGCTGGAACGGGTAGAAGGATAGAGATAGAAAGGGGAGATGCTGGAACAGGGGTAGAAGGATAGGGATAGAAAGGGGAGATGCTGGAACAGGGGTAAAAGGATAGGGATTAGAAAGGGGAGATGCTGGAACAGGGGTAAAAGGATAGGGATAGAAAGGGGAGATGCTGGAACAGGGGTAGAAGGATAGGGATAGAAAGGGGAGATACTGGAACAGGGGTAAAAGGATAGGGATAGAAAGGGGAGATGCTGGAACAGGGCTAAAAGGATAGGGATAGAAAGGGCAGATGCTGGAACAGGGGTAGAAGGATAGGGATAGAAAGGGGAGATGCTGGAACAGGGGTAGAAGGATAGGGATAGAAAGGGGAGATGCTGGAACAGGGGTAGAAGGATAGGGATAGAAAGGGGAGATGCTGGAACAGGGGTAGAAGGATAGGGACAGAAAGGGGAGATGCTCGAATAGGGGTAGAAGGATAGTGATAGAAAGGGGAGTTGCTGGAATGGGGTAGAAGGATAGGGATAGAAAGGGGAGATGCTGGAACAGGGGTAGAAGGATAGGGATAGAAAGGGGAGATGCTGGAACAGGGGTAGAAGGATAGGGATAGAAAGGGGAGATGCTGGAACAGGGGTAGAAGGATAGGGATAGAAAGGGGAGATGCTGGAACAGGGGTAGAAGGATAGGGATAGAAAGGGGGAATGCGGGAACAGGGGTAGACGGATAGGGATCGAACGGGGAGATGCTGGAATGGGGTAGAAGGATAGGATTAGGGATAGAAAGGGGAGATGCTGGAATGGGGTTAGAAGGATAGGGATAGGAAGGGGAGATGCTGGAATGGGGTAGCAGGATAGGGATAGGGATAGGAAGGGGAGATGCTGGAATGGGGTAGAAGGATAGGGATAGGAAGGGGAGATGCTGGAATGGGGTAGAAGGATAGGGATAAAAGGGGAGATGCTGGAATGGGGTAGAAGGATAGGGATAGAAAGGGGACATGCTGGAAAAGGGGTAAAAGGATAGGGATAGAAAGGGAAGATCCTGGAACAGGGGTAGAAGGATAGGGATAGAAAGGGGAAATGCTGGAAGAGGGGTAGAAGGATAGAGATAGAAAGGGGACATGCTGGAACAGGGGTAAAAGGATAGGGATAGAAAGGGGAGATGCTGGAATGGGGTAGAAGGATAGGGATAGAAAGGGGAGATGCTGGAACAGGGGTAGAAGGATAGGGATAAAAGGGGACATGCTGGAACAGGGGTAGAACGATAGGGATAGAAAGGGGAGATGCTGGAACAGGGGTAGAAGGATAGTGATAGAAAGGGGAGATGCTGGAACAGGGGTAGAAGGATAGGGATAGAAAGGGGAGATGCTGGAACAGGGGTAGAAGGATAGTGATAGAAAGGGGAGATGCTGGAATGGGGTAGAAGGATAGGGATAGGAAGGGGAGATGCTGGAATGGGGTAGAATGAAAGGGATAGAAAGGGGAGATGCTGGAACAGGGGTAGAAGGATAGGGATAGAAAGGGGAGATGCTGGAACAGGGGTAGAAGGATAGGGATAGAAAGGGTAGATGCTGGAACAGGGGTAGAAGGATAGGGATAGAAAGGGGAGATGCTGGAACAGGGGCAGAAGGATAGGGATAGAAAGGGAAGATGCTGGAACACGGGTAGACGGATAGGGATAGAAAGGGGAGATGCTCGAATGGGGTAGAAGGATAGGGATAGAAAAGGGAGATGCTGGAATGGGGTAGAAGGATAGGGATAGAAAGGGGAGATGCTGGAACAGGGGTAGACGGATAGGGATAGAAAGGGGAGATGCTGGAACAGGGCTGGAAGGATAGGTATAGAAAGGGGAGATGCTGGAACAGGGGTAGAAGGATAGGGATAGAAAGGGGAGATGCTGGAACAGGGGTAGAAGGATAGGGATAAAAAGGGGAGATGCTGGAACAGGGGTAGAAGGATAGGTATATAAAGGGGAGATGCTGGAACAGGGGTAGAAGGATAGTGATAGAAAGGGGAGATGCTGGAACAGGGGTAGAAGGATAGGGATAGAAAGGGGACATGCTGGAACAGGGTGGTAAAAGGATAGGTATATAAAGGGGAGATGCTGGAACAGGGGTAAAAGGATAGGGATAGAAAGGGGAGATGCTGGAACAGGGGTAGAAGGATAGGGATAGAAAGTGGACATGCTGGAACAGGGGGTAGAAGGATAGTGATAGAAAGGGGAGATGCTGGAACAGGGGTAGAAGGATAGGGATAGAAAGGGGAGATGCTGGAACAGGGGTAGAAGGAAAGGGATAGAAAGGGGACATGCTGGAACAGGGGTAAAAGGATAGGGATAGAAAGGAGAGATGCTGGAACAGGGGTAGAAGGATAGTGATAGAAAGTGGACATGCTGGAACAGGGGTAGAAGGATAGTGATAGAAAGGGGAGATGCTGGAACAGGGGTAGAAGGATAGAGATAGAAAGGGGAGATGCTGAAACAGGGGTAGAAGGATAGGGATAGAAAGGGGAGATGCTGGAATGGGGTAGAAGGATAGGGATAGAAAGGGGAGATGCTGGAACAGGGGTAGAAGGATAGGGATAGAAAGGGGAGATGCTGGAACAGGGGTAGAAGGATAGGGATAGAAAGGGGATATGCTGGAACAGGGGTAGAAGGATAGGGATAGAAAGGGGAGATGCTGGAACAGGGGTAGAAGGATAGGGATAGAAAGGGGAGATGCTGGAACAGGGGTAGAAGGATAGGGATAGAAAGGGGAGATGCTGGAACAGGGGAAGAAGGATAGGATAGAAAAGGGGAGATGCTGTAACAGGGGTAGAAGGATAGGGATAGAAAGGGCAGATGCTGGAATGGGGTAGAAGGATAGGGATAGAAAGGGGAGATGCTGGAACAGGGGTAGAAGGATAGGGATAGAAAGGGGAGATGCTGGAACAGGGGTAGAAGGATAGGGACAGAAAGGGGAGATGCTGGAATAGGGGTAGAAGGATAGTGATAGAAAGTGGAGTTGCTGGAATGGGGTAGAAGGATAGGGATAGAAAGGGGATATGCTGGAACAGGGGTAGAAGGATAGGGATAGAAAGGGGAGATGCTGGAACAGGGGTAGAAGGATAGGGATAGAAAGGGGAGATGCTGGAACAGGGGTAGAAGGATAGGGATAGAAAGGGGAGATGCTGGAACAGGGGTAGAAGGATAGGGATAGAAAGGGGAGATGCTGGAACAGGGGTAGAAGGATAGTGATAGAAAGGGGAGATGCTGGAACAGGGGTAGAAGGATAGGGATAGAAAGGGGAGATGCTGGAATGGGGTAGAAGGATAGGGATAGGAAGGGGAGATGCTGGAATGGGGTAGCAGGATAGGGATAGGAAGGGGAGATGCTGGAATGGGGTAGAAGGATAGGGATAGGAAGGGGAGATGCTGGAATGGGGTAGAAGGATAGGGATAGAAAGGGGAGATGCTGGAATGGGGTAGAAGGATAGGGATAGAAAGGGGAGATGCTGGAATGGGGTAGAAGGATAGGGATAGAAAGGGGAGATGCTGGAATGGGGTAGAAGGATAGGGATAAAAGGGGAGATGCTGGAATGGGGTAGAAGGATAGGGATAGAAAGGGGACATGCTGGAAAAGGGGTAAAAGGATAGGGATAGAAAGGGAAGATCCTGGAACAGGGGTAGAAGGATAGGGATAGAAAGGGGAAATGCTGGAAGAGGGGTAGAAGGATAGAGATAGAAAAGGGACATGCTGGAACAGGGGTAAAAGGATAGGGATAGAAAGGGGAGATGCTGGAATGGGGTAGAAGGATAGGGATAGAAAGGGGAGATGCTGGAACAGGGGTAGAAGGATAGGGATAAAAGGGGACATGCTGGAACAGGGGTAGAACGATAGGGATAGAAAGGGGAGATGCTGGAACAGGGGTAGAAGGATAGTGATAGAAAGGGAGATGCAGGAACAGGGGTAGAAGGATAGGGATAGAAAGGGGAGATGCTGGAACAGGGGTAGAAGGATAGTGATAGAAAGGGGAGATGCTGGAATGGGGTAGAAGGATAGGGATAGGAAGGGGAGATGCTGGAATGGGGTAGAAGGATAGGGATTGAAAGGGGAGATGCTGGAATGGGGTAGAAGGATAGGGATAGAAAGGGGAGATGCTGGAATGGGGTAGAAGGATAGGGATAGAAAGGGTAGATGCTGGAACAGGGGTAGAAGGATAGGGATAGAAACGGGAGATGCTGGAACAGGGGTAGAAGGATAGGGATAGAAAGGGAAAATGCTGGAACACGGGTAGACGGATAGGGATAGAAAGGGGAGATGCTCGAATGGGGTAGAAGGATAGGGATAGAAAAGGGAGATGCTGGAATGGGGTAGAAGGATAGGGATAGAAAGGGGGGATGCTGGAACAGGGGTAGACGGATAGGGATAGAAAGGGGAGATGCTGGAACAGGGGTAGAAGGATAGGTATAGAAAGGGGAGATGCTGGAACAGGGGTAGAAGGATAGGGATAGAAAGGGGAGATGCTGGAACAGGGGTAGAAGGATAGGGATAAAAAGGGGAGATGCTGGAACAGGGGTAGAAGGATAGGTATATAAAGGGGAGATGCTGGAACAGGGGTAGAAGGATAGTGATAGAAAGGGGAGATGCTGGAACAGGGGTAGAAGGATAGGGATAGAAAGGGGAGATGCTGGAACAGGGGTAAAAGGATAGGGATAGAAAGGGGAGATGCTGGAACAGGGGTAAAAGGATAGGGATAGAAAGGGGAGATTGCTGGAACAGGGGTAGAAGGATAGGGATAGAAAGTGGACATGCTGGAACAGGGGTAGAAGGATAGTGATAGAAAGGGGAGATGCTGGAACAGGGGTAGAAGGATAGGGATAGAAAGGGGAGATGCTGGAACAGGGGTAGAAGGAAAGAGATAGAAAGGGACATGCTGGAACAGGGGTAAAAGGATAGGGATAGAAAGGAGAGATGCTGGAACAGGGGTTAGAAGGATAGTGATAGAAAGTGGACATGCTGGAACAGGGGTAGAAGGATAGTGATAGAAAGGGGAGATGCTGGAACAGGGGTAGAAGGATAGAGATAGAAAGGGGAGATGCTGAAACAGGGGTAGAAGGATAGGGATAGAAAGGGGAGATGCTGGAATGGGAGTAGAAGGATAGGGATAGAAAGGGGAGATGCTGGAACAGGGGTAGAAGGATAGGGATAGAAAGGGGAGATGCTGGAACAGGGGTAGAAGGATAGGGATAGAAAGGGGAGATGCTGGAACAGGGGTAGAAGGATAGGGATAGAAAGGGGAGATGCTGGAACAGGGGTAGAAGGATAGGGATAGAAAGGGGAGATGCTGGAACAGGGGTAGAAGGATAGGGATAGAAAGGGGAGATGCTGGAACAGGGGTAGAAGGATAGGGATAGAAAGGGGAGATGCTGGAACAGGGGTAGAAGGATAGGGATAGAAAGGGCAGATGCTGGAAAGGGGTAGAAGGATAGGGATAGAAAGGGGAGATGCTGGAACAGGGGTAGAAGGATAGGGATAGAAAGGGGAGATGCTGGAACAGGGGTAGAAGGATAGGGATAGAAAGGGGAGATGCTGGAACAGGGGTAGAAGGATAGGGACAGAAAGGGGAGATGCTGGAATAGGGGTAGAAGGATAGTGATAGAAAGGGGAGTTGCTGGAATGGGGTAGAAGGATAGGGATAGAAAGGGGAGATGCTGGAACAGGGGTAGAAGGATAGGGATAGAAAGGGGAGATGCTGGAACAGGGGTAGAAGGATAGGGATAGAAAGGGGAGATGCTCGAACAGGGGTAGAAGGATAGTGATAGAAAGTGGAGATGCTGGAACAGGGGTAGAAGGATAGGGATAGAAGGGGGAGATGCTGGAACAGGGGTAGAAGGATAGTGATAGAAAGGGGAGATGCTGGAACAGGGGTAGAAGGATAGGGATAGAAAGGGGAGATGCTGGAATGGGGTAGAAGGATAGGGATAGGAAGGGGAGATGCTGGAATGGGGTAGCAGGATAGGGATAGGAAGGGGAGATGCTGGAATGGGGTAGAAGGATAGGGATAGAAAGGGGAGATGCTGGAACAGGGGTAGAAGGATAGGGATAGAAAGTGGACATGCTGGAACAGGGGTAGAAGGATAGTGATAGAAAGGGGAGATGCTGGAACAGGGGTAGAAGGATAGGGATAGAAAGGGGAGATGCTGGAACAGGGGTAGAAGGAAAGGGATAGAAAGGGGACATGCTGGAACAGGGGTAAAAGGATAGGGATAGAAAGGAGAGATGCTGGAACAGGGGTAGAAGGATAGTGATAGAAAGTGGACATGCTGGAACAGGGGTAGAAGGATAGTGATAGAAAGGGGAGATGCTGGAACAGGGGTAGAAGGATAGAGATAGAAAGGGGAGATGCTGAAACAGGGGTAGAAGGATAGGGATAGAAAGGGGAGATGCTGGAATGGGGTAGAAGGATAGGGATAGAAAGGGGAGATGCTGGAACAGGGGTAGAAGGATAGGGATAGAAAGGGAAGATGCTGCAACAGGGGTAGAAGGATATGGATAGAAAGGGGAGATGCTGGAACAGGGGTAGAAGGATAGGGATAGAAAGGGGATATGCTGGAACAGGGGTAGAAGGATAGGGATAGAAAGGGGAGATGCTGGAACAGGGGTAGAAGGATAGGGATAGAAAGGGGAGATGCTGGAACAGGGGTAGAAGGATAGGGATAGAAAGGGGAGATGCTGGAACAGAGGTAGAAGGATAGGGATAGAAAGGGCAGATGCTGGAAAGGGGTAGAAGGATAGGGATAGAAAAGGGAGATGCTGGAACAGGGGTAGAAGGATAGGGATAGAAAGGGGAGATGCTGGAACAGGGGTAGAAGGATAGGGATAGAAAGGGGAGATGCTGGAACAGGGGTAGAAGGATAGGGACAGAAAGGGGAGATGCTGGAATAGGGGTAGAAGGATAGTGATAGAAAGGGGAGTTGCTGGAATGGGTAGAAGGATAGGGATAGAAAGGGGAGATGCTGGAACAGGGGTAGAAGGATAGGGATAGAAAGGGGAGATGCTGGAACAGGGGTAGAAGGATAGGGATAGAAAGGGGAGATGCTCGAACAGGGGTAGAAGGATAGGGATAGAAAGGGGAGATGCTGGAACAGGGGTAGAAGGATAGGGATAGAAGGGGGCGATGCTGGAACAGGGGTAGAAGGATAGTGATAGAAAGGGGAGATGCTGGAACAGGGGTAGAAGGATAGGGATAGAAAGGGGAGATGCTGGAATGGGGTAGAAGGATAGGGATAGGAAGGGGAGATGCTGGAATGGGGTAGCAGGATAGGGATAGGAAGGGGAGATGCTGGAATGGGGTAGAAGGATAGGGATAGGAAGGGGAGATGCTGGAATGGGGTAGAAGGATAGGGATAGAAAGGGGAGATGCTGGAATGGGGTAGAAGGATAGGGATAGAAAGGGGAGATGCTGGAATGGGGTAGAAGGATAGGGATAGAAAGGGGAGATGCTGGAATGGGGTAGAAGGATAGGGATAAAAGGGGACATGCTGGAAAAGGGGTAAAAGGATAGGGATAGAAAGGGAAGATCCTGGAACAGGGGTAGAAGGATAGGGATAGAAAGGGGAAATGCTGGAAGAGGGGTAGAAGGATAGAGATAGAAAGGGGACATGCTGGAACAGGGGTAAAAGGATACGGATAGAAAGGGGAGATGCTGGAACAGGGGTAGAAGGATAGGTATAGAAAGGGGAGATGCTGGAACAGGGGTAGAAGGATAGGGATAGAAAGGGGAGATGCTGGAACAGGGGTAGAAGGATAGGGATAAAAAGGGGAGATGCTGGAACAGGGGTAGAAGGATAGGTATATAAAGGGGAGATGCTGGAACAGGGGTAGAAGGATAGTGATAGAAAGGGGAGATGCTGGAACAGGGGTAGAAGGATAGGGATAGAAAGGGGAGATGCTGGAACAGGGGTAAAAGGATAGGGATAGAAAGGGGAGATGCTGGAACAGGGGTAAAAGGATAGGGATAGAAAGGGGAGATGCTGGAACAGGGGTAGAAGGATAGGGATAGAAAGTGGACATGCTGGAACAGGGGTAGAAGGATAGTGATAGAAAGGGAAGATGCTGGAACAGGGGTAGAAGGATAGGGATAGAAAGGGGCGATGCTGGAACAGGGGTAGAAGGAAAGGGATAGAAAGGGGACATGCTGGAACAGGGGTAAAAGGATAGGGATAGAAAGGAGAGATGCTGGAACAGGGGTAGAAGGATAGTGATAGAAAGTGGACATGCTGGAACAGGGGTAGAAGGATAGTGATAGAAAGGGGAGATGCTGGAACAGGGGTAGAAGGATAGAGATAGAAAGGGGAGATGCTGAAACAGGGGTAGAAGGACAGGGATAGAAAGGGGAGATGCTGGAATGGGGTAGAAGGATAGGGATAGAAAGGGGAGATGCTGGAACAGGGGTAGAAGGATAGGGATAGAAAGGGGAGATGCTGGAACAGGGGTAGAAGGATAGGGATAGAAAGGGGACATGCTGGACAGGGGTTGCAGGCTAGGGATAGAAAAGGGATATGCTGGAACAGGGGTAGAAGGATAGGGATAGAAAGGGGAGATGCTGGAACAGGGGTAGAAGGATAGGGATAGAAAGGGGAGATGCTGGAACAGGGGGTAGAAGGATAGGGATAGAAAGGGGAGATGCTGGAACAGGGGTAGAAGGATAGGGATAGAAAGGGGAGATGCTGGAACAGGGGTAGAAGGATAGGGATAGAAAGGGGACATGCTGGAACAGGGGTAAAAGGATAGAGATAGAAAGGGGAGATGCTGGAACAGGGGTAGAAGGATAGGGATAGAAAGGGGACGTGCTGGACAGGGGTAAAAGGATAGAGATAGATAGGGGAGGTGCTGGAACAGGGGTAGAAGGATAGGGATAGAAAGGGGAGATGCTGGAACAGGGGTAGAAGGATAGGGATAGAAAAGGGAGATGCTGGAACAGGGGTAGAAGGATAGTGATAGAAAGGGAGATGCTGGAATGGGGTAGAAGGATAGGGATAGAAAGGGGAGATGCTGGACAGGGGTAGAAGGATAGGGATAGAAAGGGGAGATGCTGGAACAGGGGTAGAAGGATAGAGATAGAAAGGGGAGATGCTGGAATGGGGTAGAAGGATAGGGATAGAAAGGGGAGATGCTGGAACAGGGGTAAAAGGATAGGGATAGAATGGGGAGATGCTGGAACAGGGGTAGAAGGATAGGGATAGAAAGGGGAGATACTGGAACAGGGGTAAAAGGATAGGGATAGAAAGGGGAGATGCTGGAACAGGGGTAAAAGGATAGGGATAGAAAGGGGAGATGCTGGAATGGGGTAGAGGGATAGGGATAGAAAGGGGAGATGCTGGAACAGGGGTAGAAGGATAGGGATAGAAAGGGGGGATGCTGGAACAGGGGTAGAAGGATAGGGATAGAAAGGGGAGATGCTGGAACAGGGGTAGAAGGATAGGGATAGAAAGGGGAGATGCTGGAATAGGGGTAGAAGGATAGTGATAGAAAGGGGAGATGCTGGAATGGGGTAGAAGGATAGGGATAGGAAGGGGAGATCCTGGAACAGGGGTAGAAGGATAGGGATAGAAAGGGGACATGCTGGAACAGGGGTAGAAGGATAGGGATAGAAAGGGGAGATGCTGGAACAGGGGTAGAAGCCTAGGGATAGAAAGGGGAGATGCTGGAACAGGGGTAGAAGGATAGTGATAGAAAGGGGAGATGCTGGAACTGGGGTAGAAGGATAGGGATAGAAAGGGGAGATGCTGGAATGGGGTAGAAGGATAGGGATAGAAAGGGGAGATGCTGGAAATGGGTAGCAGGATAGGGATAGGAAGGGAGATGCTGGAATGGGTAGAAGGATAGGGATAGGAAGGGGAGATGCTGGAACAGGGGTAGAAGGATAGGGATAGAAAGGGGAGATGCTGGAAAGGGGTAGAAGGATAGGGATAGAAAGGGGAGATGCTGGAATGGGGTAGAAGGATAGGGATAAAAGGGGAGATGCTGGAATGGGGTAGAAGGATAGGGATAGAAAGGGGACATGCTGGAAAAGGGGTAGAAGGATAGGGTTAGAAAGGGGAGATGCTGGAACAGGGGTAAAAGGATAGGGATAGAAAGGGAAGATGCTGGAACAGGGGTAGAAGGATAGGGATAGAAAGGGGAAATGCTGGAAGAGGGGTAGAAGGATAGAGATAGAAAGGGGACATGCTGGAACAGGGGTAAAAGGATAGGGATAGAAAGGGGAGATGCTGGAATGGGGTAGAAGGATAGGGATAGAAAGGGGAGATGCTGGAACAGGGGTAGAAGGATAGGGATAGAAAGGGGAGATGCTGGAACAGGGGTAGAAGGAAAGGATAGAAAGGGACATGCTGGAACAGGGGTAAAAGGATAGGGATAGAAAGGAGAGATGCTGGAACAGGGGTAGGATAGTGATAGAAAGTGGACATGCTGGAACAGGGGTAGAAGGATAGTGATAGAAAGGGGAGATGCTGGAACAGGGGTAGAAGGATAGAGATAGAAAGGGGAGATGCTGAAACAGGGGTAGAAGGATAGGGATAGAAAGGGGAGATGCTGGAACCGGGTTCTAGGAAAGGGATAGAAAGGGGAGATGCTGGAACAGGGGTAGAAGGATAGGGATAGAAAGGGGAGATGCTGGAACAGGGGTAGAAGGATAGGGATAGAAAGGGGAGATGCTGAAACAGGGTAGAAGGATAGGGATAGAAAGGGGAGATGCTGGAACAGGGGTAGAAGGATAGGGATAGAAAGGGGAGATGCTGGAACAGGGGTAGAAGGATAGGGATAGAAAGGGAGAGGCTGGAACAGGGGTAGAGATAGGGATAGAAAGGGGAGATGCTGGAACAGGGGTAGAAGGATAGGGATAGAAAGGGCAGATGCTGGAAAGGGGTAGAAGGATAGGGATAGAAAGGGGAGATGCTGGAACAGGGGTAGAAGGATAGGGATAGAAAGGGGAGATGCTGGAACAGGGGTAGAAGAATAGGGATAGAAAGGGGAGATGCTGGAACAGGGGTAGAAGGATAGGGACAGAAAGGGGAGATGCTGGAATAGGGGTAGAAGGATAGTGATAGAAAGGGGAGTTGCTGGACAGTGGTAGAATGATAGGGATAGAAAGGGGAGATGCTGGAACAGGGGTAGAAGGATAGGGATAGAAAGGGGAGATGCTGGAACAGGGGTAGAAGGATAGGGATAGAAAGGGGAGATGCTCGAACAGGGGTAGAAGGATAGGGATAGAAAGGGGAGATGCTGGAACAGGGGTAGAAGGATAGTGATAGAAAGTGGACATGCTGGAACAGGGGTAGAAGGATAGTGATAGAAAGGGGAGATGCTGGAACAGGGGTAGAAGGATAGAGATAGAAAGGGGAGATGCTGAAACAGGGGTAGAAGGATAGGGATAGAAAGGGGAGATGCTGGAATGGGGTAGAAGGATAGGGATAGAAAGGGGAGATGCTGGAACAGGGGTAGAAGGATAGGGATAGAAAGGGGAGATGCTGGAACAGGGGTAGAAGGATAGGGATAGCAAGGGGAGATGCTGGAACAGGGGTAGAAGGATAGGGATAGAAAGGGGAGATGCTGGAACAGGGGTAGACGGATAGGGATAGAAAGGGGAGATGCTGGAATGGGGTAGAAGGATAGAGATAGAAAAGGGAGATGCTGGAAAGGGGTAGAAGGATAGGGATAGAAAGGGGAGATGCTGGAACAGGGGTAGACGGATAGGGATAGAAAAGGGAGATACTGGAACAGGTGTAGAAGGATAGGGATAGAAAGGGGAAATGCTGGAACAGGGGTAGACGGATAGTGATAGAAAGGGGAGATGCTGGAACAGGGGTAGAAGGATAGGGATAGAAAAGGGACATGCTGGAACAGGGGTAGAAGGATAGGGATAGAAAGGGGACATGCTGGAACAGGGGAAGAAGGATAGGGATAGAAAAGGGAGATGCTGGAATGGGGTAGAAGGATAGGGATAGAAAAGGGAGATGCTGGAACAGGGGTAGAAGGATAGGGATAGAAAGGGGAGATGCTGGAACAGGGGTAGAAGGATAGGGATAGAAAGGGGAGATGCTGGAACAGGTGTAGAAGGATAGGGGTAGAAAGGGGAGATGCTGGAACAGGGGTAGAAGGATAGGGGTAGAAAGGGGAGATGCTGGAATGGGGTAGAACGATAGGGATAGAAAGGGTGATGCTGGAACAGGGGTAGAAGGATAGGGATAGAAAGGGGAGATGCTGGAACAGGGGTAGAAGGATAGGGATAGAAAGGGGAGATGCTGGAACAGGGGTAGAAGGATAGGGGTAGAAAGGGGAGATGCTGGAATGGGGTAGAACGATAGGGACAGAAAGGGTGATGCTGGAACAGGGGTAGAAGGATAGGGATAGAAAGGGGAGATGCTGGAATGGGGTAGAAGGATAGGGATAGAAAGGGGAGATGCTGGAACAGGGGTAGAAGGATAGGGATAGAAAGGGGAGATGCTGGAACAGGGGTCGAAGGATAGGGGTAGAAAGGGGAGATGCTGGAATGGGGTAGAAGGATAGGGATAGAAAGGGAGATGCTGGAACAGGGGTAGAAGGATTAGGGATAGAAAGGGGAGATAATGGAACAGCGGTAGAAGGATAGGGATAGAAAGGGGACATGCTGGAACAGTGGTAGAAGGATAGGGATAGAAAGGGGAGATGCTGGAATGGGGTAGAAGGATAGGGATAGAAAGGGGAGATGCTGGAACAGGGGTAGAAGGATAAGGATAGAAAGGGGAGATGCTGGAATGGGGTAGAAGGATACGGATAGAAAGGGGAGATGCTGGAATGGGGTAGAAGGATAGGGATAGAAAGGGGAGATGCTGGAACAGGGGTAGAAGGATAGGGATAGAAAGTGGAGATGCTGGAACAGGGGTAGAAGGATAGTGATAGAAAGGGAGATGCTGGAACAGGGGTAGAAGGATAGGGATAGAAAGGGGAGATGCTGGAACAGGGGTAGAAGGATAGGGATAGAAAGGGGAGATGCTGGAACAGGGGTAGAAGGATAGAGATAGAAAGGGAGATGCTGGAACAGCGGTAGAAGGAGAGAGATAGAAAGGGAGATGCTGGAACAGGGGTAGAAGGATAGGGATAGAAAGTGGAGATGCTGGAACAGGGGTAGAAGGATAGTGATAGAAACGTGAGAAGCTGGAACAGGGTAGAAGATAGGGATAGAAAGGGGAGATGCTGGAACTGGGGTAGATGTATAGGAATCGAACGGTAGATGCTGGAACAGGGGTAGAAGGATAGAGATAGAAAGGAGATGCTGGAACAGGGGTAGAAGGATAGAGATAGAAAGGAGAGATGCTGGAACAGGGGTAAAAGGATAGGGGTAGAAAGGGGAGATGCTGGAACAGGGGCAGAAGAATAGGGATAGAAAGGAGAGATGCTGGAACAGGGGTAAAAGGATAGGGGTAGAAAGGGGAGATGCTGGAACAGGGGTAGAAGGATAGGGATAGAAAGGAGAGATGCTGGAATAGGGTTAAAAGGATAGGGGTAAAAAGGGGAGATGCTGGAACAGGGGTAGAAGGATAGGGATAGAAAGGGAAGATGCTGGAACAGGGGTAGAAGGATAGGGATAGAAAGGGGAGATGCTGGAACAGGGGTAGAAGGAGAGGGATAGAAAGGGGAGATGCTGGAACAGGGGTAGAAGGATAGGTTTAGAAAGGGGAGATGCTGGAACAGGGGTAGAAGGATAGGGATAGAAAGGGAGATGCTGGAACAGGAGTAGAAGGATAGGGATAGAAAGGGGAGATGCTGGAACAGGGGTAGAAGGATAGGGATAGAAAGGGGAGATGCTGGAAGGGGGGAGAAGGATAGTGATAGAAAGGTGAGATGCTTGTACAGGGGTAGAATGATAGTGATTGTAAGTGGTCATGCTGGACACAGGGGTAGAAGGATAGGGATAGAAAGGGGAGATGCTGGAACAGGGGTAGAAGGATAGGGATAGAAAGGGAGATGCTGGAACAGGGGTAGAAGGATAGGGATAGAAAGGGGAGATGCTGGAACAGGGGTAGAAGGATAGAGATAGAAAGGGAGATGCTGGAACAGGGGTAGAAGGAGAGGGATAGAAAGGGGAGATGCTGGATCAGGGGTAGAAGGATAGGTATAGAAAGGGGAGATGCTTGAACAGGGGTAGAATGATAGGGATAGAAAGGGAGATGCTGGAACAGGAGTAGAAGGATAGGGATAGAAAGGGGAGATGCTGGAACATGGGTAGAAGGATAGGGATAGAAAGGGGAGATGCTGGAATGGTAGAAGATAGTGATAGAAAGGGGAGATGCTGTACAGGGGTAGAAGGATAGGGATAGAAAGGGGAGATGCTGGACACAGGGGGTAGAGGATAGGGATAGAAAGGGGAGATGCTGGAACAGGGGTAGAAGGATAGGGATAGAAAGGGGAGATGCTGGAACAGGGGTAGAAGGATAGGGTAGAAAGGGGAGATGCTGGAATGGGGTAGAAGGATAGAGATAGAAAGGAGAGATGCTGGATCTGGGGTAGATGGATCGGGATAGAAAGGGGAGATGCTGGAACAGGGGTAGAAGGATAGGGATAGAAAGGGGAGATGCTGGAACAGGGGAAGAAGGATAGGGAAAGAAAGGGGAGATGCTGGAACAGGGGTAGAAGGATAGAGATAGGGAGATGCGGGAACAGGGTCGAATGATCGAGAGAAAGGGAGATGCTGGAACAGGGGTAGAACGATAGGTATAGAAAGGGGAGATGCTTTGCACAGGGGTAGAAGGATAGGGATAGAAAGGAGAGATGCTGGAATGGGGTAGAAGGATAGGGATAGAAAGGGGAGATGCTGGACACAGGGGTAGAAGGATAGAGATAGAAAGGGAGATGCTGGAACAGGGGTAGAAGGATAGGGATAGAAACGAGAGATGCTGGAACAGGGGTAGAAGTATAGAGATAGAAAGGGGAGATGCTGGAACAGGGGTAGAAGGATAGGGATAGAAAGGGGAGATGCTGGAAAAGGGGTAGAAGGATAGGGATAGAAAGGGGAGATGCTGGAACAGGGTAGAAGGATAGGGATAGAAAGGGGACATGCTGGAACAGGGGTAGAAGGATAGATAGAAAGGGGAGATGCTGGAACAGTGGTTAGAAGGATAGGGATAGAAAGGGGAGATGCTGGACAGGGGTAGAAGGATAGGGGATAGAAAGGGGAGAAGATGCTGGAAACAGGGTAGAAGATAGAGATAGATAGATGGGGAGATGCTTGGTGGAACATGGTGTAGAAGGATAGGGATAGAACGGGGTAATGCTGGAACAGGGGTTAGAAGGATAGAGATAGAAAGGGGTAGATTGCTGGGAACAGGGGTAGAAGGATAGGGAATAGAAACGAGGGAGAATGCTGGAACCGTGGGTGAGGCAGAGGGATCTAGAGATAGGATAGTAAAGGTTAGGACCGGATGCTGGATAAAGGTCGGGTAGAAGCGTATAGGTGATAGAAATATGGGAGTATGCTGGGAACAGGGGTAGAACGGATAGGGATAGGAAAGGGGCAAGGATGCTGGAAAAGGGGTAGAAGGATAGGGATAGAAAGTGGAGAAGCTGGAACAGGGTAGAAGGATAGGGATAGAAAGGGGAGATGCTGGCACATTGGTAGAAGGATAGGGATAGAAAGGGGGTACAGGCGGAATGGGGTTTTAGAAGGATAGGGATAGAAAAGTGGAGATGC